>CM076570.1:45100030-45700030 GCA_034641835.2 Pinus albicaulis
GGTCTTGTAAGTGGATGATATGTTGTTGATTGGAAATGACAAAGAAATTATCCAAGATTTGAAGACCCAACTGTTCTCCAAATTCGACATGAAGGATCTGGGTGCTGAAAACTATATTTTGGGCATGGAAATTAAGAGAGATCGGGAAAAGAGGAAGCTCTGGTTAAACCAGAGGAAGTATGTCGAGACTATATTGCAGAGGTTCAATATGCAGGATAGTAAACCGGTGAAGGTTCCTATTCCTGTAGGTGTAAAGCTGTGTGCTGAACAGTGTCCCAAGACACAAGAAGAAGAGGAGTATATGTCCCATGTTCCATATGCAAGTGTAGTGGGTAGCTTGATGTATGCAATGGTCTGTACTAGACCAGACATTGCACATGCAGTGGGAGTATTGAGCAGGTTTATGTCAAACCCATGGAAGGAGCATTGGACAGCAGTGAAGCGGGTTTTCAGATATTTACGTGGCACTAGTGATTATGGCTTGTGCTACCAGGGAAGACCAGGATTGGAAAGAATGTTGGACATTCGTGGTTTTGTTGATGCAGACTAGGCTGGAGATCTGGACCAAAGAAGATCTACAAGTGGGTATGTGTTTAGCCTATTTGGAGGCGTAGTCAGTTGGATGAGTAAAAGACAGTCTGTAGTGGCTCTTTCAACTATAGAGGTAGAATACATAGCAGCCACTCATGCAAGCAAGGAAGCAGTTTGGTTGTAGAGATTGTGTTCAAGTATGGGGTTGGTACAACAAGCTATAAGGATAGACTGTGATAGCCAAAGTGCAATTTTCTTGGCTAAGAACCCCGCTTATCATTCAAAGACAAAGCACATTGATGTTCAATATCACTTTGTTAGAGATATGGTTGAGGCTAAAAGGGTGTTGCTGGTAAAGGTGGACACTTTGAAGAATGTTGCAGATGCATCATTGACGAAGTCTGTGAGCACTCAAAATTTCTCTTGGTGTAGAGAAACAATGGTGTTGAAGAATTGGGCAATGACTAAGCTCTCCTGTGGCCCCCTGTGGAAAGAAAACAACAAGTGGGAGAATTTTGGGTATGTGTTATATTATTTCCACGACGGCGCGTGTTATATCCCTTTGCGCCGGGCGCAACCCGGTGTAGCCTCCCCCTCGTTCGGGTCCCGGCGCGTCTCAAAGGAAAATTTTTGGTCCTTAATTTCCGGTGGATAGTCCGCGTCCATGGTTTTGTGCATGGTTTTGCACATGGTATTGGGGTACGATGGTTTTCGTCCCCTTGGTATTTTTTTAGATCCGGTCAAGGGAACTACGGTTATGTTCTAATCCATGGTTTATGGATTGGGGTTTATGTATGCTTCGACATGTATATATATGTGTGTTGTAACACTAAAAGAAAAATAATGAAAAATCAAACTGGTTGTCCCGATTTGGGATCCAGGGGAAAATCTCTGTGTTTATCTATTTTATGTTTTATGCTCTCGCTATTGTTTATTTTCTGTTATAAGATTTTTGTGTAGATAATTTCTGTTCAGGGTTAAAACCTACAGCTTTTTTAATCCACTTGTGAGATAAATACAGAATACATGCAGGATCATCATTAGAACCATCATACTTTCCAACCATCGATGGATTGTTTGGATTAACCCACCAAAGTTCACTTTGGTCATTAGGTATTGAACAGAGGAAAAAGCTTCTGTAACAGTCAGACGATAGTAAAAATTCAAAGCAAAACCAATAGCTACTTATACTAAAAAATAGGTAAGTGTGATCTCCCCTAGACAATAAAATATATTGACAGGAGGAGGAACATATTTACTGGTGATATAATCCACAATCGCCTGAATCTCGAGACACTCTTCAAACCGATTGTATACTTTATTGAGATAGGTAAACTGAAATCCCCCCTATAAAAATCGTACATGATAATTTCCATTCATACGGCTTGAACAAGAACACACAAATGCTTTTGAACACAAATATATAAAATGGGGAAAATATTGAGATACTTGATGGTTCATTTCCTGACCGGCTGGAGAAATGAAGATGATTCGAAACAATCCAGCATTTTTATTAAAATACTCTATAGTGCCAAAATTTCAAGTCGACTCATCCCCATGATAAATCACTATAGGCCCTTTGAACAATCTTTTACCCTATTCGTGTGATATCAGTTCCCTAGAAAAGAACTAATATATACAATTTATAGGAATTATCTTGTCAAAATATCAATACATGAATCAATCCAAACCTCATATTTCAATTAAACCCCAATGATTTTCTCAAAAGGTTCTCTGGGTAATAACCTTTTCATTTTCACCCATTCGATGAAATATGCTAACTAAGAGAAATAATATAGTATATCATTCTTTGGTCATAATCAGCATAATTATGAGAGGGGATAGATCCTTTGATTTATTATACGAAACACCTCTTTCAAATTCTTTATTGGAAGTCCGGTGGTGAGGATATTATAGGTACAAACCATAGTTCAGATCTTCCTGGAACATATCTATGATAGACCTCATGCTCTAGAGATTCAACATTCTAGAAATGAAATATCCAACAAGGTAGGACCATCTTTATGAAGATAATAGATTGGTCTTCCGTACTATAAATATGGATCTATTTCAATAGGTCACACACCCATATTCCAAAAATCCTTAGAGAAAAGTAATTACACGATCAAACTAGTGTGTTAGTGACCTATAATATAGGATTCATAATTTTTACTTGATTGTTGGTAATCTTGTAAATCTGTACATACTTTGTCTTCTGCAAGTTGTATTCACATATTTTGTAAAAAATCAAAAAAAATAAAAAAAATCAAAAAGAGGGTAAAAAGTCCTAAAAAGAAAAATCAAAGGACTTAGAAAAAATAAAAGACCCCAAAATAAAAATGAATAAAAAATGAAAGTGTGCAAGCATAATTGCCACTACTTTTTACCTTTTGACTATGGCAGAGTGTCAATAAATGCCATAGTCCATGATGAGTTAAACAGTTTAATCTTGACTTGTCATGTTTCAATTTCACTTGTTGTAGATAGAGAATAATGAATTGTCATACAGTTTAATCATGACAAGTCAGTAGTTATGTAGAGAAATAATTGAATCCAATAGTTTAATCTGGATTCATGGATGAAATAAGTGTAGAATTAGATAGTTTTATTTGCTTTAAGAAAGAATAAATGTTGTAAAGGTTCCTAGCTCAAATTCACCTTACTAAAAAGGAAAAAAAAATGTTAGCATGATAGGCTGGGTAGGTAGAAGAAGGTGAAAAGTCTCAATGTAAATATCATTCATCATGGGCTGCAAAATAACTAACTCCCCCTTCCCATAGTCATGAAACATTCTAAACTATCAGTTAGAAAGGCTCAAGGCATTTCCTTGACTTTTGTTGGGACCGGACCGAAGGCTCTATGACTGATCAGTTGAAAGTGTAAAATGTATATATTAATCCCTAAAATCACATCATTTACCATTCATGCATTCATTCCCCTGAATAATCCTAAGTAAAACTCCATTTTTTACTTAAATAACATTATAATTCCCATTTTATTAACTTCCTACATCATTTGAAAACATTAAGCCCTCAAAATAACATTATATCATAAGTTAAGTGATAAGATTAATGCAAATTATCTTTTAAACTTCACTTTACTTAGTTATGTTTATGTGTTTTGAGTATATCTTGTCCTATTTCCATATTAATTTTGACTTATGTATTAATTCCCTATAGAAATAACATTCTCCTATTATATATAACTCCTTTTTATATAATAAACCCAAAAACGCACATTATAACCCCCTTTGGCTAAAATATATCTTTATATAGTTCCCACCCCTTATGGTAGTTAAATCGCCTTGATTTAATTACTATATAATAAAAATATATGAATAAAACCTTTAAAAATGTTTTATATGTGTTTAAAACAAAAATTTCCTGAAGTTTCATTTAAACTAAACTTCAAAAGAAATAAGCCATGTATCCTTGTATATTTTCCTTTTCCCAACTCCCTAACCTAAGGTTAAACCATAATTTGAGTTAAAATCCGCAGTACATACCCCATAACCCCTAACTGCAAGTCTTAACCTCAGTTAAATCCCACTTTAAAACCTCTCTCGATCATTTTTTCCATTGATTCTGTATAAAACTTAACCAAATCCCTTTCATTATTGAGGTTAATGTTAGCCCTCCGAACCCCTCTATCCATTTAATCCAACGGTTAAAAAATCAATGTGACGGCGTAATACATGTCCATCCCTTCCCCTATCGTGTAGAATAAAAACCATCAGATCTTCGTTCATTTAAAGATCCTATGGCCCAAAACGAACCCGATGATGTCTTTTCCCCGCACCTTTTCAATTAATCTGGGCCCTTCGCTTTTAAAACCAAAATCCAATGGCGCCAGTTCATTTTTGCATCGCCAAAGTGCCGGACCGATGTTTTGAAAAATTTGTGCGATATGGGTGGTTTTCCCAAACCACCCTGCGTTGACGTGTCATAAAATGATTGAATCGCATTCGAAAAGTGATTTACCACTTACCGCTTTAGAGCTACGTGAATACCACCCAGTTGTATTTCGAAACCACTCCGACCCAACCTATAGTTAAATATGATTTGACTATGTTTTGAAATATAGTTCATACATAAAGCTTATTTTTCATTGAATTTTCACCTATTCGCGCTTGTAAAACTGTGAAACCTCACAGAGTCTAATTTTCATCCTTTTCACCATTTAAACCGTTGAAAACTTCCGCGAGCCCATTACGAAGCTTCCCAATGCAATTTTCGAACCTACCAGTGAACCAGTGATCAGTTAATAAACCATTTGCCCTGCAATTGAACCATGGAGAGCCACCATATGCTCTGGTAGACCAATTTTCTAGAAATTAAAGATTTTCAAAGCACTTGCAACTCAAATGACCGCAATTATACCTATAAAGCTATTTTTCATCAATCTGATCTATAAAAGTTCAATTTTCAAAGGAAAAATACCAATTGATCAGTTATTGCATGTAATTATCCTAATTTCCCATACAGAGCTCGCAAAAAACATCTAAAGTACAGGGGAAATTCTGTCAAATTTTCCCCATAATCCCTCATTTCCATTTTTTGCAAGTTTTATCCATTCCCTAGTCATTTTCACTACTAAATTCAATCAAGATCACCCCCTGAGCATTAAAAATCATTTTTCCATCTAAAACCCTCCTCAGAACCCTATTTCACCAGAAAAATAATTCAAAAGTCCCTTGTTTCCTACATAAGAACTCAAGAAACAGTCTAAGCTTGCTCCGTTCAGTTAAAAGATGATGAAGAAACAAGTTACCCCCAAATCAGGAGGCCCAAAACCTCAGAAGAAAGCCTCTGCTAAAATCCCTGAGCCTGAATCTTCTAAACTTGATAAACCCACCCCTGCACTCACTGCTAATTCCACTGAAGTTGTTAGGCCTGTCCAATCTCCAGTTACTTCGCAAGAAAATAGTCCTCTTCTTGATCTTGATCATAGAATTTTAGACCCTTCAGTGGAGTTTAATTTACTTGATGTCTATAACTGGTGTTTTGAAAAATCTGTAGAGAAAGGTGATAAAGATATACCAGTTTGGGATTCCAATCTTCCCAAGTGCATTGTCCCTCTTACTCATTCAACCCCTAATTTTTTTAGATTATGTCAGTCCTATTATCTTCCATATCAGAGGTGCATTGTCAATAAATATAGAGAGGTCATATTTTACATTAATGGAGAATCCATAAACTCTATGGTGCAAGTAAATCCTGACCCCAATACTACTTCATTGTCAATACAGGATTTAACTCAGCTTTACCTAGACCTATATTTTGCTTCCAAGTTCAAAATCTTCCTGAATTTTTGCCCCAAACAGATTGATATCCCTAAGCTCAATCCTCCATTTGATACATTTGATTTTCCAAGTGAAACCAGACAAATTGTCTCCATGCTATCATTCATACTAGGGTATAACAGTGATGAGTTCACTGATGTTGCTATCTTAGGTTTTTTGTCTACTTTGAGTCCTGGCCAGCCTCCATCCATTGTGTACAATTTTTCCAAGTTCACTGCAAAAAACATGCACTACCAATTGTCCAGATTACTAGAAGAAGGAGTCTTTAGATATACTTCATATCTACTTCATCTCTTTTTCTATTATCAAGCAGACAAATTTCCTATTGAATTTAAGAAGATAGATCTAGAAGGGAATGTACTTTCAGTTGTGTTTTGGTCATCAATTCTGAGAAAATGGAATAGGGAATACAACTATGCAGACTTCAATGACTTGTTTTTAGTACCTACTATGAATTTATTGAATAAATAATAGACCCTTAGAATTAATGAAGAAACAAAGAGGATCTTACAGTTATCTGAGAGCTATAAAACAGGGGATTGGTACTTATACAAGAATTACATAGAGATCAGAGTATATGGTGCACTCTTGGCCCCATATAAATTGCCTAGATTTGTGAGAACAAGGATATTTGCTTTAGAATATTTGAGGCAGCTGATGAATGCAGATGAAGTCAATTTTATAGCCTCTAGAAAAAAGACTCAGTTCAAACTGAAAAATCAAGTTGGGCCATTCATTGTGAACAACAGAGAAGCAGCAAATGAAATTAATTTCAAGTTGAAAGAGTATAAATTCCCATATAGTTTTATGTGGAATTATGATCCTCAGGGTATCTTAAGTCAAATCACATTGAAATGCAAGTTGTCTTCTTTCTTACATGATCCCAAGCCCGAAATTGAAAAATATGCCAATAAACTTGAATGGGAGCCAAACACTTTATTTGATGATGACTCACAGGGAATTAAGGGAAACAATGGAAAGGATAAACAGGTGAATCAAACACAGGTTGTTATAGTGAACAAAGAATCTAAAATTTTTCATAAAAGGAGCAGAAAGGAAGATAGTTTCACAGCAGAAACTATTCTAGATAAGAGATTCAGAATTCTGTAAAGTAAGAAAATTAAATTGACTGATGAAGAAATGGATAAAGCTATTAATGTTGAAGATAATAATTGTCATGAAACTGATGATGAAGCAAAAAGGATAGTAACTGAAACTCTTAAAGAACTTCAAAATGTCAAACTTGGAGCACAACAGAAAGGCACAGTCATGGTTGATAAACAAACAAAAGTTGATATGCCTTCTTATTCTAAAGAAACTGACAACACAGAGTTAGATATTCAAATCAGGTTCAGACAAATCAAAGAAAAGAATGAAGAAATCAAAAGTGAAGCATATTCCAAGATCCTTAAAGAAAAGCCCGGGAATAAAGATAAACTCCTTTCAGCTTTTGATTATTCTTCAAACAAATTGGTGATGTCATTTCTCAAGCCTTTAGTGGTTGATCCAAAAACAATTGCAGATTATTCAAAGATAGACCTGGAAATTAATGCAGATGTTTTCCATGAATTGGACGAAATAGAATTCCACAGGAGCAATACAGAGAAGTTGTATTCTAAAATAGTCAATAAGACTATGAATTCTATCAGGCTTGAGAAAACGCTGATAAACCTTCAAAATCAAATGAAATTGGATAAAGCCTCATTATATGCCAATAATATAAGAATCAAAGCATTGGAGGATATAGTAATTGAAGCAGGAGCTGACCCAACAAACATTGAAGGGGAAAAGGTTATAATCAAATAGAAAATTGAGGACATCGCTGCTCTCAGAAAGAAACTAAAATTGCCTCAAAGTGAAAATCCCCAGGCAAAAGAAATCCTTCAGCAAAAGACAGAAAATGATGAACTAAAACAACTTGTTCTAAAGATGACAACCCAAATAAAGGAAATGGAAAGCCAAATAGAAGCTTTGATGCAAGAAAATGAAAAACTGAAGAAAGCTCAACAGGTCTTCATTCCTACAGTTATCCCAACTGTTAGTACAACTATTCCATATACATTGGTAGAACACTTGGCACCGCAAGGAGTATTGGAAACTGTAGTGTCAATCACTTCTAAAGACATCTTTGCCTCTTCTTCATCGACCTCACAGGTAAACATAGTAGAGAAAAGAATTGCAATGATCAGAGCCATGGAATATATGTCTATAAAAGATAAAGAAATACCTAGTTTAAAAGGCACCATTAAAAATCTGGAAACATCTAAAAGAGATGCCTTAATTACTTCCAAAGGACATGAACAGAGGGCTGACATATTACAGGAACAGGTGAAAATTCTTCAACAACAAGTAAATCTTACTGAACAGGTTGCCTATATAAATAATCATTTGTGGACAAAAATCACTGAAGGCATTCACTTACAATGGCCTTCTATCCAAATTATATATGAGAAAAAAGATCTTCTACAAGTTGCCTTATCAAAAATTGATAAAACAAAGAAGGAAATTGGAAACAAACCACCTAAAGAAGTTCAGCTCATATCTTTCTTGAACAGTAAAAAATGAGAAGAACTAGGTGAATTAAAAATTCTAGACAGGACAGAGGCTATCCTGGAGATCAAAAAGGTCCTAACAAAAAGAAACATCATGAATAATCTTGAAGAGAAGCGTGACAATATGAACATATCAATTAGCAAATTCAAGACTAAGTATGACTTGCTACTTGAAGTAGGACTTCCAAACATTCATGCATTGAATGAAAAATTAATGCCACAGAAGGGCTATTACCAGAAAATCAGAGCTCATGCTAAGGAGCAATCTAAAAATCCTTTGCCACAAGGAGTGGCAAAGTACTACTTCAATATTTTGAAAATTTGTTCTTTTTGGAAAATGAAATCAAGCATATGTTCATAGTAAAGCCATAATTTTCTAAATATACAGAGGCTGATGAAAGCTATAGGAAAATAAAGAGTATAAAGATCCCAAAAGCTCAACAATGGCAAGGATTCACAGATTTGATGTGAATTTGACAGGTAAAAGATGCAGGAAAATCACATGAAAGATCATATTTTACTGTTAGCTTAGGGTAAAAATTCAGGGTTAAAGTGTATCAGATTCTCAAAGAGTATCAGTAAAAAGAATGTTATTGCTGGTCATTTTTCAATTACAATAGTAAAACAGTGAAAACCAGATGATAAAGAGTATCAGAGTCGAAAGTAAAAATAAAGAGTGATCTATAAGCTATCTTCTACTAGATAATGCATCCAATTCCAACAATGCTTACAGCACATCATAAAACCTTTTTAATTAGAATAATCAGTTCTATATTTCCTTGTAAAAGAGAACAACTTGCAAACTGTTTTGGTACTATCCCTCTTCTTATGTTACATTTCCTATTTTTCCTTAAAACATTATCTCAAACTTTGAGATATTTTGTAAACAATTTATTTGTATAAATGCTTCATCATTTGAAGTATTTAGGGTGGAATAAAATTTCTCAAGACTACTATAGTTATTTTTCTAGATTGACGCAGGGCCAACCTGCAACACCCAGAATCTTATCTACCATGCAAATTCACATGCATCTCAGCATCAACTGCCTAATAAAAGAAACTCCAATTTCGAGCAATTACATACACTTCAATTTGCGGAAGTATGTGATATTGATTCACAAATTCAAAAGTCAGCAATTTCAGTTCTTCTCAAAAATTCTGGTTCAAACTACAACTCAGCAATCGACACACCTTTAATCGAAGGCCATAGTCTAATTGCCAACACCCATATATAAATTTAAATGCAACACCCTTCTCTTGATCAGACTGAATATCAATTACATTTTAATTCCCACACCCATTAAGTTTTGGAAATCATCAATAATTGCACACCCATTAACTTACCATTCGCTCTATCAACATCCACACATCGACCTTTGGATCATCTTCATCGCCGTTCTCTGGCTCTGCGCAGAAACAGAGTTCTGCAAATTCACCATAGAATCGGAATGGTCTTTCTGCATTCGACCTCAATAAATTCGATTCAAGATTGTACATCCACTCCAATCATTCTGCAAATCGATTGCTCCAAGGCTTTCTGTGCATATATCAGTCAACCAAATGAACGCAGGATTGCCAGACTCAATCAAAAACAGTAATCAATTAGTTTGATTGACAATTCTTGGTATCACGGATCACCCTTAGAATGATGCAGACAAGATTAATCTGTTTCCACAACAAATACTGAACTGGTATTTACAGTCCACGAATGGTAATAATAACAACTGGTCACACCACAACAACAATGGATTTTTAAGCAAACGATCAGTATTATTTGATCTCTCTAATTCTAGGCCAGAGAATTCCTGCTTTTTAGTCATACAACCCTTCCTGCTCCCAAACATCTGGTTTCATATTTGGTGCCATGGCAAGGCAAATTATGCCATTTCCAATATCCAATAAGTAGTTATATTCGGTCACAATGTAATATCCTTCCTTGAAATGGAATGTCAGAGCAGGAAAGGTCGAATTCAAAGAGCATTTGTCATGAAAGCAGAAGTCCAGGCCAATGCTAGAACCATCGGCCCATTGGACATGAATCAATGACCCCAATGCTTCTTTCATAGCATCATAAGCAATATGTGGTAGAAAAGTGATATCAATCGGCGTTCACAAATCACGATTTGCAGCCCGCTACAACTGTCAATTGCTACTCCAGCGCCGATGCAATGATTTCAAACGGATCCGACTTCAATTCAAAACAACTTTATAAACCTTCGCGTCCAAGCTTTTTGATAACTAAATGTGATAATGGAATCCTCTCTCCCATCCGATCCAACGGTGTTATCAGACCCAATATGCCATACAAAACAACAGATATGTTTTTAAATCCACTCAGAAGTTCACCAAGTGTCTTTGCACCAAGTTTCCGTATTAACAACTTTTACAGCTCACAGCTTCAATCTATGCCACGTTTGTCTTAATCACAGGACATTAAAACAAAATAACACATAGACAACTATCATTTCAAGCAATTACCCAAAGAAGCCAATTATCAAATCACACAGGCTTGTATATAACAATGCATACAATTTTAAACTTGTTCATAATATTCAGAAAACAGAATTTCGGTCTCAAGCCCCATTACATAAGAAATTAACTTATGTCAAACAAAAACAATCCACCCATACCTAGGAGCTCTCGTTCCATCTAAAACCTATCTCTACTAATCTCCTACCTCGCTCTCTCCTTTTATTCAGCCTTTCCAACCTAGCTCCTAAAAACTATGCTAACGCTATCTCTTATTAACAGAATTATGCTATTTTATAGCTTCTTGATTACATCTATACAAACAAATCTTATCACTAATCTAAAATAAGACAGTCTCTGATTTATTATAATCCTAAAACTACTTGAGGAATCCAACCTCCTCAGCAAATCGATTTTGACCAACAGTAAATAAATTGCACTGGATTTAACCACAACATGTGGACAAATCTCCACATTGCTGGCTAATGCTGATGCTCCTGCATCAGACTCCAGAAGTTTAAATTAACCATGATCTCTTGATCATCCAATTCTGTTCTGTGTCCTCCTGGATCCCATATTTGGTTTGATAGTTTGTCTTTGATTACTGTTGTTGTTTGTCTCTCGAGTTTCCCGCCTTTGTGCTGTAATGCCTCACTATCTGCTGTTGTCCTTTTCACATATTTTGCTGCTGTTTTTCTCACTTTAATTTGCAGTCTTCCATACCATAAATTCACCACCATTTCTTCATTTTGCAGTTTTTTGATCTTACCTTCCATTAATCCGATCTGTTCTTCTTGGTTCAGATTGACTTCACACTGCCCTTTTCCTGCATGTAAATCTTCATCAAAATTAATCAACTCAATAAACACAAATGCTTTACCTGGCTTCTTCATCAAAAGATTTGACTTATTCCACGAATCTGCCATTTCATCTGGAAGTTCTCTCAAAATTTCTGCACAATCTGCAATATCTGTCTTTAATCCTTCTTTACTCTGGCTTTCTTCAAGATCAATGATCTTCAATGACTCAGTGTATCCTTTGAATTCAAAAATTCTTTTTCCATCCTCCTTATTCTGCATATGACTATGAGTAGTCATTTCTTCAACAGTCTTCAATAACTGTTTTTCTTTCCTCAAGTCAATGTGACCTGCAAACACACAACAATCTTTAGTTTTCAAAATACAATACCTTCCATTTTCTTTTGATGCTTCAAGCACCAATCCTCCATCATAATTCTTTTGGATTTCAGCGGATCCTTCTTGCGGTGACTCGATTTCTCTGAGTCTTCCCTTCTTTAACAAATCAATATGAACTCAAGTTCCTTGAACTCGTTCATCAGCTTGCCATTCCACCTCTGTTGCAATAGCTTCCACTTTACCCTTTTCTTCAGTCTCCATCTGTATCTTCGGTCTTCGCTTGTCCTTCTTTGTACTGCCGGACCAATTCCTGGTTCTTCATTCTGCTGCCAGCTTCTACACTTCTGCAATTTAATGCCTTCTTCAAATTCACTCTCATGTAGCTGATCATTCCTTCCAAATTTCTGGTTACTTCCATATTCATCTTGCTGAGTTAATATTTCCGTCTCCTTCATGCCTCTGAGGACATAACTCCTTTGTTGCTTCTGATCTTTCATCTCACCTTCAAATAATCACTGCTCAATTTCTTTGATTTCAGCATCATATTTATTAATGCTGTCTTCCACACCTTTTCCTCCATCAGGTTCTGTAAGATTCGTTTCTCCTTTGGGTTCCTCGAGTAATCTTTCCAAGAATTCTATCTCCTTGTGAAATCTCTCCAGCAGATCATCACAATTTCCATTCTCAGCTTCCTTCTTTTCCTGACAATCCTCCTGAGTTGACCTGTTTTCCACATTATCATATTGCAAGCATCTTTCATCAATTCCATTAAACAAATTCATTGGTTTACCTTTTTGTAGTCCCACTATGGAATTGTCATTAGACTTCTGGCCTATATCAACCTCATCTGACTGTTTCACACCAAACAGGATTTCAGCTATGAACTCTTTCTGTTTCAATAGATCAATGCCTTCTTCCTCTAAAAGGGATTCTTCATCATACTTTACCTCAAGAGCTTCATTCCTGGTTGTGACAATTTCATCACGTTGTTCATAATCCTCTGCATATCCTGCAAACATACACAAACTATAAGAATCAAAATCACAAGGCTTCATTGCCTCATGTGCTTCCTTTGTCAACATATCTTCGAATTGTTCTAAACTCTGCCAGTAGTCCATGAAATCTTCAGCTGACCTCTCATTATCCTCTTCCCCCAACATTTCACCTTGTTCTGGTCTGCAAATGGAAACTTCCAATTCTACCTCTGCTTCTCTGAGTTTCTCTGATTCCTCTTGAGCGCTCAATATCTGCTCAATCTTTCTCAATTCTTCTACTATCTCTGACTTCACTTGCTGATTTCTCCTTTCTCGTAGCCTTAGCCACTTTACTCTTTTCCTCATGGTCCAAACACTTTTCTGCAGCATCTTCATCAATATTCCAATCTGGAAATCTATCTCAGCTTTCTCTCGGTCAAACACTTCTTGACTCATCCTCATGCCTTTTGCCTTGGCATCTTCCCTTCTGCTGTGGCTTCTTTGTGAATCTCTGCTATGACTATCTGTAGTCATTTTCTGCTCCTCTCTTTCCATGAGATCCTCGCACTTCTGCAACAAGCCTCTGCAACAGTAAGTCCTCCTTACTACAACCTTACCTCACTAAGCTCTCCTCACTCAGTCTTTTGGTAATCACGATCCCCTATCTGGAATCTTCTCTTGAGCAACACCTTTGCTCCCTCTAGGCTTCTGCAATCTCTCACTTTCTCTTTCGAAGACACTTCAATTTTCCTCTGTCAAATCTCTTGTTGGATTCTTCAGGTTCACTGCCACTTCTAAGGGCTTTCCTTATTCTGCTTTTTAAGAATGCATCTGGTTCTTCTCTCACAGCTTCTCTTGATTTATATTGTTGTAGTCTTCAATTCAACAGAGCCAAGCTCTGATACCAAAAATGACGCAGGGCCAACCTGCAACACCCAGAATATTATCTACCATGCAAATTCACATGCATCTCAGCATCAACTGCCTAATAAAAGAAACTCCAATTTCGAGCAATTACATACACTTCAATTTGCGGAAGTATGTGATATTGATTCACAAATTCAAAAGTCAGCAATTTCAGTTCTTCTCAAAAATTCTGGTTCAAACTACAACTCAGCAATTGACACACATTTAATCGAAGGCCATAGTCTAATTGCCAACACCCATATATAAATTTAAATGCAACACCCTTCTCCTGATCGGACTGAATATCAATTAAATTTTAATTCCCACACCCATTAAGTTTTGGAAATCATCAATAATTGCGCACCCATTAACTTACCATTCGCTCTGTCAACATCCACACATCGACCTTTGGATCATCTTCATCGCCGTTCTCTGGCTCTGCGCAGAAACAGAGTTCTGCAAATTCACCACAGAATCGGAATGGTCTTTCTGCATTCGACCTCAATAAATTTGATTCAAGATTGTACATCCACTCCAATCATTCTGCAAATCGATTTCTCCAAGGCTTTCTGCGCATATATCATTCAACCAAATGAACGCAGGATTTCCAGACTCAATCAACAACAGCAATCAATTAGTTTGATTGACAATTCTTGGTATCACGGATCACCCTTAGAATGATGCAGACAAGATTAATCTGTTTCCACAAAAAATACTGAACTGATATTTACATTCCACGAATGGTAATAATAACAACTAGTCACACCACAACAACAATGGATTTTTAAGCAAACGATCAGTATTATTTGATCTCTCTAATTCTAGGCCAGAGAATTCCTGCTTTTTAGTCATACAGCCCTTCCTGCTCCCAAACATCTAGTTTCATATTTGGTTCCATGGAAAGGCAAATTATGCCATTGCCAATATCCAATAAGTAGTTATATTCGGTCACAATGTAATCTCCTTCCTTGAAATGGAATGTCAGAGCAGGAAAGGTCGAATTCAAAGAGCGTTTGTCGTGAAAGCAGAAGTCCAGGCCAACGCTAGAACCATCGGCCCATTGGACATGAATCAATGACCCCAATGCTTCTTTCACAGCATCATAAGCAATCTGTGGCAGAAAAGTGATATCAATTGGCGTTCACAAATCATGATTTGCAGCCCGCTACAACTGTCAATTGCTACTCCAGCGCTGATGCAATGATTTCAAACGGATCCGACTTCAATTCAAAACAATTTTATAAACCTTCGCGTCCACGCTTTTTGATAACTGAATGTGATAATGGAATCCTCTCTCCGATCCGATCCAACAGTGTTATCGGACCCAATATGCCATACAGAACAACAGATATGTTTTTAAATCCACTCAGAAGTTCACCAAGTGTCTTTGCACCAAGTTTCCGTATTAACAACTTTTACAGCTCACAGCTTCAATCTATGCCACGTTTGTCTTAATCATAGGACATTTAAAACAAAATAACACATAGACAACTATCATTTCAAGCAGTTGCCCAAAGAAGCCAATTATCAAATCACACAGGCTCGTATATAACAATGCATACAATTTTAAACTTGTTCATAATATTCAGAAAACAGAATTTCGGTCTCAAGCCCCATTACATAAGAAATTAACTTCTGTCAAACAAAAACAATCCACCCATACCTAGGAGCTCTCGTTCCATCTAAAACCTGTCTCTACTAATCTCCTACCTCTCTCTCTCCTTTTATTCAGCCTTTCCAACCTAGCTCCTAAAAACTATGCTAACGCTATCTCTTATTAATAGAATTATGCTATTTTATAGCTTCTTGATTACATCTATACAAAAAAATCTTATCACTAATCTAAAATAAGACAGTCTCTAATTTATTATAATTCTAAAACTACTTGAGGAATCCAACCTCCTCACCAAATCGATTTTGACCAACAGTAAATAAATTTCACTGGATTTAACCACAACATGTGGACAAATCTCCACATTGCTGGCTAATGCCGATGCTCCTGCATCATAGATATATTGAAGTTGGTGTGAGTCAATTAGCGAAGCAACAGACTGGAAACAAGATTAGAGACATCATAACTCAGGATTCTCGTGATGACAAGATAAGTCTCATCTTCTTCCTGTTTTCAGTGTTTTTTCTTTAAAAATTTTACATACATTCATTTAATCTGTTTCTATTCTTTAAATATCAACTAAGGAGAATTTAAACAAGATTAGTGATAATAAACTCCCTGTTTTAAACTAGTTGACATTTTTATGTTTTCTGCTTGATAACCGGACTATAGAATTCTTAATTTCTCTAGGTCCTAGTTTGATACCCTCCTTCAATCCTCTTTTCTATAACTTAAGGACTCTTAAATTCCCTTTTGTTCAAATTTAACCCATTCCAACAATAAAACATATTCAAAGCCTTTGAAGTTCATCTACCTTGCCCTTAGTACATTTGCATATTTAAGTCTTATTTCCTAGCTCTGCTTGCCTATAAAGTTGACTCCATAGCCCAATGTTTTGGTAGATCCCTCTGGTTTACCTTGAAACACTTTTTATTCCCACCACACTTTCAAAACAAGTCCCACTGTCCACTCATAGCTAGCCTAAAACCATTTACCAAAACAAAGCTAAATTTTAAGGAGAGATCCCTCTCTGGAACTCAGGAAGGCTAGATCCTAAATTCTGAAAGCGGTTCTTGGTTACCCCTGGTTTTATTAACTACAAAAATCCTCATCCCCCAACCTCAGAATTACCAAGGTGATAACATATTGGTGACCATATTGGGGAACTAACCACTCTCCAGTTTTAAGTTTAATCTTGAAGGAAGATTTTTAATTATATCTTTTCTACTTTAAGATTGACTTTAAAGGTTGTGGGTATTTACCCAATAAACATTCTGGCTCCCAAAAAAGTCTACTACACTAGATCCAACCCTGATCCTAATCGTACAAAGATAGTAGATAATTCGGACTAGATTAGAAAAAAGAAAAAACAAATTGATAGTTCTGAAATTGAGATACCCCTGAGAAGAGCTGATTCTTTACCCAAAGAATTGGTAAGCTTATCAGACATTGATTTTCACTTAAAGTTTGAAAAATCTTTATTTAGAACAAAATCTGAATCGGATTTAAAATAAATTGTTTTAGATCTATTTTTTGCTTCTTATTTGAGTTAAAAACACAAAATTATTTATGTTCTTACTAAATCAGATCAAACTGAAAGTAAAATTCCAGTAAAAAGGGTAAGTGTCTTGAAAATGAAAGACATTGAAGAATCTGTTAAGTTAGCGAATTTTTTGTCTAAATTTAAACCCCCAATTTCTGGCTATATACAATAGTCTTTCCAACATCAGATTCTACTTTTTATGCTGCCACATCATTTACTAATTCTTCTGTCAGTTCACCTCAAGATCCCATAAGCCCTAAGTTGCCTTTGCACCATAGAATCATATATTCATCATATCCACAATCCACTACTATTTCATCAACCGATCCATTCATCCCTAAGTTGCCCTTGCATCCCAAAGTTGTATATCCATCATTTACCTAGCCCATTACAACTACCATTAGCCATACTACTTCTTTTTCATCCTCTTTACCGAACTCTTGAAGTATATCCATTACAGTAACCAGCACTATCCCTATCACAACAATTGTACCTCCTAGTTCAGCTAAAATCCAAGCCATGGCAACTCGATATGCTCCATTGGTCCTACCTCAAAATCTCCATGACATGCCCTATACTACCAAAAATATATTCCATTGTTTGATAATCTTTCACAGATTACTGCACAACAACATGTCACTAGGATGAATGATTTCTGGGAAGTCTATGAGATAGATGAAACTGATGTCCAAATGAGGTTATTTGCTCAGATCTTAATTAGAGAATCAAAAACCTGGTTTAAAATTTTAGGAGCTAGTAGCATAGCAGACCTAGCTGCATTCCATAGAGCCTTCCTAAATAAATGGGAGAAAAAGAAAAATCCTATGCAAATACTTTCTGAGTTTGATGTTGTCAAGAGAGCCCCAAATGAGTATGTCCAAGACTTCTACACCAGATATAACAATGTTTACAATGCCATTCCTGCAGACCTTGAACCCACCCTATATTCCATGCTACTCAAATTCCATGACTGCTTTGACGTACACATGGCTTACCAACTTAGGGAAAGGGATGCAAATACTTTAGAACAAATGCAAAAAAACGTTGTAGGTGTAGAAATCAACATACTTGCAAAGAAGGCCAGACTGAGAAACGAAAGAAGATTTAATATTAAAGAGGAAGCATCTCACTTAGATGGTAAGTTTGATTTCATTAATAAAGCACTAGAAAAATTAGTTGATACACTGGATCAAATTGAAAGAAAACCACAATGGGAGAACCAATCCTAGATCTGAAATTCCAATTACAGAAAAAGTAACAACCCTAGGAAAGGTAATGAACCTTCCCTTGATCAAAATATAAGAACCACATTCCAAGAAAAGTTTGCAGAAAATTCACAAAACAGTGTTGACGAGGAGGAAGACATCAACATTGTTATGGGAATTGATGAAAACAATACCATTTTCCTCACCCAGGAGGACCAGGAACTCTTTGAACTTCAATAGTTCAAAGTAGAATCTGGAGAATCCTATGATTATAAACAAGGTTATGATTTTGCAATAAACGAAATTCACAGTAAATACAACCTTAGGAGTAAGAAAAACAATGAACTTGCCATAACGAATAATGCTCCAAACCAACAAGAACAAAACAAAAAGAATATTGATACCTCTAAATCAAAATTCTTGCAAATTCTTCCTAGAGATAACAAACAGAGTTCCAACTCAACCAGCCCTAAAAAGCAGCAGGCCCAAAGATTGTAGATATTATAGGTGAGGTGGCACAATCTTCCAAATATGTTCCAAAAGCTAACTCTCCCAATGCTATCAATTCAACAACAGCCATTGAGCCAAGAAAGAATCCTACTGAATTTAAAATATTAGATCCTAAACCTTCTGTTGAGAATCCCAACTCTGATAGAACTTTTGCTAACTCTCAAAATATTCCTAAAAAAACAGTTAAAGATAGTAGAAACCAAGAAACATAGACAGAAGACAAGAGAAGAGCACAAAACAAAGGAAAAACAATAGAAACTCAAGAAAAGTCATCAAAAACCACAGTTCCCAAAGAAGAAGTGATTCAAGCCATTAGATCTCAGCCAACATTTAATATGCAGTCTGAAATATCCAAGTTAAAAATAGTTGTTCCCTTAGTAGAACTAGATAAAAATGATTTGTATAGATCTATGATTTTTGATGCATTGAATGTGAATGAGAATGAAGATACAATTAACATGAATGAAGATAGGCCTGAATTGATTTTTGGTCCCAATGTAGATGGAAAGCATTCAGATGGGTTGGTACCCCCATTTTATTTAAGTCTTACTGTACATGAACAAATATTACACAATACTATGCTAGATACTGGAGCTTCCCACAACTTAATGCCCAGAGCTATAATGGAAACCCTGAATATAGACATAACCAGACCATATAAGGACCTATTCTCATTTGATTCATCCAAAATACAATGTATTGGTTTGATTAAAGATCTGTGTGTTAGCCTAGTCCAATATCCTGGTAAGAGTATGATCATGGATGTTGTAGTAGCTAATATCTCGCCAAAGTATGGCATGGTTCTTTCTCGCTCGTGGGGAGAAAAGTTGCAGGGATCTCTACAACTGGATATGAGTTATGCTACTATCTCAGTATTTGGACAACCTAAAAAGCTTTATAGAGAGACCTTGATGAAGTACATGATCAGTAGTGCAGATAGACCTACCAATTATCCTATATATTCCACTCCTACTGATCTTGATTCCTTTATTCTCAGTAACTATGATCAAAATGAAAATCCAACTGAACTTACTGATAAAAAACTTAAAATCATGGATGATTATATTGGTCATGAAGCTTTGTGGCATTTAGATTTTGATGGATCTGTTAATAATTTTGGAGCTGGAGCTAGCATTTGGAGTACAAACATTGAAACAAGCCATTATGAAGGACATGCTTTTAGATTAAACTTCAAATGCACCAATAACATGTCCGAATATGAAGCTTTAATCTTAGGTTTGCAAATTATTAGAAAAAAGGGAGGAAAAAGAATAATGGTCATGGGTTATTATGAACTAGTTATAAAGCAAATAGACACAAATTATTCAATTCAAAATCCTAGACTTGCAAGATACAAAGAAACAGTATTGGAACTGGTTGAGGTATTGTTAGAAGGTAATTTTGCTATCATCCCTCGAAATCAGAACATACAGGCCCATTGCTTAGCAACTTTTGCCAGCAGTTGTAAATTTCCTTTTTCACCATTATAAAAATACACTGGTGAGATCAAACATAGGCCTATTGTTCCTGATAATGTGAAATATTGGAAAAAAAATTCAGAGGATGAGAAAATTTATCATCTTTTGAATAAATGAGCAAGAATTTCAAAATTGTCAAATCGATAATGACTGTAGCATAAATTCGCCTTGTGATATAGATTTAAATTTCTGTCAAATAGATGATTTAGATAATTTAGATGTACATAATTTTGAAAAGCCTACTATTTTTACTGAAAGTGACATTGATGAAATGGAAAAAGTAGACATAGAGGAATTGATTGAAGATGAAACAAATTTGATTGATTTAAAGAATAACATTTTACCCAAAGGTTTAACTCCTCTAGAAGATTTATTTGAATCCAACGATGTGCCCAAAAGGCCAAAATGGAGCCAATTAAGTCTGACATAGAAGAGTATAACTTAGGGACAGATGAAAAACCAAGAATAATCAAACTATCCAAATCCTTATCATCAGATGAAAGGGCTAAATACATTGAAATTTTAAAAAAATTTCAAGATGTCTTTGCATGGAGCTATGAAGACTTAAAAACTTACAACAGAGACATTATCCAACATAAAATTCCTTTAAAAGAAAACAAAAACCTTTTCAACAGAAACTCGGAAGGATTAATCCAGTTTTGTTACCCTTAATAGAAAAAGAAGTCAAAAGAATGTTCGATGTGCAGATAATTGCACTAGTCATATTTTCTGACTGGATATCTAATTTAGTGCGAACCAAGAAAAATACAGGAGAAATTAGACTATGCATAGACTTTAGGAATCTTAATAAAGAATTCTTAAAGGATAACTACCCCTTGCCAAAAATGGACCATATTTTACAGAGGGTAGCAGGTTCTTCCAGAATCTCTTTATTTGATGGTTTCTCTGGTTACAATCAAATTCTAGTTCACAAAGATGACCAAACCAAAACTGCATTTACTACTCCATGGGGCACTTTCATGTACGTGAAAATGCCTTTTGAGTTAAAAAATGCAGGAGCTACATTTCAAAGGGCCAGGCATATTTCCTTTGCCAAGGAGATTCATGAGTTTCTAGTCATTTATTTGGATGATATTACTGTTTTTTTGAAAACAAATGATGAACACTTGGATCATCTGAGACAATTTTTTATTAAATGTAGAAAGTATAGTATATCTCTTAACCCTAAAAAGACTCTTTTTGGGCTAGAAGAAGGCAAATTGTTAGGTCGCATCATCTCAAAAGAAGGTATTAGAATAGACCCTGCAAGAATTGAAGCAATTCTAAACATTCAACCACCAAGGAACATTAAAGAACTCCAAGCATTGTTGGGAAAGATCAATTTTCTAAGAAGATTCATATCAAATCTAGCTGAGATTATAAAAGATCTTAATAACATGCTTAAAAAGGACTCCTCAATTAAATGGACAATAAAGGCCAAACAATCTTTTGAATCTATCAAATAGGCCTTAACTAAAGCACCAATCCTTGTCAGTCCATATTACACTAAACATTTCATAATCTTTTCCTTTTCATCCGAACACACCATTGCTGCAGTTCTTCTGCAGAAAAACGATCAAGTCTTTGAACAACCTATTGCATTTTTTAGTAAAACTCTCAGAGATGCACCAATGAAATACAACATAATAGAAAAAAAGACTTTGGCTCTGGTTAAATCTATAAAATATTTTAGAGTGTATATACTTCATTCACACATAATTGCATATGTCCCTAATGCAGTAGTTAAAGACATTTTGACTCAAGATGGACCAGACAGTAGGAGAGGAAAGTGGATAGCCACAACACTTGAATATGATATGGAAATTAAACCAACTAAACTCATTAAAGGACAGGATTTAGCCAGACTGATGGCTGAATCAAAGTGAAATTCCTTATATATTAATTTCATTGCACATGTAGATGAACAGGAGGAGATGGCGACTCCATTGATCAGTGAGGCCTATCTAGACTCACCCTGGTACTCTGATATAATATTTGTACTAAAAAATTTACAAGCTCCTCCTGGACTGACAAAAACCAAGCCAAGATTCATGAAGCAAAAGGAAATGAGGTTCTATATCTTAAATAATGCACTTTATTGGAGAGAAAGTACTAGGATTTTTCTTAATTGTTTATTGAAATCTGAGGCTGAAAAGATCCTTGAGGAATTTCATGCAGGTGACTGTGGAGGCCATCTATACTGGAAAATCACAGCATATAAAATAATCAGAGCTAGTTTTTACTGGCCATATTTATTTTTAGATGTTAAATTTTTTTTTACCTCTTGCCATAAATTCCAAATTTTTGAAGGTAAAAAGAAATTGTTACCGTTACCTTTGAAACCAATATCCACTGAAAAACCATTTCAACTATGGGGGTTAGACTTCATAGGTGAAATTCATCCTCCATCTTCAGGTCAACACAAATGGATTCTAACTGCTACTGATTACTTTACCAAGTGGATAGAAACAATTCCCACTAGGCAAGCTATAGACTCAGTTATTATATCATTCATAGAAAGTAATATTTTCTCTAGATTTGGATGCCCACACAAAATTATCACAGACAATGTTGTTGCTTTCAAATCTAAGAAGATGATTTCTTTCTGCCATAAATACCATATCACCTTAGGTCATTCCAAAGCATATTATCCCCAAGGTAATGGTTTGGCCGAATCCTCAAATAAAATTTTAATCAACATCATAAAAAAACTACTCCAAGACAATAAAAAGACATGGAACAAGAAGCTTGTCTATGCCCTTTGGGCTGAAAGACTTACTACAAAAAATTCTATAGGAACTTCAGCCTACCAGAAATTTTATGGTACAGATGCATTTTTCCCTTCTTCCTTGGGTGTCCCAGTCATGAATATTATCCAGGAATCACAGGTGGAAATTAATGACATTCAAAGAAGAATCAATGAAACCATACATCTTCAACAAACCAGAGATGAAGTTTATGAAAAGTCACAAGTTTTACAGGATAATATCAAAAATATTTTTGATAAAAGAGTTAAGGAAGATGAATTTTTCATAGGAGATCAAGTTTTAAGATGGGATTCAAGAAGAGAGGATAAAGGTAAACATGGGAAGTTCGACTTTCTATGGCAAGGACCGTATGTGATATATGGCTACAGAGGTAATAATTCCTTTTTCATCGGGAATTTTGATGGAACCAACCTTCAATATGGATCAGTAAATGGAAGGATGTTGAAACATTACTATTCCTCACAAGTCACTTAACAGTTAGATTTATTTACTTTATCATTGTAAATATTCACAGTCTGTGTGTAGATTGGATTGGATATTTTATCTATAAAGTTGAAGCCCAAAGAGAAGACCCTAAGCTTTGCAGTATAAGATGTCATAAATATGATTGTTGCAAAAAAATAAGACATTTATAGGATCACCAAGGTCAATGGATAAGGCTACTGATCTCAGAGTTCTTGACATTTCACCAGGAAATGCCATCCCCAAGTGAAGCTAATGTTAGTGACCTATAATATAGGATTCATAATTTTGACTTGATTGTTGGTAATCTTGTAAATCTATACATAATTTTTCTTCTGCAAGTTGTATTCACATATTTTGTAAAAAATAAAAAAAAAAAAAATAAATCAAAAAGAGGGTAAAAAGTCCTAAAAAGAAAAATCAAAGGACTTAGAAAAAATAAAAGACCCCAAAAGAAAAATGAATAAAAAATGAAAGTGTGCAAGCATAATTTCCACTACTTTTTACCTTCTGACTATGGCAGAGTGTCAATAAATGCCATATTCCATGATGAGTTAAACAATTTAATCTTGACTTGTCATATTTCAATTTCACTTGTTGTAGATAGAGAATAATGAATCGTCATACAGTTTAATAATGACAAGTGAGTAGTTATGTAGAGAAATAATTGAATCCAACAGTTTAATCTGGATTCATGGATGAAATAAGTGTAGAATTAGATAGCATTATTTTCTTTCAGAAATAATAAATGCCGTAAAGGTTGCTAGCTCAAATGCACCTTACTAAAAAGGAAGAATTTTTTTTAGCATGATAAGCTAGGTAGGTAGAAGAAGGTGAAAAGTCTCAATGTAAATATCATTTATCATGGGTTGCAAAATAAATAACTTCCCCTTCCCATAGCCATGAAAAATTCTAAACTATCAGTCAAAAAGGCTCAAGGCATTTCCTTGACTTTTGTTGGGACCGTACCCAAGGCTCTATGACTGATTAGTTGAAAGTGTAAAATGTCTATATTAATCCCTAAAATCACATCATTTACCATTCATGCATTTATTCCCCTGAATAATCCTAAGTAAAACTCCATTTTTTACTTAAATGACATTATAATTCCCATTTGAATAACTTCCTACAACATTTGAAAACATTAAGCCCTCAAAATAACATTATATCATAAGTTAAGTGATAATATTAATGAAAATTATCTTTTAAACTTCACTTTACTTAGTTCCGTTTATGTGTTTTGAGTATACCTTGTCCTATTTCCATATTAATTTTGACTTATGTATTAATTCCCTATATAAATAACCTTCTCCTATTATATATAACTCATTTTTATATAATAAACCCAAAAACCCACATTATAACCCCCTTTAGCTAAAATATATCTTTATATAGTTCCCGCCCCTTATGGTAGTTAAATCACCTTGATTTAATTACTATATAATAAAAATATATGAATAAAAACTTTAAACATGTTTTTTATGTGTTTAAAACAAAATTTTCCCTAAGTTTCATTTAAACTAAACTTCAAAATAAGTAAGCCCTGTCTCCTTGTATATTTTCCTTTTCCTGACTCCCTAACCTAAGGTTAAACCATAATCTGAGTCAAAATATGCAATACATACCCCATATCCCCTAACTGCAAGTCTTAACCTCGGTTAAATCCTAGTTTAAAACCTTTCCCGATAGTTTTTCCATTGATTCTGTATAAAACTTAACCAAATCCCTTTCATTATCGGGGTTAATGTCAGCCCTCCAATCCCCTATATCCATTTAATCCAACGGTTAAAAAATCAACGTGACGGCGTAATACATTTCCATCCCTTCCCCTATCGCGTAGAATAACAACCGTCAGATCTTCATTCATTTAAAGATCTTATGGCCCAAAACGAACCCGATGATGTCTTTTCCCTGCACCTTTTCAATTGATCTGGGCCCTTCACTTTTAAAAACCAAATCCAACAGCACCAGTTCATTTTCACATCGCCAAACTCCCCAACCGATGTTTTGAAAAATTTTCACGATATGGGTGGTTTTCCCAAACCACCCTGCGTTGATGTGTCATAAAATGATTGAATCGAGTTCGAAAATTGATTTACCACTTACCGCTTTAGAGCTACGCGAATACCACTCAGTTGTATTCCGAAATCACTCCCATCCAACCTATAGTTAAATATGATTTGACTATGGTTTGAAATATTTTTCATACATAAAACTTATTTTTCATTTAATTTTCACCTATTCGTGCATGTAAAACTTTGAAACCCCACAGAGTCTGATTTTCATCCTTTTCACCATTTAAACCCTTGAAAACCTCCGTGAGCCTGTTACGAAGCTTCCCAACACGATTTTCGAACCTACCAATGAACCAGTGATCAGTTAATAAACCATTTTCCCTGCAATTTAACCACGGAGAGCCACCATATTCTCTGGTAGACCAAATTTCTAGAAATTGAAGATTTTCAAAGCACCTGCAACTCAAATGACCGCAATTATACCTCTAAAGGTATTTTTCATCAATCTCATCTATAAAAGCTTCAATTTTCAAAGGAAAAACAACAATTTATCATTTATTGCCTGTAATTATCCTAATTTCCCATACAGAGCTCACAAAAAACATCTAAAGTACAGGGGAAATTCTGTCAAATTTTCCCCATAATCTCTCATTTCCATTTTTTTCAAGTTTTATCCATTCCCTGGTCATTTTCACTGCTAAATTCAATCAAGATCACCCCCTGAGCATTAGAAATCATTTTTCCATCTAAAACCCTACTCATAACCCTATTTCACCAGAAAAATAATTCAAAAGTCCCTTGTTTCCTACAGAAGAACTTAGCAAACAATCTAAGCTTGCTCCGTTCAGTTAAAAAATGGTGAAGAAATAAGTAACCCCCAAGTCAGGAGGCCCAAAACCTCATAAGAAAGCCTCTGCTAAAATCCCTCAGCCTGAATCTTCTAAACTTGATAAACCCACCCCTACACTCACTGCTGATTCCACTGAAGTTGTTAGGCCTGTCCAACCTCTAGTGACTTTGTGAGAAAATAGTCCTCTTATTGATCTTGATTACATAATTCTAGACCCTTGAGCGGAGTTCAATTTACTTGATGTCTATAACTGGTGTTTTGGAAAATCTGTAGAGAAAGGTGATAAAGATATACCAATTTGGGATTCCAATCTGCCAAAGTACATTGTCCCTCTTACACATTCAGCCCTTGATTTTGTCAGATTGTGTCAGTCCTATTATCTTCCAGATTAGAGGTGCATTGTCAGTAAAGACAGAGAGGTCATATTTTACATCAATGGAGAATCCATAAACTCTATGCTGCAACTAAACCCTAACCCCAATACTACTTCATTGTCAATAGAGGATTTAACTTAGCTTTACCTAGACCTAGATTTTTCTTCCAAGTTCAAAATCTTCCAGCCTTTTTGCCCCAAACAGGTTGATATCCCTAAGCTCAATCCTCCATTTGATACATTTGATTTTCCAAGTGAAACTAGAAAAATTGTCTCCATGCTATCATTCATAATGGGATATAACAGTGATGAGTTCACTGATGTTGCTATCTTAGGTTTTCTGTCTACTTTGAGTCCTGGCCAACCTCCATCCATTGTGTACAATTTTTCCAAGTTCATTGCAAAAAATATGCACTACCAATTGTCCAGATTACCAGAAGAAGAGTCTTTAGATATACTTCATATCTACTTCATCTCTAATTCATCTCTTTTTGTATTATCAAGTAGAAAAATTTCCTATTGATTTTCAGAAGATAGATCTAGAAGGGAATGTACTTTCAGTTTTGTTTTGGTCATCAATTCTGAGAAAGTGGAACAGGGAATACAACTATGCAGACTTCAATGACTCATTTTTAGTACCCGTTATGAATTTATTGAATAAAAAACAAACCCCTAGAATTAATGAAGAAGAAAAGAGGATCTTATAGCTATCTAAGAGCTGTAAAACATGGGATTGGTACTTATACAAGAATTACACAAATATCAGAGTATATGGTGCACTCTTGGCCCCATATAAATTGCCTAGATTTGTGACAACAAGGATATTTGCTTTAGAATATTTGAGGCAACTTTTCAATGCAAATGAAGTCAATTTCATAGCCTCTAGAAAAAAGACTCATTTCAAACTGAAAAGTCAAGTTGGGCCATTCATTGTGAACAACAAAGAAGAAACAAATGAAATTAATGTTAAGTTGAAAGAGTATAAATTCTCATATATTTTTATGTGGAATTATGATCCTCATGGTATTTTAAGTCAAATCAGATTGAAATTCAAGTTGTCTACTTTATTACATGATCCCAAGCCCCAAATTGAAAAATATGCCAATAAACTTGAATGGGAGCCAAAAAAATTATTTTATGATGAATCACAGGGCATGCAGGGAAACAGTGGAAAGGATAAACAGGTGAATCAAACACAAGTTGTTACAGTGAACAAAGAAGCTGAAATTTTTCATAAAAGGAGAAGAAAGGAAGATAGTTTCATAGCAAAAAATATTCTAGATAAGAGATTTAGAATTCCCTACTGTAAGAAAATTAAATTGAATGATGAAGAAAGGGATAAAGCTATTAATGTTGAAGATAAAAATGGTCATGAAACTTATGATGAAGCAACAAGGATAGTAACTTAAACTCTTAAAGAACTTCAAAATGTCAAACTTGGAGCATAGCAGAAAGACACAGTCATGGTTGATAAACAAACAAAATTTGATATGCCCTCTTGTTGTAGAGGTAAATCCCCTCTACGGACAGAGGCGATCCCTACTAGCCTAGATCGGGTCTAGCAACAATCGTACTACGCTAAGGTGCAAGTTCCTAATTGCAATAGACCAACTTGCGATGAAGGCCAACCTCAAGTCCAACACTGTTGTTTGTAGAGAATATGATGCTCTCGTTTCCTTGCTCCGGCAGATCACAGTCCTCTCGCTCGCCGCAATCGAACACCTACACACACAAGAAACACGACAAACACAAGCGTAAAACCTGATATATGCAATTATGTATCAGTCATAGAGGGCACAACTCATGATCATAATGAACAATACGAGTGGAACCATAACCAATATTCGCTTATCATTAATTCATACAAAGGAAAATACAACCTGGCTCTGACGCTGAACCTTCCTTCGGTGGGTCATCAGCAGAATACGTCTCGATAAGCCTTGTTGGGAATGGGGACAAGCCTCTCTCTTCGATCGTCAATCTCCTTGCTATTGATTTGGCTCTATGAGTACTATCAAGGCTCTTGTAGAATTCTTTAGACTATGAAGGCTCTTCGAGACTAGCTTGCAAAGGGAAATGGAAAGCTTATATAGATGGTGGAATAGGAGTTGGGATCCCTATAATCATGGGATTGGCCCTATCCTCAAGGAAGCTTCCATGAGAGGTGGAAAACTACTTCCTCTACATGGAGAACCGGAGCCAAACGTCCGAACTCGATTTAGATTCTAGTTCAGGAGTTTTTTGGAGTCAATCTTCCACAAGGAGTTTTTTTAGGGTTTTTCACAAGGAGTTGACTTCAAAGGAATGAAATTCCATGTCTAGGGGAATGTCATGAAAGTTTTTTCAGATCATTTCATTGCTCACAGGTCACGGAATAAGCCCTCCAATGTGCAGGGTGGGGAATTGTAGGGACGGTGACAAATTGTTGTGTAACAGATGCCCCCTAAAGCATGAGGCCCGAAAGAGAGAGAGGGGTGAAATGCTTTACGATAACATGTCCAACTGAGAACACTACCGTTGGAAAACCTGCGTAGAGAAATACAACTGATATCTTAAATACATGATATATATGTGGTATGGGCGCAGCCATCCATAACAGAGTTTACAAGAATCCATATCCAAGGCATGGACACAGCCATCCAATTAGGATCGATAAAAGAGACTCAGGTATGGTCGCAGCCATCCAATCAGCGAGTCATGGAACCAATCATAATAATCCACATAATCGCAGCCTGGATTCTAACAGACGAAATCCAGGGTCTTGCACTCCATCTCGACTCAAACAAAGTACAAGTTCAAGCATGTGAATAAGTGAGCTGAAGTCAAACATGCAAGAACATCACCTGATTACCAGCCAATGATGAAAGCTATTAACAGACGTGAGATGTACCACCAATAATGACAATGGTCCTCAAGGTACTATAGGTACAATCTACGGCATGTGAATCAATGAGATGGCATCGAACACCTGTAGAATCACTCGATCGAAGGCCAATGATGAAAACCTCATGTCAAATGCGAAGAACCTGCCATTGAGGCATGCAGGCTCCAAGGTACCAGAAGGGAGTCTCTAGATCAGCTTCCTGGATAATGAGCTGAAGTCGACAGGAAGTGACCTTGATCGAAGGTGGGCCATAATGTTTCCCACATCATCGATGCGAGACAGAGGAACATAATGTCTTTGTGAATCAAGATCAGATGAGAATCAAAGGAAGGTTGAAACTTGCAGAGGTCAACTTCTCTTGAACATATCGGCGGCACGATAGTGGATTTGGTAGTATTTGACATCAAAATATCAGAGGTCATGATGAAGAGGCAAAGAGCAGATGAGAGGTCAAAAGGGATCACCCAAACCCATGGAGGCAAGTGGAAAAACATGATGAAATGTCCCCAACCTGACACGAATGCAGACAAGTGCCATGTTCAAGAGCGACATACTGCCAACACGACAACGATGCTAGTTCCATTTTTCCCCACCATTTCTGGCGAGTACCCCAATTATTTTTGAAAACAAGCTTGAAGGGGATAGCATATGCTTGCCATATAAGTTCGTCCTTCGGAAAAATCCATCCTAGTACGTTTAACGAGCCCTAGGAAGGAGAAACTCGAATATCGTCATTACGACTGGATCCGATGTCATCAGGGTTTAACGAGTCTGACAAAGGAAGAACTCGGCATATTTTCATGTTTAGAGAGTTTGAAAAGACAGTAGAAAAGTAAACTCCAATGGTCCCTGTTCGTAAATATTTCCTCAGACCTGAAAAGGTAGAAAAATATGTATGAGAAAACCTCCTAGTCACGATAGGCTAGGGTATTCCTTTTTCATAAGTAATCCATCCCAGCCCGAAAAAGGGGTAGACGTATACTAGGTAGATGTCATTTTGTGTCCACTTTAACGAGATCGAAACGACAAGGGACTCGACGATCTTTTCATGTTTAGAGAGTAAAAAAAAAGCCGAAAGATGACTCCAAAATGACTTTTTCATGTTTTTACCGAGTCCAAAAAAGTATAAAATACAACTCGTATCACTGTCGAAGTTGCGAAGAAACCTGTCGCTGCATAGAAAAGCAAGTGTAAAATCCATTTTTCGACAAAAATATATTAAAATATTGATAAAAATGACATTTAAAACCTAATTTTTGACTTAAAAAGTTATAAATAGGCTTCAAATGGAAAAACAAATTTACTTTTACTTTTTACCTCACTTGGAGAGCAACAGTGGTCTGTTTGTGTGAAAACTCGCGGCTGTGATTACGATTGATCCGGGTCATCATTCAGATCCTCGTCTGTTCCAGGTAAAAGGTGCTCCCTTAAGCTCCATTTTAATCCATTTTTTATGAGTTTTGATCATGCATTAGACCTCTCGAGGAGACCTTTTGAAATTTTAGGGCTCCGCCCATTGGCGCGGGTATCGGGCATGGACCCGTGCCAATGGACTTTTACTCACAAAGTGGTCACTCCAACTGGCACGACTGTTAGGAAAATAGTCGTGCCAATGGTGCAACACGGTTTTTTGCTTTAGATTTCTCAAATGTGAGCCATCCATGTGGATTTTTAAATGCAACATAGATCTAACAATGCATTTTTAATCATGTTGATGCAGGTATTCAGGAACAATGGTTATCGAATGGAAGGAGAGGGAACATGGGGAGGAAGATGAAATGGCTATGGAAAACGAAGCCTGTATGAATGCACTCAAGAATTGTGGACTCAAAAAGTTCTTCCTTATGCCATGCTTAAGAGCTCAACCTGAGATGCTGCAGTACTTGGTCAGCATATGGGACGATAATGAGGAAGTATTCAAACTTTGGGACCAAGTATTAGCTCTTGAGGTCTCTGATGTTTATTTTATAACCGGATTGTCGCATAGAGGTCCAGTGCCAATCATAACTGGCAGCAGATCTTTCGGAGAGAAAATGGAGACGGTAATGGCAAGAGTGTGCCCAGGGGCACGAACTGGAACGGGGAGAAGGAAGGTGGACATCCACACTGTCCGCGACCTAGCACTCAGGGTAGTGCTTCATACCATTACACGAGCTGCAGGATCGCAAGCTCCACATGAGGCAACCAAGGCCCAACTCATACTAGCCTCCGAGTGTATGAATCCTACACTATTCGATTGGGCTACAACAGTGACAAGCAATATCAAGAGGCAGCTAACAAGATGCAAGCAAGCCAAACTAAAGCAGTTTGGCTACGGTTCCATTCTGGTGTCGTTCATCCTAGAATGACTACCCATTTTCCAAGGCCAAGGGGCAATAGTTGGTGAGCCGATACCGAGGGAGCCGAGGATGGCTTGTTGGGCAGCACTTATGCCCAGGTCAGGAGGAGGTCAACAGATGTCTTGGAGACCCGAGTTCTTTAGGTTGTTACGGCATCAATTGCTCGTGGTTTAAGATTGGCCTTATGCTGGGACCGATTTCAACGGAGATCCCGATCTTCTGCTCCCAGAGGGGGAGGACTGGGATGAGGAGCTAGGTATGATTCTCTTTTTTATTTTTATGTATTTATGATTTTTTTGGTAATACATGTCCGTTCTAACAAAAATTTTATGTGTATTCAGACGTTGGCCCAGAGAGGCCCACGGGCATGTCACCCATTGCATGGAGGAACCATCTCGTACATGACCCTCAAGCTGAGGGTGGTGAAGGGAGTGAGCTGATCCAGAATCTAGAGGGCATTGCCCGGGGGATCCCGGACTATGCACGATTGGCAGACGTCCCATTAGCTTACCAGCGACACACTGTGGGGGTGCCTAGTCGCCTTCATAGACTTCTGAGGCAATTGGTGCGCGCGGTGGCATGCTACCATGAGCACCATGCTGATTAGCTTATTTAGGGCTTTCATATGCATATTTTTTGAGAGACATGTTGTCTCCGACTATTATCAGACAAACATGTATATTTTTTGATTTTATGTGATGCACACTATGCAAACATTTTGACACACACACACAGATATATATATATATATATATATATATATATATATATATATATATATATATATATATATATATATATATATATATATATATATATACCTATTTCAGGATGGATCTTTTTACATGTGATGATGTCTTTATATGCTATGAAAATGTCTAATACAATTTTATCTTGATGCATCAGTTGCATAAAAAACAACCTAATGAAAAAGTTCACATAATGTATCTAATTACACATTTTATTTTTATACAAGCTTAAAAGCACACATTAAAACACACATGCAAACTATGCTTGGAAATGAGTTTTATTTTTATGCAAGCTTAAAACACAAACTATGCTTGAGGAAGATGGGCATGCCCCCAACATGGTGTCTCAATTCGAGGTACATGCCCCCCAAGCTTAAGTCCATAGGAAATGGAGTGAAGGTTGAAAACATAAGAGATTTGAATTAAATCTAACAAAACTCAAATTGAACATGATCGTGTTTCATTATTTTAACGAGGTTGACACACTTAAAATAATTGTCCTCGTAGAAACTTGTTTCATTGTTTTAGGAGCTTGGAACAAGAAGAGGAACTGTGCTCCGGTGAGCTCAACAGAGGAGGCTCGGGAGAGAGATGACCAGATATATCACGCTCTAGAAAAACGGACATTGCCCCCAGGCTGGGCATGAAGGATGAACGATGATGTCCATTGCTCCAAGGCAGCTCCTCAAGAGACATTGTTTCAAAAATCGCTTCGTCAGAAGGGAAAATCTCTTTAAGAGGATCAGGCGAGTCGGCCTCGCCGGGCCAGGGGGATTGAGAATATATGTCTAAAGCCATGCTCTAGGGGGCATGTTGAGAAGGAGGAGGATCGGATGCGGAAAAAATTTCATAGTAATTAATCTCTACTAGAGTTAAGGGCATCAATTCTCCAAAAGCAGTCACCTATTCAGGCGAAGGGATGATCCATGGGTCGTCAAACCTAGAGACCATATTAACTTGAATGGTGTGTGGTGGTGGCATGAGAAAAATACCCATGAGGATGGTGTCTTTGAAGAGACCCGGTCATACACTGTCAGGGGGATTTGGGATTTGATCCACGTAAGGAATGTTGTTCTCAGAGGTGGAGGTGAAGAAAGACAACTGATCCACAATAACGATTTTTCCCTCATGAGGAAACTTAAGAAATCGAAAGAGGGTGGATGGCACGCATAACATGGCATGAGTCCAACTACGGCTGAGAAACAAGTTGTAGTTAAGATTGGCATCAACCACTTCTACTTCTACGTTGATTGTCTTCCCCTGTAACGTAATCAGAAAACTCTCGAGAACACCCAGGGGTTTCGATTCCCGACCATCGAATGCCTCTAAGGCATTTGGAGATGATGAAAGTGTCGGAGAGCCAATGGCCTTCCAACAGGCGGACGACATGACACAGGTAGAAGCACCTTCATCCACAATGACCCTATGGATGTTAAGACCGTTGATCCCGACTTGTATCACAAGAGAAATTTGATGCAAAATTCGAGGGGTAAAGTTTTGTAGGTCGAAGGTGAGAAGACTAGAATCAGTGGGATCAATTCCACCGATTCTAGACAACAGAGCTTTCCATTGCGAAGGGCAACTTTGAAGAACTTCCAATGCAAACATAGAAGAAGGCGCCTGTGCCAAATCCTCAACAATATTGTAGTGTTGAGCGGCACGGGCATTTGGATTGTAGGAAGACCTTCGGAGAACACCTTTAGAAGGTGGTCTCATAAGAGGTTCAGCTGTAGGCTTCTCAATTTCCAAGGGACCGGAGACAGAAGGAGGAGGTGGGCCATCCACGACTTCCTTCCCAGCTGCCTGATGTGATCCAGCATAATCCTTTGAATGCGTAGTAATTGAGACAGGTGCAGCACCATTCATCATAAAGACCTGGGACCCAAATGGTGTAGATGGTGAAGGCTGTTCAACCATGTGGGTCTGCTGAGACGGGAATGGTTCTTTGAGAACTGCCGGAGTCCCTTTGGAACCGTTGAGAATTTGACTAATTTTATATCGTCGGGGACAATCCTTGGTATAATGATCTCCTTCACAAATAAGGCAGGGGTACTTTGGTTTAAGTTGAGAACCATCCTTAGTACAAGGTTTAGAAGACTCTGGTTTAGGGGTGTCGGGTTTTGATTTTCCTTTGCCCTTCTTCTTTCCTTTGGAGGCTTTTTCCATAGGATTAGCATGAATGGCATTGACCTCCACAGTCTTTCCAGAATCTGGAGGAGCGGGGAGAGAAGAATTATTGAAAGAATTGGAATTTTTCTTCCCATTTGAAGATTTTTGAGAATTTTGAGACACAGAACCAATAACACCATCCACCGTGGCAGTAGGTGGAGCTTTAGAGGTTCCTGGGCATGGAGCATCAGTCAAAATATCATACAACATGTTGGACTCAGAGTATACCAGATCAAGATACTGGGCACGCGCAATGGCCTGTTCTTCAGTCACACATGCCCCCATAGCAATATCTTGAGCGATTTTGTTAACGAAGGATGTGGTGAACCAATGAGTTAGTAGTTGATCAGGTATATCAAACTTGATCATCCTACGACAACATCGCCACTCGTGAATATGATCATATATGGGGGTGGCTTTATCTTGCTTTAACGAAGTCAGGAGATGCGTCTCGGCTTCATAACGAACCGGTAACTGAAAGTGAGTCAGAAAAGCCATTGCTAAAGTATTGAAATCGTGAAATATGCCACGGGGTAGTTCAATATACCACTTAGCCGTAGCACTGGTAAGAGTGTGCTAGAAAAGATGTAGATGAATTGAATCATCGACCCAAGAATTAGACGAACACCATAAATGGTAGGTCATTACATGAGCTTGGGGGCCTTCACCAGCTTTACCTTCAAACTTAGGGCAGTCGTCGGGTACCTTGGTTGGCACCGGAGGCCAATAGGGATTATGAAGAATTAGATCATTGGTTAATTTAGAAATGTCCGGTAACTCCAAGGTAACCAAGAACGTCAATTGCAGATTGAACGACATACCAGGCCCTCGATAAGGATCGGTACCTGTACTCCATGCTGGTTGAGAATATCCTTGCCCCCATGTGTTTTATCCCGAAGGATTTTGATCGTAGTGGGTATAGGGCGTATAACCAGCCTGATTCGGTTGCTAGTAACCAGTGTACAGGGTTTGATAACTAGAGTATGGACCCTGATTATATGTCGGTCCCGTTTGAGCAGTCTGTGGATTAGGCTGGTGAGTATAGGTGTAGTCGGGTTGTTGAGTGTAATAATGGGAACCTTGGGGCAGATTATAAGTCAGTCGAGATTGACCGTGAGGGTAGTAATCACCTTGAGGTTGAGTGGGCCACTGATAGGTGGGACCCTACTAAGCTCGATAATTAGGGTGCACTGGTTGATTCGGTTGTGGCATCGAATAAATCGGCTGTTGAGCAGGGTTGACAGGATGTGCAGGCTGGCCTGGTTGGACAAGCTGACCTGGCTGAATGGGCTGACCTGGTTGAACAGGTTTCCCCGGGTGAACAGTTTGTGCCGGTTGCACAGGTTGACCTGGTTGTTGTGGAACACCAGACTGTACTGGATGGGCCGGTTGGCTTGGTGGTGGAATGGAGCTAGGTGGTGGCTGGTAATCAGTTTGACCTACTGTAGGACCATAAGATGATCATGGTTGATGTGCAACATTTGAGCCAATAGGATACTGAGGTTGCATGGGTTGGGAAGGTTGGACTTGCCCCCCAGGACCGTATACCGGCCCCAGTTGGTACCCCGGTTGACCTGTGAGTCCTTGAGGTTGCCCAGGTTGGACTCTAGGGAGAGGCTGCATAGGTTGACCTGAAGGGTAGCCTTGTAAGGGTTGTCCTTGCGGGTCACAAGGATAGCCAAGCTGGCCCGAAGGTTGACCTTGAGCATGAAGGTGAGCCTCTGGAGCGGGTAAATGTAAAGTATTCCCGTACTCATCATACTGATATGGAAAAACGTACACAGGTGTACAGTCCTATGCATAATGCGAAAAATATGGGTGGTTGGGATCTTGAGAGGATTGTTCGACCTCGGGGTTCAATTGTTGTAAGGAAAAGCGATACTCCTCAGGAGAGATGTTCTCTGGCATAGTAGATGCTATATAGATGTCTTTGGGAAGCGATGTAGTCCTTATGGACTTAGTGGTAACAACAGGTGTAGATGAAGCCACATAAATAGTGGGCTTAACGGGTACAGAAGTGACCTAAGGGGATGACGTGATGGGTGTCTTAGGAGACATCCCCAATGAAGGAATAACCGGCCTCGTAGAAGGAGTTGATATCCCCATAGAGGCGACGGCGGTCATAATCTGACTCAAAGATCTATACCCTGCTGGTAGTGAAGGACCAGGCGAAGACATGACAAATAATTCAGGGTTGTCTTCTGGGAACAACTGGTAATATTCACCAGACGTGTGGATTTCCTCGCTAGGAGAATGGCTAGATGCACCCATATTTGAACCGGCCACTAGATCTTGTAATAGATGGCAAGGACTAGGAGGAATAACAACAGCTAGAAAAGGCGAACCCGATGTAAGAGGAGGGAAATTTTTCGCTACTCCAAATCCAGACCAAGGGTCGGATAAGGGCCAATTGAACTCAAGTGGTCCTCCAAAGGGAAGCTCAGACAGAACCAGTCCACCATCAAGAAACTCAGAAATAATGGGCTACTAATGTTCAGCAGAGGATTGAGAGACCTCTGATGAATCGTCCGTATATGGACTACCAGTAGACGAAACTGAGGGTTCCACCACTGTGACAGTAATGAGGAAAGGAAAATATCAAACACAACACATGGGCTAAAAAACCAAGGCACACAATCAAACGACCAATAAGCAAGATCTAATAGGGCGTGTGATCGCGGGTGATTTATTTTAGGACATTGAAACTTAGAAACTTCACCGTTTCATGTTTTAAGAGTCGAGAAATGGATGAAATATGACTCTATCTCTTTCAGTTTTGAAGCAAGTGTGAAAGGACAAGCGCTTGGTGATATTTTCAAATTTAAGGAGTCAGATAAGATCAAAATGACTGCTCAGGAATACTAGGCAAAGGGTGTACCAAATAACCGTGAACCGCAATATACACCTTGGTTTCAAAATGAAGGAGAAATCAATGAAGGACTTAACGTGCGTGTAGGAAATCTCCCCGAATGCTATGCCCAGTGTATCATGGGTATAGGGCGGAAAACTCGGCTTCCTATGGATAAAGGATAGAAACCTAGTGGGGTCTCCCTTTATATACGCAATGGTACGGGGAGCACAAGTCCGTACTAGTGTTGTCTAAAGCCAAGAGGCGAATGAAAGCTACTAGGTTTAAAGACACCAAAACACGTCTCTAGCCTAGAACTCTAAATATTTTGTTAATATTCCAATGCTGCCTTAGTGTAAATTGAATAAATTTTAATTTTTATCTTCAATTATGTTTCAGTTTTCAGACCCTAGCGAGTGTTATGTCTCAAAATCTCCTAAATGCACACTACATGCCACAGTATATCATTTCATTCGATGAAAGCTAATTACGAGAGAGTTAAGAGCTTTTCACACAATAACAAAATGATCAGGCAACAACCAATAACGTCTCTAATGCAGCTAATGGAAACTAAAAGCTTTTCTTTCAAAGTTACAAATCACTAATAACACAGAAAAGATTCGATTTTCATTAACCAATCAAAGCAAAAGAGATTTTTTTTGTGTTTTCAATTTTTAAGAGGAAAGTGAATTAAACAAAATGAAAAATAATGAAAAAAGAAATTTGAAAAGTGATAGAAAAGGAGTAAAAACTAGCAAATATTCCCTCAATGCAAGAACACAATAAAACCTCAAATTGACAAAAAGTCCCTCAAATCAAAAGACACTCAAAGACTCAAATGAACCATGTAATCTAGGCCCAAGACGAGACAAGGCGGAATTCGAATGAAGAAGAAGCCAATCACTCAAATAATGCCATGAAACAATAAACAACCACTAAACTAATGCAGAGAACTAATCATAAGGTTGACCGAACAGATAGAAACCACAAACTCCCAAGGGAGTCTCGATGCACAATAGCACCTAGATGCCCTAGGGCTAGAATGTAAAATTGATAGAAACGAGCAAATAACCAAAGGATGAAGGTCACATTCAGTCAAACAAGGCTCCAGAACACTCAAGCATTCATAAAAATGAAAACCAAACACACAGATCAGGCTCAGAAATTTCAAAACAGAGAAAACCCTTGCACCTTTCAGGATTGGCACGACTGTCAGGCGGAAACTAGCACCAGAACAAGATTGGCGCAGGTAGTAAACTGGAAACTAGTGCCAATTGGCGTGACTGTGAGGCTCATAAGCGCGCCACTCAAGTTTACTATGTAAAAATAAAAAAGAGCAATCCAAGAAGCAGACCAGTGATGTTGAAGCTGAAAAAAAAATCCAAACACATGAAAAGAGCTAGCCAAAAGAGTTGATCAAGCAAGCAAAGTCAAGAATCGACCGAAAGACAAGATAATAATCCATGTGTTTAGTTCATAAACTAGACTGGAGATTGACTGAAGCAGCATTCAACTACTTTCGCTAATGTAGAGCAAGAGCGTTTCGAAGGCTATCTGGCTAACTTTAGGCTCCGTTTGTAGTTTATAAAGCAAACAACAAGCTAAGTCCCTAGTGGAGTCACCAATTTTTCATAGAGGTAAATCCCCTATGTGGACAAAGGCGATCCCTACTAGCCCAGATCGGGTCTAGCAACAATCGTACCACACTAAGGTGCAAGTTCCTAATTGCAATATACCAACTTGCGATGAAGGCCTACCTCAAGTCCAATGCTATTGTTTGTAGAGAAGATGGCACTCCCATTTCCTTGCTCCAAAAGATCAAAATCCTCTCGTTCGCTCTGATTGAACACCTACACATACAAGAAACACGACAAACACAAGCGTAAAACCTGATATATGCAATTATGTATCAGTTAGAGAGGACACAACTCATGATCATAATGAACAATACGAGTGGAACCATAATCAATAGTCGCTTATCATTAATTCATACAAAGGAAAATACAACCTGGATCTGATGTTGAACCTTCCTTCAGCGGGTTGTCAGCAGAATACGTCTCGATAAAGCTTGTCGGGAATGGGGACAAGCCTCTCTCTTCGATCGTCAATCTCCTTGTTATTGATTTGGCTCTATGAGGACTATCAAGGCTCTTGCAGCATTCTTTAGGCTATGAAGGCTCTTGGAGAATAGCTTGCAAAGGGAAATGGCAAGCTTATATAGATGGTGGAAGGGGATTTGGGATCCCTATAATCATGGGATTGGCCCTATCCTCAAGGAAGCTTCCATGAGAGGTGGAAAACTACTTCTTCTACATGGAGAACCAGAGCCAAACATCCCAAATCGATTTAGAGTCCAGTTTAGGAGCTTTTTGGAGTCAATCTTCCACAATTTATTTTTAAAAAACACTCTTTATTAAGCCTGGCATGGGTACAACACTGAGATAGTGTGCCAGTTGGCACGCCCTCTTTGGAGGATTTCCCTCATTGCCGTGGGTATGACACTAAGCAGTCGCGCCAAGGATAAAAAGGATTTTTTTAGGGTTTTTCACAAGGAGTTGACCTCAGAGGAATGAAATTCCATGTCTAGGGGAATGTCATGAAAGTGTTTTCAGATCATGTGACTGCTCACAGGTCAAGGAATAAGCCCTCCAATGTGCGGGACGGGGAATTGCAGGGATGGTGACAAATTGTTGTGTAACACCTCTTCTTCTAAAGAACCTGACAACACAGAGTTAGATACTCAAATCAGGTTTAGATGAATCAAAGAAAATAATGAAGAAATCAAAAGTGAAGCATATTCTAAGTTCCTTAAAGAAAAGCCTGGGAATAAAGATAGACTCCTTTCAGCGTTTGATTATTCTTCAAACAAATTGGTGATGTCATTTCTCAAGCCTTCAGTGGCTGATCCAAAAACAATTGCAGATTATTCATAGATAGACCTGGAAGTTGATGCAGATGCTATCCATGAATTGGACCAAATAGAATTCCACAGGAGCAATATAGAGATGCTGTATTGTAAAATAGTCAATAAGACTATGAATTCTATCAGGCTTGAGAAAACACCGATAAACCTTCAAAATCAAATGAAATTGGATAAAGCCTCATTATATGCCAATAATTTAAGAATCAAAGCATTGGAGGATACAATAATTGAAGCAGGAGTTGACCCAGCAAACATTGAAGGGGAAAATGTTATAATCAAACAGAAAAATGAAGACATAGCTGCTCTCAGAAGGCAACTAAAATTGCCTCAAAGTGAAAATCCCCAGGCAAAAGAAATCCTTCAGCAAAAGACAGAAAATGATGAACTAAAACAACCTGTTCTAAAGATGACAGTCCAAATAAAGGAAATGGAAAGCCAAATAGAAGCTTTGATGCAAGAAAATGAAAAACTGAAGAAAGCTCAACAGGTCTTCATTCCTACAGTTATCCCAACTGTAAGTAGAGTTATTCCATTGACATTGGCAGAACACCTGGCACCGTAAGGAGTATTGGCAACTGTAGTTTCAATAACTTCTAAAGACATCTCTGCCTCTTCTTCATCAACCTCACAAGTAAACAAAGAAGAAGAAAAATCTACAATGATCAGAGCCATGGAAGATATGTCTATAAAAGATAAATAAATACTTAGTTTAAAAGGCACCATTAAAAATCTGGAAACATCTAAAAGAGATGCCTTAATTACTTCCAAAGGACATGAACAGAGGGCTGATAGATTACAGGAACAAGTGAAAATTATTCAACAGCAGGTAAATATTAATGAATAGGTTGCCTATATAAAGAATCATTTGTGGAAAAAAATCACTGAAGGCATTCACTTACAATGGCCTTCTATCAAAATTATATATGAGCAAAAAGATCTGCTACAAGCTTCCTTAGCAGAAATTGATAAAACAAAGAAGGAACTTGGAGACAAACCGCCTCAAGCAGTTCAGCTCATATCTTTCTTGAACACTAAAATCAGAGAATAAATAGCTGAATTAAAAATTCTAGACAGGACAGAGGCTATCCTGGAAATAAAAAAGGTCCTAACAAAATGAAACATCATGAATAATCTAGAAGAGAAGTGTGACAATATCAACATATCAATTAGAAAATTCAAGATTAAGTATGACTTGCTACTTGAAGAAAGAATTCCAGACATTCATGCATTGAATGACAAATTAATGCCACAAAAGGACTATGACCAGAAAATCAGAGCTCATGCTAAGGAGCAAGCTAAAACGCCTTCGCCGGAAGGATCTCGTAGTGGCAAAGTACTACTTCAATATTTTGAAAATTTGTTCTTTTTGGAAAATTAAATCAAGCATATGTTCATAGTAAATCCAAACCTTGCTAAATATACAGAGACTGACGAAAGCTACAGGAAACTAAAGTGTATAAAGATCCCAACAGCTCAACAATGGCAAGGATTCACAGATCTGATGTGAATTTGATAGGTAAAAGATGCAGGAAAATCACATGAAAGATCATATTTTACTATTACCTTAGGGTAAAAATTCAGGGTTAAGGTGTATCAGATTGTCAAAGAGTATCAGTAAAAATAATGTTACTGCTTTTCATTTTTCAATTACAATGGTAAAATAGTGAAAATCAGATGATAAAGAGTATCAGAGTCGAAAGTGAACAGAAAGAGTGATCTATAAGCTATCTTCTACTAAATAATTAATCCAATGCCAAAAATACTTACATCACATCATAAAACCTTTTTAATTAGAATAATCAGTTCTATATTTCCTTGTAAAATAGAATAGCTTGCAAACTATTTTGCTATTTCCCCTGTTCTTCTGTTGCATTTCCTATTTTTCCTTAAAACATTATCTCAAACTTTGAGATATTTTGTAAACAATTTATTTGTATAAATACTTCATCACTCGAAGTATTCAGGGTGGGATAAAATTTCTCAAGACTACTATAGTTATTTTTTTGGATATATTGAAGTTGGTGTGAGTCAATTAGCAAAGCAGCAGACTGGAAATGAGATTAGAGACATCATAACTCAGGATTCTCGTGATGACAAGATAAGTCTCGTCTTCTTCCTATTTTCAGTGTTTTTCCTTTAAAAATTTTACATACATTCATTTAATGTCTTTCTATTCTTTAATGATCAACTAAGGAGAATTTAAATAGGATTAGTGATAATAAACTTTCTATTTTAAACTAGTTGGAATTTTTATGTTTTCTTCTTCATAACCGGACTATAGAATTCTTAATTTCTCTAGGTCCCAGTTTGATCCCCTCCTTCAATCCTCTTTTTTATAACTTAAGGATTCTTAAGTGCCCTTTTGTTCAGATTTCACCCATTCCATCAATAAAACCTATTCAAAGCCTTTGAAGGTCATCTACCTTGCCCTTAGTACATTTGCATCTTTAAGTCTTATTTCCTCACTCTACTTTCCTAGAAAGTTGACTCCATAGCCCAATGTTCTAGTAGATCCCTCTGGTTTACCTTGAAACACTTTTTATTCCCACCACACTTTCAGAACAAGTCCCACTATCCAGTCATAACTAGCCTAGAACCATTTACCAAAACAAAGCTAAATTTTAAGGAGAGATCCCTCTCCGGAACTCAGGAAGGCTAGATCCTGAATTCTCAAAGTGGTTCTTGGTTACCCCTGGTTTTCTTAAATACAAAAATCCTCATCCCACAACCTGAGAATTACTAGGGTGATAACATAGTGTAACAAGATAAGCTAAAAACTAAAAGCCACTATTTGTTCTGGGTTTGAATCCCTTGGTTCTTTTTTTTTTCTTCAAGAGCTCACGAGGCTAATTTTAGAGTTCCTCTAGTCCCAACTAACCGGAATCCCATCCAATAAAACAAAAGAATTATAAATCTCCAAGATAATAGATAGGAATATTGCAAATAAATCCATTGTAAAACCCATAATATTAGTAGTTCCCCATCTAGGAGCTACTTTACCATATTCTGAATTAAGAGGTGTTAAGGACGTTCCTACACGAGTTTCTCTTGGCGTGATTTTGGAAGTATCATCAATGGTCTATGTAGCCATCGAAACTATTGTATTGGTTAAGATATTTTAACTTCGTTATTATATGGTAAACATACCATGATATTGGGATCACCTAATAATGGAAACTGCAACCTTAGTCACCATTTCCATATCTTGTTTACTTTTAAGATTTACTGGTTATGACATATACACTGCCTTTGGGCAACCCTATAAACAACTTAGGGATCCTTTTGAGGATCACAAGGACAAATTGAAAGAATGACCTTCCCTATAGGGGAAGGTAATTATTTCTTTTATGGGAGAGAAAGAATGAAGATTTGGAGAAGAAAAATTATTTTCCCCCTTTAGTCAGAACTTTGGGTGGTTCTCGAAATAAAATAGCAAAAAAAATTATCCCTAGGGTTGATACCAATAGGAATGTATAAAACAATGCTTCCATATATTTGATTGTAATTTATAATTATGGAGATACCTTTCGTACTAATATTGATTAGAGAAGAGACAACAACAATATCATACCACTTGTATTTTAGTAGTTGGATCTCCTAGTTTTTGGAATGCTCCAAATTCTATTCGAGAATCCGGATCTGGGTCGATACCAGCAAAAAATCTCTAAATAAGGTCCTAGCACCATGAAAAATGTGTCCAGAAAAGAAAATGAGAGAAAATGTATCATTTTTTAAAGTAAACCAACCCCTTGGACTACTACGAAAAACACCATCAGATTTTAGTGTAGCATGATCTAATTCAAAATTTTCACCTAATTGAGCACGTCTAACATATTTTTTCACTATAGCAGGATCACCAAAACTAACCCTGTCAAGTCCACCACCATAGAACTAAATATTTAAACCTACTTGTTCAACACTATACTTTGATTCTACCCTCCTAAAAGGAACATCGGCTTTCACAATTCCTTCTTTGTCCACCATAACTACTGGAAATTTTTCAAAAAACGTAGGCATATGATGTACAAAAATCACATTTCCCTCCTTATCTTTGAAGATAGGGTGTCCTAAACAACCAACAGCTATTCCATCTCCATTTTCCATTGCACCTACTCTGAATAACCCCCCCTTAGTTGGATTATTACCAATGTAATCATAAAAATCAAGTTTCTCAGGAATTTTGGACCAAGCTTCGAATAGGCTCAAATTTTTGGCCAGACTGGCATGAACCCGTTGATCTATTTCCTTTTGGAAGTACCCCTAATCCCACTAGTAACAAGTGGGACCAAATAATTTGACCGGAGTAGTTGTGGAGCCATACCACATGGTCCAAGCAATAATGAAAGCTGCAAAAAACACAACAACAATACTATTGGATAGGACCATTTCAATATTCCCCATGCATAATCCTACGTATAAACGTTGGGGAGGACGAACACTGAGATGGAATAGACCTACTAATATACCCATAATACCCACTTATATATGATGAGAAGCTATTCCTCCCGGAAAAAAAGGATCAAAACCTTCAGCTCCCCATGCTGGATCCACTGGTTGTATTTTTCTAGTTAGTCCATAAGGATCAGACACCCATATCCCAGGACCAAACAAACCCATTACATGAAATGCTCCACATATAAAACAAGCTACTCTTGAGAGGAATAAATTAATTCCAAACAATTTTGGCAAATCTAAACAAATTTTTCCCGTATGTTCATCATAGAATATTTCCAGATCCCATTATAGCCAATTCCAGATAGCTGCGAAAAACATGAGGCCAGAAAACATGATATGTGCCCCAGCCACACCTTCATAACTCCAAATATTGGGATTAATTACATTTTCTTCGGTGATGTTCCATCCACTCCATGAATCCTTTATTCCCAAACGAGTCATAAATGGTATAATGAACATACCTTGTCTCTACATTGGATCAAGAACATGATCAGATGGATCAAAAAATGTTAATTCATACAGAGTCATTGAACTGGCCCAACCAACAAATAGAGTTGTATGCATTATATCTACAGAAATTAACCTGCCAAGATCATTTAATATGACTGTATGAATGCGATACCAAGGAAAACCCATGCAAACACCCCTTTATTAGAAAAATTAGACACTATGTAACTTTCTCACATTGGATTGGAAGAGATCATGTTATCGAGCTATACCTAGATCATCTTGAAAGTGAACATCTATTCACTTGGACATTGTTAATGATGGAACAGGTTTGAAACAATTTTTTTCATAGATAATTGCAGGTAGAGACAAAGATATTTTATCATTTTTATGTACCAATACACAATGTAGGGAATGGTTCCATTTATATTGATAAAGAAAATGAGGAAACAATATCTTCTCATCCTTCCATTCATCCATGAATGATACCTTTGAAATTTATGGACCAAATGATATATAATTTTTGATTAAAAATATCATTTTTATACTCAATATCGGATCTATAATTACGTGGTGTGCCATATATCAACTGAAAAATCTCAACAAGTAGAAGCCATCAATAGAATTCTTGACCTAGAATATAGTAACTTGGTAGGTCAAAATTCCCATGCAATATTGGGCTAGGCCCTGGTGCTTCTTGGGTTAACATAAAGGAAAACTGCTGATCAACACATATGATTAGGAGCACACACCCATGTCTATTTCATAAGGTTGATGCATATAAGAGGTAGACTGATTTGCATAGTAAGGGCATGGAAAAAGTTGTCCATTCATATATGCAGTCTACTCTTGATATTGATGTCTCATTGCATGGAGACATTCCACCTGGGACACCATCAGATCAGGAGATGATGAGAGATTCTTCACAATTTGTTGCACCAATCATTGATCCAAGATGGTGAGGACCTTGGAAGGACTTAACACAATGCTGAGAGTCTTGGGTACACTCAACGAGGAGGGAGACATCCTCCCATTTTCATCATTACCCACTCTCACTACATATTTTGTGCTAACAAAAGTTTTTGCAGTAATGGAGGATGGCACCACCATGGTGCAAGGAAGCTAGTCCATGGGTTTGGAGAAATAGAGGGAACTTCCCTTGAGGAAGGAATCCTCCATATATTGGAGTACATGGACACCACTCATGCTTACATTGGCCGAGATTAGGAGGTTATTTTTGGATGGTAGCTTCTCATGGGAGGCCAACTTCCAAAGGCCACCACTTCTACTTGAGCATAAGAAGCTCCATGATGGGAATGGAAGAACTTTAGAGGATGAATTTTGCATGAGGGATGTCAATGTCATAGGGAAATACAGTAGCATGTGGGGAGATTCACATTTTAGATCTTCATCACTGTCTCTTAGGAGGATTGATCCATATTGGAGGTCTTAGATTTTGGTAGATTACTTCAAGGATATTGGTTCTTTCATGATTCTTGATGACCTGGAGGGAGATGATAGATACATGGTGGATGATGGGTTCATCTATTATTATGGTAGAGTCTTCCAGACTAGAGCTTCTGAGCTCAAGGAGAAGTTGTTCCATGAAGCAAATGTGGACTTTATTTCCATGCACTTTGATGCATATCATTCCTTGACGGAGGAATTCACTTGGGAGGGCATCTAGCAGGATGTATATTAGCATATGGAGGGATGCATAGCCCGATGATGATGGATAGGTTATTACAACCACTTCCCTTCTCATTGAGAGTGAGGGAGAACTTTCAGTTGAGCCATTTGAGCTCAATGACCAAGGTACATAGTAGAGGATGTACATTTATGTCTTATGATTTGCACTCCTTTACTTTTTGTGAGCATAATATTCTACCAAGGAGGATCATCCATTCTTTTATATGGTATTGTGATGTACTTGATGCCATTTTTAGCATTTATGTTGGCCATTCTATTGGTGGTTTGTGGGAAATGCCACATGATTCTTGGTGTGCACCATTGGCACCAAATTTTACCTTTATGATCCCATATTGTAGGATGATTTTGGCAGAAAACAAGTGGCTGAAAATACACTTGTTATAATTTGTTTTGAGGCAGGAAATGGATGAACTACACTGGTTCCACATGTGGGACTATGATTCACCTCCCAGTTTTCATATGGCAACTTGTTTTTTTTTTTTTTTGCTTCCATATATTTATGATGTTATTATTATTATGGGAAGCTTTGTGGGGAGGATGAAACAAGAGTTGGAGGTGCCCATTGGGAGTATTATTCTACATACCTCATATGTTGCATGTTTCAGGAGAAGTAATGGGCAAGCCATGAATGCCACACTACATCTCTTGTCTTCATGTGGGAGGAGGCATTTGGAGAACTTGAGTTCTTGGGAGCGACACTTCCTGGATGTTTTGATTGGTGGGGTAACTTAGGACATTCTTGGAGACCATAATATTTCAACCCAAGATCAGCAACAGCTCCATTCATATCATAAATGGAGAGAGAAACAACATGGATGGAAAAATCTAATCTCTCCATGCAGCCCCAATACATTGCATGAACCAGGGGTTAAGGATTTCTTTGATGAGCTACCTGGGATGGCTCATTTCATTTGCATGATAGCATGGGTATGGGAGTCTCTCATTGGGAATGAAATACCCTATGTTTATCATCACTCCTATATTGAGGAGGCCATGGGACAACAAGATGGTTTCCACTTACACTTTCCACTTTCTCATGATGTGAACCATTTGGTTTTTCATACTTGGGAGGAACCATTGGTGGGGAAAATTTATTGTAGATTATTTTGAGTAGTGGTGGGAACTATTGATGAGGAGGCAACAAGAGGAGGAGGGGAGGAATTTTGCTCCACCTTAACAGTTACTTGAGGAAAAGCAACATTTTGGAGGGGAGGACTGTAATATTACTAAAATTTAGCTTTTAGCTAAATGGAATATTATAGATCATTTTTTCACTAGGTACATGAATAAATGGGTGGGGAGGCCCGTAGATCTCCTTAGTAGCAATAAAAACACTTCAAGTGTGAAAGGAGACCTTATAAGAAGCTAAATAAAGCACCTTTGAGTCTGAACAGGGGTTGGATCATGTTGAACAGATCAACTTTGACCAAGTCAACGGTGCTGTTATGGAGGAGTGGACTTTAAATGAGGAATAATGCAGTTTTGGAGGGAGATGGATTGCATGAAGGAAATGAAATAATTGAGTGGGGAAAAGGGCAAGGAAGCTCATAATATATATAAGAAATAGGATGGAAGCCATATGGGGTTATGTTTTGGATTATTATTTTGTATGTGGTATGTTTAGACTTCTTGCATTGTTTAGCTGTTTAGTTGAGATTGTTGTGTTATTTAGCACCGGGTGTTCCCGAGTGGGAATCCCACCTCTTTCCTTGAGAGGCCTATTGGAAGAGCATTTCATTTCATTTCCACATTTAGGTTTTCAGGCCAAGCTACAACTTTCTTCATCAACGCAGTTTCTATAGGATATTGTGATGTGTTGTAGGGTGCAGCAGTGGAGAATTAGATCACGTGTCTTGAGAGCTAGTTTGTCAGTGGAGGAGGATTTCCATCCATTGGGAGGCTTGTAAAGAAGCCCCTTGGGCTTCATTGACACATTTGGCACTAGAACAAGGATAATTTATCCCCTATAGTATATTTTCAGTGCAGATCTGCGTTATTTTAGGGAGGAGTTCCAAGGGTAGTTTCAGTGGTTGTTTTGAGAGGTGATTTCTTCAGTGAAGGAGCCATTCTTTCATATGGAGGATCTATTGGAGAAGATATGTAGTTATTTACATCAGCTTCAGCCATATCTTCTCATTTTAGTGGTTGCAGCATATCTTCGGCCCTAGTGCTGCAGCTTACAATGGCACATTGTGTGCATTTTCCGGAAACCCTCTTGGGTTGTCTTGGAAAGCTGATCTAGTGCCTGGATCTATATGTTTAGATTCTATTGGGGCCTATATCAGTATTTCTGTATTATTTTATCATCTCTAGCTATAGCTATGCATAATATGACTACGCTATAGCAACTCTCCAACATTTTGTGTTGCAGCAACATCTCACTTTTAAGAGTGTTTATGTATTGGAGGCTTGTGTGATCACATTCTATAATTGGTGCCTCATTTTTTGGTAGTTATTTGCTGCATATATGATCAATAACATGGATTTATATTGGTCTCATGATTTCATGTGTTAAATAATTTGTGCTGCTTACATTTTATGCATTGTATTGCTACATTTCCCATTTGTGAATATTACACTCTCACACGACCTAACCCAAACGCGATTCCTTAGGCACCCTTACATGACCTGACCCGACCCAACCTAAACGTGTTTCCTTGGGTGCCCTCACATGACCTGACCCGACCCAACCTGAATGAAGGCACAAGGGAGAAAACTGCAAATGGGTCACACGAATGTGCACAAGGAAAATGGGTGGTCACAATGTTTTTGATACGGCCTCCCTCACATGACCCAACCCGAATCGAACGCGTTTCCTTGGGTGCCCTCACACGGCACGACCCAACCTGCCTGAACAAAGGCACTAGGGAGAAAATGAAAATAAGGCCGCATGAACATGCACAATGCACACCGGTGGTCACAACTTAGCATCTTTTATATAGCCTTCCTCACAAAACCTAACCCGAACACATTTCCTTGGGTAGCCTCACATGAACCCACCCGAACCAACCCAGCTTGAACGCATTTCTTTGGGTTCCCTCACACGGCATGACTCGAGCTACCCAAACGAATGCAGAATGGAGAAAATGACAAATGGGTCACATAAATGTGCACAAGGCACACGGGCAGTCACAACTTAGCATTTTTTATCTAGCCTCCATCACACAACCTGACCTGGCCTGACCCAAACACGTTTCATTGGGTGCCCTAACACGAAACAACCCAACCCACCTAAGCAAGGGCACAAGGGAGAAAATGGGAAACGAGTGACACAAACGTATAAAAGGCACACGAGTGGTCACAACTTAGCATTTTTGATAGGACCACCCTCACATGACCTGAGCCGAATGCATTTCCTTGGGTTCCCTTAGATGACCCGACCTGACCCAACCCTACCCGACTCGCTCAAACACGTTTCCCTAGGCGCCCTCACATGACACGACCCGAATGAATGCAACTTACCTGAGAAAGTTTCCTTGGGCACCCTCACACAACATGACCTGTCCTAACCTGCCCGAACATGTTTCCTTGGGCGCCCTCACACAGTAGGACCCAACCTGACTCAGCCGGTCTGAATGAAGGAATAATGGAAGAAATGACAAACGGCTCACATGAATGCATTTCCTTGGGTTCCCTTAGATGACCCGACCTGACCCAACCCTACCCGACTCGCTCGAACGCGTTTCCCTAGGCGCCCTCACACGACACGACCCGAATGAACACAACTTGCCTGAGAAAGTTTCCTTGGGCACCCTCACACAACATGACCCGTCCTGACCTGCCCGAACATGTTTCCTTGGGCGCCCTCACACAGTAGGACCCAACCTGACTCAACCCGTCCGAATGAAGGAATAATGGAGGAAATGGAAAATGGGTCGCATGAACGTGCACAAGTCACATGGGTAGTCACAACTTAGCATTTTTTATACGGTATCCCTCACATGACCCAACCCGGCCCAGCCTGAATGCATTTCCTTGGGTGCCCTTAGATAGCATGATCCAACCAGCCCGAACGAAGGCACAAGGGATAAAATGGTAAATGGGTCATAGGAACGTGCACAAGGCATATGGTTGGTGAAAACTTAACATTTTTAATATGGTTGCCCTCACACGACCCCACCCAACCTGACTCGAACACGTTTCCTTGGGTGCCCTCCCATGACCCAACCTGACCTGACCCTAACACGTTTTGTCGGGTTCCCTCACATGACTCGACCTAACCCGAGCCTACCCGACCCACCCGAACGTGCTTCCTTGGGCGCCCTCACATGACCTGACCTGACTCGAGCCTACCAGACCCACCTAAACATGTTTCGTTAGGAGCCTTCACATGACACGACCTGACCTGAACCACCCGAACGTGTTTCCTTAGGCACCCTGACATGGCACGACCTGACCCGACCCTCTTGAATTCATTTCCCTGGGCACCCTCACACAACCTGACCCAAACGCATTTCCTTGGGTGCCCTCACACAACCCGACCCACTCGAATGTGTTTCCTTGGGTGCCCTCACATGGCACGACCCAACCCAAACATGTTTTTATGGGCACCCTCATACAACCCAACCCAACCTGCCTGACTCAAGACATGAGGGAGGGAACGAAAAATGGGTCGAATGAACATGCATAAGGCTCAAGGTCGATCTACAATGCACCCCCCCAGAGAGGGGATCTCGCTTGTCAGCTTCCTTGCACCTCGTAGGTTTTCAAACACGCTGACTCGCACACATGTTAGATTCCTTGGTCTATGGTTCTGTTAGGTCTCTGTAATAAGAAAGATTGGCAAAAGTAAGATCACAGAGTTAACATCATCTCAACCAACTTTGGGATTCTAGGATCTAGCCCTCCTGAATCCAGAGAGGGATCTCTCCAATATGTACAAAGATGGATTTTTCTTTGAAAGCTTAAGGTAATTATATTAGGCTAGTTATGAAGTCCAAGGGTTTTGTTTTGTTTTTGGATGGTTGGGCATGATTTTCTATTTGAGGCGGAAAGATCTATATGCAAAGAGTTTCAAAGGTGAGAATTTGCAAGCAAATAGGACAGCTTAGGGTAATAGATAGATATAACGCTGGTTTTTAGTCCATTAGGCTATGGAGTCATATCTGGGCTTCAATTGAACAACAACATCAAGGGTGATCCAAGGGGCAAGTCATCTATACCACAAGATTTTTGAGATTTAAATGATGGAATGGAAACATTAAAGTGTTGGAGGGGTGGAAACTGATAATAATTTCACAGAGGATTTATAGTTAGTCCAAACAAGAAAAGCCTCTTAAGTAACTGTTTAAAACCAACCAAGGACAGGGCTAACCATAAAATTCTTGGGTAAGTTTGTATTAAAGCAGCTTAATTGACAAACAATCCAGTAATTCACATAATTACCTTCAGAAAGTATGAAAACACATAAGAGAGACAAAGTGCAACTTAAGATCAGATAAAGTACTTTTAAACCTAGTCTACTTTTAGCCAACACCAAGGGAAACTTCTAGAATCTGATTTGGAGAAAAGAATCTAGGAATCAGGGCAAACCATGTCTTCTCTAGTCTAACTTTAATAGCAAATAATGGAAATCACATTCGAGAACATTTTTTAAGCAAACAGAAGGACTAGGGAATGCCAACATTCCTAACTGTTTGAACTGTATTGAATCATTCTTAAATAAACAAGTTTAAGGAAAACATTAAGATAAAGATTTCTCAGCCAGAGAAGGTTACTGATATACAGCAGATCCTAACCCTGTTTAAATTGTTCTTTACAGAAGAACATGGAAAATATGGCATACATAGAAAGAAAACAATTAACAAAGAAAGAAGCACTTCACCAGTAATATAGACCAGGATCCCAAAGAACAACCTTTATATTGATTTCAAACCAGTTACAATCTTCAAGTCCAATGTTTCAGTTCAGCACTCATCTTCACTATTCAGCCTAACTTATTTATCACAAGCATAGCTCCAAGGGCCAGTGAACATTATTTACAAACAGAAGTCTCCAGCTCAATTACAATACAATGCTCAGCAAATACATAGCAACCAACCAACCCCTCACTCATCTTCTACTGAAGTATTTATAGAAGAATGAGGAGGTGAGATCTGATAAAAGATCTCAAAATCAATTAATACAGGCATTAATGTCTTCTTGGCCTTTGAGAGGCTCAACGAAGAAACTGTACAGGTGTTCTGCTGTATTAACTGATTTACACTTATGATTTTAGCTCGGTGGGAGCTTTGTTGACCTTTTGAGGATCTGTGTACAATTAGGGTTACTCTGCGGTCATCTGTCAATAAATTCCATGGCAGAAGTAAATTCTTTGGCTGTTTCGAGGCAAAATATCTGATCCTGCTCCATAAATTCGGCTCCTAATTGAGTGTTTTGAGGCAATAGGTGGCGCTATGGTGGTTGAGGAATCAATTTGCCTCAGATATGGCGGTGGGGGTAGTATGTCTGATAGACACTTTTAGATTTTCTCTTTAAAACTATGTTTTGAGTCGGGGATTAGGCTTTTGATAAATTTCTTAGCCATAATCCTCACTCATCTGATCATTAACTCTCTGCCCTGGTTCATCTTTGGCTTTCTTCATTCTGATACTCTTTCTCTACGATTTCTTCATACTTTCCATGTTTACAGGGGCGCATAGCAACAAAGTCTCATGAAACCTTGTTGACAACATAGTTTGCATCCTGTTGTTGATTTCTCTGATGTATTCGAAAGGCAAAGGATCATCATCCTCGTCCCACGAAATTTCTCCATATAAATCGAAAAACCTTAAACCTGCAAAATACACGCAATAGTTATAAAATCCTGCGCTTATATGGGCAAATCTGCATCGGAGGGCATGCGGGGGAACGGGGCGATCAGAGTCGTTGATCGCGATGTGATCAACGGTCGGGCGTGATTTGAAAAGTTAGAGCGGAGAATAGTTGACTGGGGAATGGAATCAGGCGATCGAATGTAGACCGTCAATCTGTAGAGATCGACGGTGGAGATTGACTCTCGGTTGCGCCAGGGGCAGGCTCAATCGCGTACAACTTCATTAACGGGCGGGTGATTAAAATGGATGAGAGCCATCGGATGCGTGGGGCCAGATCGAACGGCTATCATCGATTCCGCTGGGCGGCCTTCGTCCAATGGATAACGCGCAGGGAAATGACTTTAGGGGGTGGTTTTTGGAATGGTACAGAGGACGCGTCGCAGCCAGCGTATGGAATCTCTGGGCAACCAGGGAAAACCACCCTTCGCACGAAGATGGTGCAGAAAAATCGAGCGGTTTTGGAAAATAGCGCGGGGAATGGCGGGGTCCACAAGGCAAGTAGCGATCCGCCCCGTCCGATCTGTGGAGCAGATTGATGGTCGAAATTATTTCGTTAATTTTCACGGCCGGAAAACTTTGAAATTTAATCAAAACCCGATTTTCATGATTTTCGAAGGTTTTTGATGTTTTGGGTGGAGAAAAATGAATAAGCGCCCGATAGGTTTAGCAACGGGTTATGGCGCTCGGGTTTATGGGTGGAAGAGGGTTAGAGACCCAGCCCGAGGGGGCTTAAGTCCAGCACATAGAAGATGTGTGTTTTCTATGGTTTTCAATGGTTTTCCAAAGGAAATGAAGGCTTCCGATAAGGCTAAAAAAGAGTCTTAGACCTTAGGGAATAAATTTTGATAAGGGAAAAAGAAGAAATGCAGAAATGAAGGATTTCCATGGGAAATGGAGAAAAAGGAACTGAGTTAGTTGTGAGGAGAAGAAAAAGGGAGAAGGGGTCCTTTGCAGCAGTATCTGACTGTGGATTTTGTAGGAAATCAGAGGTTTTTAGGATGAAAACAGCAGTGCAGGATTTGGATAGAGGGATAGGGTAGGAGGCCTTATAGAGACTTCAAGAGCCAACAATGTTTAGTGATAAAAAAATTTCTTTGGAGGCTCCCAAAAGTTTTAGCCACCTTTTGGTATAACAAAAATGTTATAGGTGGCTAACAGTGGCTCCACTTGGGGATGGTGCCTTCTTGAAGGCATCAAGAATTCAGAATCGATTCTCTGGGAGGTAGGCCTGTGCCTGATCCGTGATTTTCTCTGTGATGCTGACCAGGTGCCTCATCCTGTGGATTGCTCCTCTTTTGCTGGATGATCTTGCTCTGCTTCTGAAAAATAAGATCAGTCATGAAAGAATAATGGACTTCATCAATACAACTTTCTACCTACCCAATCCTATTGATCTAGCATTTTTTCTTCATCAGAGTGCACTTGGATTGGAAAGCTCTTTACACAATCATTTTATTATTTTTGAAAGAATATCAACTAATCTAATTATACTCCTTATTTCTCCCTGAACTCAAATTAAACAGTTGAGCTCAAATGTTTCTCTACCTAATCCACTGTCTGTTGGGATTAAACTGTCCAACAAACTTTCATTCTCTAAATTCTAAAACATAAATTTAAAAAAATTCAAGTCAAGATTGAGCTATTTGACTTGCTATTATCTATGGCATAAAAACAAGTTGCACTCAAATTATTATTTGCAGATTTTTTTTAAACAAAATGGAAGGCTTAAGATCTAGAAAATTTTTAAGTACTGCCTTCTCTCTTTATAGCTCTATCTCTGACTTTGTTTGAGTTGTTGCTTCTTTTTCTTTGGTTCAGATTTTGAGTTAATTAGAACTAGATTTTTACATTTTCTGACTCAGAAATTGCAACAGATTTGAGTCATCTCTTTTTGAAAACTTTGGTTCAGATTTTGAGTTTGTTTGAACCTTCAATTTCTATCGTAATCTATCTACTGATAAGCCAAGATTAAACAGTTTGGCAAATCAAATTCACTATCCTATCAACAGTAAATTCAAAAGCTAATTAGTCAAGATTAGGTTGTTTGACTAACTAGAAGTGTGTTTTCAAGGAGTGTCATTTAAGCTTGCACACTTTCAGATTTGTTTCTTTTTTTTGACATGGGGCCTTGCCTTTCTTGTTTTTGTTCTGCCCTCTTTTCATTTTTCTTTGTTTTTGTATTTTTTGATTTTTCATAACTTTAAATGCAATGGTGGATGGAATATTCACAATGGAAAAAGATAAAAGGATTTAAAACAAAAGGATCAAGAGAAGTAATGCTTAAGCATCCTGCCATTGATAGGACCCCCAAACAATTCTATTCCATCTAGCTCCTATAAGAAAAAAGCATTATGACCAGCGACTGAATGAATAGAGTAAGGGCCAAGCCAAAGGCTGTCAAATTTTCCATGATTGCCCCTTTCTTCCCTCCTTGAGTCCCACTTTAAAACTTTGTCCCCAATCTTGAAATTGCTAGCCTTTGTTCTTCTATCAAATATCTTCTTGATATTGTCTTGTTTCTGCAATGCTTTGTTATACACTTCTTCTCTGATTTTTTGAAGATGAATGGTCTGATTTATTCTTCTGGTCATGTCATTTTCTTTAGTCTGCAGTTCTTGGATCAACTTCATAACTGGTACCCCAAGACTGTTAGGAAAAATTGCATCTGTACCATACAGAAGCTGGAAAGGCGACATACCAATAGATTTCTTCAAAGTTAATCTATCAGCCCAAAGTGCATGGATCAGCTTTGTGTGCCAAGACTTTTTATTGTCCTCCAACAGTTTCTTGATTATGTTCACTAGGATCTTGTTAGAAGATTCTGCAAGTCCATTACCCTGAGGGTAATAGGCTATGGAATGCCCCAATGTTATCTGATATCTATGAAAAAATTCAACCATTTTCTTTCATCCAAATGCTGCTGCATTATCAGTGATAATTTTGGTAGGATAGCCAAATCTGGAGAGGATGTTAGTCTCCATAAATTTTATGATAACTGAATCATTGGCCTGCCTACAAGGGATGGCTTCTATCCACTTAGTGAAATAGTCTGTGGCTGTAAGGATCCATCTATGCTGGGCAGAAGATAGGGGGTGAATTTCTCCTATGAAGTCAAGTCCCCACTGTTGAAACGGAGCTTCAACAGTGATTGGATGCAAAGGCAGGGGTAGCAGCTTTCTTTTGCCCTCAAATAATTGGCATTTATGATAGGAAATGATCATCTTGTGTATATCAGGAAAAAGAGTAGGCCAATAGAAACCAGCCCTCAAAATTTTGTTGGCTTTTGACTTCTAGTATAAATGACCCCCACACTCTCCTTCATGGAAATCCTGCTTAATCTTCTCTGCATCAAAATCAGGAAAACATTTAAGCAATATACCACTTGCATTTTTCCAATAAATACATTTATCAATAATGCAGTAGTTTACAGCTTTTACCTTCAAGAACCTTGCCTTTTTTTTCGATAAACCAGGAGGTGTATTCAGATTAAGAAAAACATAAATAATATCAGCATACCAAGGAGAATTTATAAAATGGTTTTCAAAAATGGGAGTTGAGAATTCTTCTTGGTTATCCAAAGCATTAATCATGTTAATATCAAGAACTTCACAATTTGATTCATCCATTAATCTAGCTAGACCTTGGCCTTTGATGAGCTTAGTGGGTTTTATCTCTAAATCATATTCAAGAATAACAGCAATCCACTTACCTCTCTTACCATCTGGGTCCTGTGTTAGAATGTCTTTAACAACTGAATTTGGGACAAAGGCAATAATGTGTGAGTGAAGGATGTATACTCTGAAGTCTTTTAAAGCCTTTACCAAAGCAAAAGCTTGCTTTTCCATAATGTTATACTTCAAAGGGGCATCCCTCAATGCCTTGCTAAAGAATGCAATAGGTTTCTCTTGTCCTTGTGGATTTTTCTGTAAAAGGACAGCAGCTATGGTATTTTCTGATGCAAATGAGAAGATATAAAAATCTTTTTGAAAAATCAGGACTTATGAGAACCGGTGTTTTGGTTAATGCTTGTTTCACCAGCTCAAAGGATGTCTTTGCTTCCAAGGTCCATTTTATCCCTTGCTCCTTCTTAACCATGTTTGTGATATTCCTAAGGAGCTTAGCTAAGTTAGGGATGAACCTTCTCAGAAAGTTTATCTTTCCAATGAAAGACTGCAACTCTTTTATGTTTCGAGGATGAGAGATTTGAAATATGGCCTCAATCCTATTTGGATCTATCTTTATACCCTCTCTTAGAGTCAGACTGTTCAGTCCTCTATCAGAGATCAAAAATTATTTTTGCATTTTAATCTTTAGGTGTCTCACCCCGCTCATTCATCTGCATTCCGCTAGGGGCATGCTAATATCTGACAGAATGCCTAAATACAAAGCGAAGATATCTACAACAACAGGAAGATAGGTGGGATTGCCTATGTTTGTCTTCAGTTACAAGATCTATGCTACAGGTGTTGCCTCCTTGTGGTTATCAATAGATTTCACATGTAGCGCTGCCCCTTTTCAGAACAGATGGACAGCTCCTTTGATATCTTCATGATTTTAGTTGAAACAACTCCCTCATTTTGGCCGATTTGTTTTCTCATAGTGTAATTTATTTATTGTATGGAGAATCTTTTGTAAGGGGTTGGAGAGTTCTAGGAGACGTGTGAGAAGAAAAACTCTGAGCTTCATTGTACAGTTTTGGCTGAGGATTAATGAAATGATACAACTCTGTTTCATGAGATTCTTGTGGTGTGAGTTTAGCAAATGTATTTTCTTTCTATTTCATATGTATTTCGTTATGTTTTACATATCATTAAAAATCATTTCCAGTTGAATGATTTTAAGTATGAAAGGTAGAATTCAGTTTACTACTCTGCCTTGGGAAAGTATTCACGTTTTATGTTTTCTTCTGTTGAAAAGGATTCATGTATTTATGCCCTTTTTCACCCTCTTAACAATATTTTCACTTCATGTTATTTCAAATTAATTGCTTAACTTACTGCCTACCTTGCCTCACGGAATAATCTGCGTCTTTGATTTAATTTCTCAGATCATGTTGTTCTTTGTCCCATACAGCCCAGAAAACCTATTCATTTATCAAAACACCTCTTCCATATTTATTTACTAGCCTAAAATCAGCATTCCTTATAGTTCATCTCAGGCCTTATTGGACATCTTTTGCCAAGATAGACCCGGAGAGAGCCCTCTCCTGTCCTCGTAGGGCTAGCTACGAGGCTAAGATTGGTTTGATGTTGCCTTGAGTTTTACCTTATTTCAGCCTAAGGTAGATTCCAGCACTAACATAGTGGCGACCATACTGGGGACTCCTCCCCGGTAAAGGATGACACAGTTCAGATCTGATGGTTGATGGTGAACAACGATCAGACATATGAAGGCTAAAACATTCACCTGGCGACTCCAACTCGATCTAGACATTCCAGTGCTCGCTGATCCGCTCATGCAATGGTAGGGTATGTGGCAAACCCTCTGCTTTTTGAAGCTGTAAAAGAAGTTAGAAATCACTTAGTGGATTTTGAAATTGATGAAGCATTTTTCATTGTCGTGATTAATTGCTTGAAATCCCCGAAGTTTCCTCCTGAAGCTAAAACTGGTTTCTGCGAGTTACTTGTTGAAAGAGTTGAGAAGGAGATTCGGTATTTAAACGATCAGATCCAATCATATGAATTCCGAGATCCCAAAAAGTTCTTCGAAACTCTCCCTCCTTCAAAATAAGAAACAATAGAGTTGCCCATAGATGTTTGCATTGACAATGTGCAGCTGAAAGTATGTATTGCAGAGTTGGGGCAGCAAATAGAGTCTGGCTTTTGTGATCCTATTGCAACGTACATGGAAATTTTTTTCCGCTTGAAAGATAGATAAGATTGTCTTTTACATAACCAGACTCATTATGTGCATGTATGGCTGCCAGCAATTACATCTGTGTCCTGGTGGAAGCACTCTCAAGAAGCATCCTTGTCACAGTTACTTGAATGGTTGATCTGGCATTACAGTATTACTTGATCTATTGGCTCTGCAGCAAAGTAGGGTATATTTTGTAAATAAATAAGCAGCCAAAAGCAACATTTTGTTCCAGTTTCATTGCAATTTTGGTTTGCAGTTTGTCGAGTCAGTTTTTCAGTCATTTCAGTCTTAAAAATTCAGTCAAGTTTGGTTTTATGTTGTTTTCATAATAATGGACTCCATTGCCCAATGGATGAAGGCACTGTCTGCTCTCCCAAAGATCTGTTGTTCTTGGCACCTCTAAGGAGCTACCATCCCCATTGGAGACAATGTTAGAGTCAGAATGTTCAGTCCTCTATCAGAGATCAAAAAATATTTTTGCATTTTAATCTTTTGGTGTCTCACCCCGCTCATTCATCTGCATTCCACTAGGGGCATGCTAATATCTGACAGAATGCCTAAATAAAAAGCGAAGATATCTACAACAGCAGGAAGATAGGTGGGATTGCCCATGTTTGTCTTCAGTTACAAGATCTATGCTACAGGTGTTGCCTCCTTGTGGTTATCAACAGATTTCACATGTAGCACTGCCCCTTTTCAGAACAGATGGACAGCTCCTTTGCTATCTTCATGATTTTAGTTGAAACAACTCCCTCATTTTGGTCGATTTGTTTTCTCATAGTGTAGTTTATTTATTGTATGGAGAATCTTTTGTAAGGGGTTGGAGAGTTCTGGGAGATGTGTGAGAAGAAAAATGCTGAGCCTCATTGTACAGTTTTGGCTGAGGATTAATAAAATGATACAGCTCTATTTCATGAGATTCTTGTGGTGTGAGTTTAGCAAATGTATTTTCTTTTTGTTTCATATGTATTTCGTTATGTTTTACAATTCATTAAAAATAATTTCCAGTTGAATGCTTTTAAGTATGAAAGGTAGAATTCAGTTTACTGCTCTGCCTTGGGAAAGTATTCACATTCTATGTTTTCTTCTGTTGAAAAGGATTCATGTATTTATGCCCTTTTTCACCCTCTTAACAATATTTTCACTTCATGTTATTTCAAATTAATTGCTTAACTTACTGCCTACCTTGCCTCACGGAATAATCTGCGTCTTTGATTTAATTTCTCAGATCATGTTGTTCTTTGTCCCATACAACCCAAAAAACCTAGTCATTTATCAAAACACCTCTTCCATATTTATTTACTAGCCTAAAATCAGCACTCCTTATAGGTCATCTCAGGCCTTATTGGACATCTTTTGCCGAGATAGACCGAGAGAGAGCCCTCTCCTGTCCTCATAGGGCTAGCTACGAGGCTAAGCTTGGTTTGATGTTGCCTTGAGTTTTACCTTATTTCAGCCTAAGGTAGATTCGAGCACTAACACCCTCTTCTGAAATAATGTGCCCAAGAAGTTTACCTTCTTGGAGACAAAATAGAGTTCTTAGGGTTTAAATATATTCCAAACTTTCTGCATTTCTTGAAAATTTTCCTCAAATGTTCTAAGTGCTCTTCATCCGTTTTTTAAAACACAGTGACATCATCAAGATAGATAATGATGAAGAAGCCCAATTCTTCCGAGAATGCTATGTCCATGGCTCTCTGAAAGGTTTCTCTAGCATTCATTAGACCAAAAGTCATTTTCACATACATGAAAGTGCCCCATGGTGTGGTAAAAGCCGTTTTTAATTGATCAGCAGGGTGGACTAAGATCTGATTATACCCTGAATAGCCATCCAGCAAAGAAATTCTTCTAGACCCTACCACCCTTTGTAAAATGTGATCCATCTTGGGTAAAGGGTAGTTGTCTTTCAATGAAGCTTTGTTTAAATCTGTAAAATCTATACAAAGCCTGATTTCTCCAATTTTCTTCCTTACAGACACCAGATTGGATACCCATTCAGAATATCTAATAGGGACAATAATACCAACATCATACCTTTTCATGATCTCCTTCTGAACCAAAGGTAACTGAACAGGGTTTATTCTGCGCAGCTTCTATTTGAATGGTTTTTGGTTTTCATTAAGAGGGATTTTGTGTTGTATTATTTCAGTGTCATAGGACTTAAGATCTTCATAACTCCATGCAAAAACATCAGAAAATTATTTGAACAGCTCTATGTATTTGAGTTTAACGTGAGCTGGCAAAGTTTTAGACAGCTTAATAATTTTAGGTTTTTCCTCACTGCCTATATTGCACTCCTCCGCTTCAGTCTCTACAGGCTCCAGTTTTGGTTTATTTGCCACATCGTTAAAATCGAACAACTCTTCCAAAGGTGCAAGACCACTTGGCCAACCTTCATCTTTAGAATGCAGAGTTTCTATTTCTTCTATTTCTAATCCTGCACTCCATTCTGTTTTGTTTCTGAGTTTGCTAGTTTGAAGGTTAATATTGGCAGGCTCAGGAGACGGTTCTTCTTCACCAAGAAAGTTTTCTTCGCTGCAGTCTGTATCATAATCTGAGTCCGAACTATGAAGTTCGAATTCATTTCTGAATTGCATGAAGTCTTCTATTTGTTTGTCATTTTCAAACACTTGCCAATATTTTTTGTTATCAAGCACCGCTGGTCTAAATTTTATCGGAGTTGTGTTGTCTCCAGTTTCATATGGCGTTAGACATGTCCTGGCCGCAAAAGCTAAATTGTGGGCTGCAATGTTTCTTTTCCTTGAGACAAAACTTAGTTTGGCCTCCTCAAATGTTTTCAAAAGGTCCATGAAATCATTTTGATAGGCTCTAAGTCTGGGATGATTGGTATTATACTCCCCATTGACTTGCCTAATGATTAACTCAGAATCCCCAAACACGTTAATTCTTCTGGCTCCTAATTTCTTCAAGAGATGCAAGCCTAAGAGAAGGGATTCATATTCTGCTATGTTGTTGGAACACTGAAAGTTTAATTTACATGAAATACATTCTGTATGATTATTTTCAGTGTTAGTAATCCAGACCCCTGCACCAACATTAGTTTTAGTGCATGACCCATCAAAAAACATACTCCAAAGAGGATCATTGTCAGTTTTATCAGTTTGGTGAACGTCCTCTGTATGATTTGATTCCTCAAGTTTTTCAATATGTTGAGGGGTATTTTCTTTGCTGTCAAAATTTAACAGCAATGGACCGACGACTTGTAAATCAAGACCTGTGTTTTTTTTGCCAAAGTTTTCCAGTGCAGCAAATTGTTTTGACACTTGAGTGCCGTGTTCTTCTCCCTCTGTATCGGCTATTAATTATGTTGAAGTGATTTGTTCGGTAAGCGTTTCATCATTAAACATGATAAAAGAATCAAGGCTCGTACTTACAGCATATAGAGGAGAGTTTTGAGGCCTGTCTTGACTTGTCACTATGTATTGCATGTGGGACTCCCTGTAAAGTCTTCTAGTCTGATTGAAAACAGGGATAGTCGCATAGGTCATGTCCATTTGCATGGTCCCCTGTAACTTAGCCCCCCAAGATCTTGATAAAAGAATTCCATATTTTGGGGGCACCTCAGCCACAACAATATCCATAACTAAAGACTTGGCTGGGATCTGGGCTAAGTTAACACAGAGGTCTTTTATCAACCCTAGGCATTTGACTCTGTTTGAGTTAAAGGAGTAAAGGTCCTTATAAGGTCTGGTAATTTCTAGACCTAGGCTTTCCATCACAGCTTTTGGCATTAAATTATGAGAAGCCCCTGAGTCATGCATAGCGTTGTGTAGAATTTTGTCATGAATGTTTAAGCTCACGTAAAAAGGAGGGACAGGACCCTCTTGAAACTTACCTTCAATCTTTGGACCAAAAATAAGCTTTGGTTGGTCATCATTAAGATTGAGAGTGTCCTCGTTCTCTTGTATGTTTAAGGCCTTCAAAATTTTATTCCTATATACATGCTGAGCAACTAACTCGGTCAAGGGAACAAAGATTTTGATTTTTGAGAATTGTTGTTCCAGGCTGAAAGGAGTCTGATTCTTTAAGGTGCTGGTTTCAGCCCTATTAGCTATCATTTTATCAACAACATCAGTTTGCTGATTTGCTTTATTTGGCACAACGGTTGTAACAGGAGTACTAGCTGAAGTGTTATTACTACTGATGTTTTCACTCTGTTTTTCAAAATTTTGAGTGTCTTTCTCTTTACCTTTACTAGAATTATCAGCCACTATTTTATCCTTTTGTTTGATTGTTTTAGGCTTGGTTGCAGTGTTGTTTTGAGAAGGTTTGTCAGAGGTTTTGGTGTTGGGGGTTTGGTGACTCGAGCTACTTCTGATTTCATATTCTTTTGAAGGTTCTGTCATGGCATTTTCCATGTTTTGACAACAATTTTCATTATCATCCCTTTTGTCATCATAAGGTGTGCAAAGACCCTCTTTTCTATCATAATGAACCTCGAAGTTATCATCATCTACCCCAAATAATTTCATATCATCATCCTCTGTTATTTGATCCATTTCCTCAACCTCACTTACATAGTTTTGATGAAAGGGAGGAGTGATCAGTTGATCATCTTCCCTAGGTCGGTTAGGAGGTTGGTTCCTTCTAGCATTCTGATTCTGGTTTTGGTTTCTTTTTTGAGGAGTAGTTTGGTTTTGACTTGCTTGTGCTCTCTCCAGAATGCTCATTTTCTTCATCATTTCTTCCATCATTCTTTCCATCTTCGAGTTTTAGGCAGTGGGTGTAGATTCCTCTCTAAAAGATACTCTCTTTTCAACTTTCATCCTCACTTTCTTCTCCATTAGGTTGACTTCCACAGACAGAGCACCTCTTTACATGTCTTCAAGAGTTTCAAAATATATTTCTCTGAGTGAATAGGTCATGTCAGCGTCAAATCCTTTGGGAAATTTGTTTAAGGCTGAGCCCTGTGGAGGTTTTAGTTCAAGAGAAAGTGCATTATACACACTGTTAAATCTGGTACAATAAGCTTGTACACTTTCCCCTGGGTTTCTATGGAGATTTTTGTAGTCAGCAAGAACCTGGAGAGGATTCTTCCTCACTTCCCATTTGTTCAAGAATGTTTGATGGAAGCCTTGGAGATTGTTGATACTGTGGGGGGCTAGGGCTTTAAACCATTTTATCACTTCTCCCCCTAAACTCAGAGCAAAAAATCTGAGCTTGATAGAATCATCATCAATTTCATTTCTGTTAAAGTAGTCATTCATCTTATCTAGGTGTTGTGATGCAGTTGTAGCATTGCTAGCATCATACAATGGGATTTTGGACTGATAGTCCTATGGAATATTGACTAATGGTACAGGAAGGACTAAGGGAGCATACCATGCTGCCATGATAGGTGGTGGGGGTGGATTTACAAGAGGTGGAGTGGGCTGAAGTGGGGTGGTTTGAACAGTGGATGTAGGGTGAGCAGATACGGATGAAACAATGGTAGATTGCTGAGCTGATCTTGGATGAGGGACACCTAAATTCAACAGAAAGTGTAAATTAGGAGGTGTTGTTTCTCTGTTACCAAGATGTCCACTTGTTTCAGGAGATGATAGTGAAGACTCTGTTACACTGAAAACTGTCACCTTGACATTTTGCTGACTGTATGAGCTCATTAACACTCATACATGCCTCCTCTGCAAGTCTTACAACCTTTGTTCCTCATTCCAAGCCCTAAAATCAGAGAAAAGTTCCTGAAAATCCCCTAAGAATTGGTATCGCACTTTCTCTATGCATTCCCTGCGTTCCCGCACCTAATGTTCAGCTCTCCTGCGGACTAAAACGCACTTTCTCTGTGTTATAGGTGCGGTACCCCTGTAAAGTCAAAAATGCGCGAAATTAAACTGAAAAAGTTGATTTTTGGTCAATTCTGGAAGGTTCTGGATGAGATTTTTTGGGGATGAGTACGCTTTGGTAAGGTGCATGTATCCCACACCTTAAGGAACTAATCCCTTGATATGAGGAGCCTATCCCTTTGAAGGAGGGTTCTATCCCTTTAAAGGTGGAATCCTAACCTCCTCATCTGCTCTATAAAAGGAGGCATTGGGTAGCCTTTTGGGGGAAGTTTGGAGAAGTTTTTTTAATGGAGGATTGAAGAATAAGCTGTTGGAGATTGAGATTGAAGTGCTGTTGAGATTTAGAATTCCTTCTACTGAGCTTTTGAGAGGAAAGATCACATACCTCTTTATGCTTCTGGAGGAAGAGTGCAAGACTTATCAGAGTAGAGGAGATTCCTGCTTCGGACCCCGGGAAGGCCTTTCGAACATCAAGGCTAAGGTTGTAAGGTTCTTCTGTATATTTTAAGATTAATACAATCAAGTTATGTTTTTCTCAATAAATTGTCGTTCGATTGTTTATTTCAATAAGCTGTCGTTTGATCGTTTATTTCATAGATTCCTTGATCACTATGATAGGTATGTTTTATGATTATTTGTTATACAGGTGCTATTGATATTTTCTTGTTTGTGATTGCAGATCAACGAAAGATGATACTTTATTGTGACAAAAGGGCCCTTGTTACGACGAAGGATTATTGATGCAACGGAAGCACTGCGACTGCAAATAAGCATTTGGATCTAAGGTAGGATCGACACCTTCATAACATTTATTTGTAAAACGAATATATCTAGAGAAAGACAAACTTAGTTGTTCGTTTGTTGCTAGATTGTCTTCTGACACTAGGGAGATCGGTCTTGTCCGCAAGAACGATTTATCCGGCCAACAAACTCAGAATCTAGTTGGTCTAAATCACAAAATGACCTAGTCCTGAATGGATTAACTAAGTCATCTTGTGATTGTTGTAGAGCTGAAAGATTTTCAGGAACCGATTTAGCTCTCAAGGGTGATCTGAAAACAAATGATAATTTAATCTTAGGAGGTTTCCAAAGGATACTTTCTGGGTCATCAACTATCTCAGGTGGATTAGGGTCAGGATGGGCTCTAGTGTGAATCTTTCTAGGAGCCACTATGCTGTGTTTTTAGACCCAAATAACAAGAAAAGTATAAGCAAGTATGACAATCCCTGAGAGGTTAAATAATCTGTTTTCACAATTTTAATCCTACAGTCCTCTAACTAGATTTGAATGATGTTATAATGATAAGGGTTCTTCCCAGTGGAGTCTTAAGGTCTGTTCAGGATTGTGGAGTCGCCAGGTGGAAAGTCTAGAGCGTGTTCAAAAAAGTACACTATCCACCACAGTGCTTGTGAGACATCTCTTTTCAAGGATATCTTGAAACACAACAAACTCTAACCAGAGATTGATTGGAGGGCATTCACCAGATATTTCACCTCTAAAAGAGGATGAGATCCAGAGGCTACCTGGCCCTTTCCAGACTCTGTCTAAGAGTATAAGGTAAAACACATCAAAGGTAAGTGATATGTAGGAGCAAGTGTTTTACCACCAATCTGAAATGTTTTTGGTATTTTCTGGATTATTTTTCAATTTGCGTGGTTTTTTAAGAATATCCTAACTCTGCTTCAAACTTAGCTACGGTTGTGAGACAAAGACAGTCTATCCTTATGGCTAAACTAGCTGATTTTCCAAGGTTTGATAGAGGCTTATAAGAATCCTAGGGTTCACCTATTTTGTCACTGATTCAAACAAGTTTCATCATGATTACCATTTCTTGGTAGTGCTTGGAAAGGGTGATTTTTAATCTTCAAGGTTTGTGTGAAAATAAAAGGGAAATAAGGTGAAAACTCAACTCAAGTGCCCAATGGAGTCGCCAGAAATGTTAGGTCTCTGTAATAAGCAAGATTGGAAAAAGTCCGATCACAGAGTTAACATCATTTCAACCAACTTTGGGATTCTAGGATCTAGCCCTCTTGAATCCGGAGAGGGATCTCTCCAATATTTACAAAGATGGATTTGTCTTTGAAAGCTTAAGGTAATGATATTAGTCTAGTTATGAAGTCCAAGGGTTTTGTTTTGTTTTTGGATGGTTGGGCATGATTTGCTGTTTGAGGCGGAAAGATCTATATGCAAAGAGTTTCAAAGGTGAGGAGTTGCAAGCAAATAGGACAGCTTAGGGTAACAGATAGATATAACGCTGGTTTTTAGTCCATTGGGCTATGGAGTCATATCTGGGATTTAATTGAACAACAACATCAGGGGTGATCCAAGGGGCAAGTCATCTATACCACAAGATTTTTTAGATTTAAATGATGGAATGGAAACATTAAAGTGTTGGAGGGGTGGAAACTGATAATAATTTCTCAGAGGATTTATAGTCAGTCCAAACAAGAAAATCCTCTTAAGTAACTATTTAAAACCAACCAAGGACAGGGCTAACCATAAAATTCTTGGGTAAGTTTGTATTAAAGCAGCTTAATTGACAAACAATCCAGTAATTCACATAATTACCTTCAGAAAGTATGAAAACACATAAGAGAGACAAAGTGCAACTTAAGATCAGATAAAGTACTTTTAAACCTAGTCTGATTTTAGCCAACACCAAGGGAAACTTCCAGAATCTGCTTTTGGAGAAAAGAATCTAGGAATCAGGGCAAACCATGTCTTCTCTAGTCTAACTTTAATAGCAAATAATGGAAATCACATTCAAGAACAATGTTTAAGCAAACAAAAGGACGAGGTAACGCCAACATTCCTAACTGTTTGAACTGTATTGAATCATTCTTAAATAAACAAGTTTAAGGAAAACATTAAGATAAATATTTCTCAGCCAAAGAAGGTTACTAATATACAGTAGATCCTAACCCTGTTTAAACTGTTCTTTACAGAGGAACATGGACAATATGGAATACATAGAAAGAAAACAATTAACAAAGAAAGAAGCACTTCACCAGTAATATAGACCAGGATCCCAAAGAATAGCCTTTATATTGATGTCAAACCAGTTACAATCTTCAAGTCCAATGTTTCAGTTCAACACTTATCTTCACTATTCAGCCTAACTTATTTATCACAAGCAAAGCTCCAAGGGCCAGTGAACACTATTTACAAACAGAAGTCTCCAGCTCAATTATAATACAATGCTCAGCAAATACATAGCAACCAACCAACCTCTCACTCATCTTCTACTGAAGTATTTATAGAATAATGAGGAGGTGAGATCTGATAAAAGATCTCAAAATCAATTAATACAGGCATTAATGTCTTCTTGGCCTTTGAGGGGCTCAACGAAGAAACTGTACAGGTGTTCCGCTATATTAACTGATTTACACTTATGATTTTAGCTCAGTGGGAGCTTTATTGACCTTTTTAGGATCTGTGTACAATTAGGGTTACTCTGCGGTCATCTGTCAATAAATTCTATGGTAGAAGTAACTTCTTTGGCTGTTTCGAGGCAAAATATCTGATCTTGCTCCATAAATTCGACTCCTGATTGAGTGTTTTGAGGCAATAGGTGGCGCTGTGGTGGTTGAGGAATCAATTTGCCTCAGATATGGCGGTGGGGGAAATATGTCTGATATACACTTTTAGGTTTTCTCTTTTAAAAGGTGTTTTGAGTTGGGGATTAGGCTTTTGATAACTGCATTTGCCGTAATCCCCACTCATCTGATCATTAACTCTCTGCCTTGGTTCATCTTTGGCTTTCTGCAATCTGATACTCTTTCTCTGCGATTTCTTCATACTTTCCAAGTTTTACAGGGGCACATAGCAACAAAGTCTCATGAAACCTTGTTAACAACATAGTTTGCATCCTGCTGTCGATTTCTCTGATGTATTCGAAAGGCAAAGGATCGTCATCCTCGTCCCACGAAATTTCTCCATATAAATCGAAAAACGTTAAACCTATAAAATACACGCAATAGTTATAAAATCCTGCGCTTATATGGGAAAATCTGCATCGGAGGGCGTGCGGGGGAACAGGGCAATCAGAGCCATTGATCGCACTGTGATCAACGGTCGGGCGTGATTTGAAAAGTCAGAGCGGAGAATAGTTGACTGGGGAATGGAATCAGGCGATCGAATGTAGACCGTCGATCTGCAGAGATCGACGGCAGAGATTGACTCTCGGTTGCGCCAGGGGCCGGCTAAATCGCGCACAGCTTCGTTAACGGGCGGGTGATTAAAACGGATGAGAGCCGTCAGATGCGTGGGGCCAGATCGGATGACTATCGTCGATTTTGCTGGGTGGCCTTCGTCCGACGGATAACGCGCGGGGAAATGACTTTAGGGGGTGGTTTTTGGAATGGTACAGAGGACGCATGGTAGCCAGTGTATGGAATCGCTGGGCAACTGGGGAAAACCACCCTTTGCACGAAGGTGGTGCGGAAAAACCGAGCGGTTTTGGAAAACAGCGCAGGGAATTGTGGGGTCCACAAGGCAAGTAGCACTCTGCCCCGTCCGATCTGTGGAGCAGATCGACGGTCGAAATTATTTCATTAATTTTCATGGGCGGAAAACTTTGAAATTTAATCAAAACCCGATTTTCATGATTTTCAAAGGTTTTTGATGTTTCGGGTGGAGAAAAATGAATAAGCGCCTGATAGGTTTAGCAACGGGTTATGGCGCTCAGGTCTATGGGCAGAAGAGGGTTAGAGACACAGCCCGAGGGGGCTTAAGTCCAGCATATAGAAGATGTGCGTTTTCTATGGTTTTCAATGGTTTTTCAAAGGAAATGAAGGCTTCCGATAAGGCTAAAAAAGAGTCTTATACCTTAGGGAATAAATTTTGATGAGGGAAAAAGAAGAAATGCAGAAATGAAGGATTTCCATGGGAAATGGAGAAAAAGGAACTGAGTTAGTTGTGAGGAGAAGAAAAAGGGAGAAGGGGTCTTTTGCAACAGTATCTGACTGTGGATTTTGTAGGAAATCAGAGATTTTTAGGATGAAAACAGCAGTGCAGGATTTGGATAGAGGGATAGGGCAGGAGGCCTTATAGAGACTTCAAGAGCCAACAATTTTTAGTGATAAAATTTGTTCTTTGGAGGCTCCCAAAAGTTTTAGCCACCTTTTGGTATAACAACAATGTTATAGGTGGCTAACAGGTTCAAGACAGATCAAATGGAAATCCTGCCAACCAACACCATGAACGTGTTGGTGCACATGTCCCACCACAAGGGAGTGTGCTTCGTTCCCCAACTGCCGAAACAAAAAACTAATAGGCGGTACTCCACCCATGCTTGTGATGATGTAGCAGCCCGTGTTGGTAAATGGTCATAGTCACAACTTAGCATTTTTGATACGGCCTCCCTCACATGACTCGACCTGACCCGGACTGAACACGTTTCCTTGGGCACCCTCACATGGCATGATCTGACTAGCCTGAATAAAGGCACAAGAGATAAAATGGGAAATGGGTCACACCAATGTATACAAGGCACACAGGCAGTCACAAATTAGTGACTTTGACATGGTCACCCTCACACGAGGCAATTAAGAAAAACACATGAAAGAAAGAGAAACAAAATTGTCGGCTTGCTTAAAGGAGGAAGCTCAAACATAGAACAAACTTCCTCAGCGTCTCACCGTCAAAAAAGGGAGGGAATCACAAGGAACGATGATTGGTAAGGTCTAGGGTGGCTACCTTGGGAGCTCTCACTTCGTTTCATCCTTTGCGAATGCCAATCCTCACCGATTCACTCTTTTCTCCGGAAATCTAGGGTCTGGAAGGAGGAAAGGAAAAAAGAAATGTGAAGAAAGAAAAGAAAATAAAAAGAGAACCAAAACATGGCTGCCAGCAGAGAAGATGAGGCTCAAACACAATAAATGCTTTCAAGACCCTGTGACCTCACAAAAAGGGTGGAAACTGCACAGATCGACGATCAATAAGGACTAGGGTGGCCACCCCAGGAGCTTGCACTACTTTTCATCCTTCCAAAAACACCAATCCACAACAATTCCCCCTTTTCTATATAAATATAGGGACCAAAATGACTGACAAGGGGAGTCTTAAACATAGTACAAGATTTCTAAGCCTTATGCCTTAGAAAAAAGGGGGGAACTGCAAGGAACAATGACCGACAAGGGCTATGGTGGCCAACCCAGGAGTTTCCATTGCTTTTCATCCTTCTCGAACACCGACCACAAAAATTCCCACGTTTCTCCATAAATCTAAGGAATGAATAGGAATAAAATTACATGAAAGAAATAGAAACCAAAAATCACCCACATAACACTCACGAAAAAAATCCAATTTAGGAGAAAGGGGGCAAAATTTCAAGCAACGTTACCAAAATAGAGGGCCACCACCATGCAAAGAAATGTTGGCTTAACCAAAAGGTAAGAAAACAAGGCACCCAATAAAAACCATCCCACCTTTTCACACCCTTCCACATACATCACGACACAACATCCTTTCCATATACATAGCATAACAAGTGGCAAACAAACAACTAATCAAACAAGTCACAACCTAAAATTTACCACTAGAAAAGCCGAGGGCCATGACGAGATGAGTGTTTGGATCATGGTACTACTGAAAGGTAAATGAAAACGCAACCCACAAAAGGCTTAAAACAACAAATTCACTAATAGAAAACCCACCCTAATATTTCACCGCTCCATTTATAGGACACCCCACAACATTTCTAGCCAAAAATTCAAGGGGGACCAAACAACCAGACTCCAAAGAAGAGTTATGGTAGGCTGACACTCAATGATGGATAAAGCCAAGGGACACAAATACACTAGTGGTGAAATGTCACACCCTAAAAAGAGGGAAGCTCCCAAAGCACACACCACAATGCTATTGCAATAATCGACACATCTAGGGAATTACCAAGTCGGCCAAAAAACCCACAATCCAAATGGATAGAAAAGGACATAAACTGCTCCTACTTTCCTTGGAAGGGGGAGCTGCTCAAGAAAGGACGAGGAATTCCCTCGACACCAAAATCATGAGAAAATAATGCTACCTCATGCCCATTGACAGGGAAACTTGCAATTTTGATGGAACTTGGCCCGAGGGAGGGCATTCTCATTAACTAGACCCAACCCTTCCATGAGGGCATATCAAGGAACAGTCGAGAGGACTGGGGTGGCCATCCCAATAGATTTCACCGCTCTTCATCCATCCCATATTGACCCCACCCTGACATTTTCCCCTCACGAAATGGGTGAGGTAGCAAGTGCATGTGAAACCACTCCCTTAAACCAACCACTTACAAAAAATCTCGCCCAAGAAACACATAAACCATCGTCACTACCTTTTGGAGAGAACCAACTATGGAGGCCCACATTTTCCAAGGAGCAAAAGACCGAGCACCACTGCTATGAACGAGTCTTAATTTTTTCATCGTTTTTCCCAAGCACCTCGACCGTAGCAACCATGCCCCACTGAACATACCATTGGAGAGGAGGATCCCGAGCAAGGAGCTTCCAAAACCCATACAAAAAAACACTTTAGGGGAAAGAATAAAAAAGGATGGGAAAATAACAAGCATCTCTTGCAAGTACAGGAAAAAACATGCGTGAACTCAATATAGGGAACTAACAACGTTGTAAGTATCTTTCATAAGAGGCACCATCCCAACAATCATCAAACCTGCTCTCATAAAGAAACACCACACGAGCCTAGATTATAATCAAAACCCACACAACCCAAATGAAAAAAAAAAAACCCTACTATCAATGATCTTACCACAGGTTCACCTACGGTAACCTTGTTATGACTTCCCCTTCCTCTAAATGATAAGGTTCGATTAACTTCTAACGATGTCAACAACAGCGAACCACCATTGTCGACGCAATATGAACACTTCACCGAATCATTCAATCGGTAGGAGTGATGGACGGTGTGTAAAAAGGGAAGGGATGTAGTCAAAAAGAGTTGATGACATGCACTTTCTAGGAATTCCTCATTGAAGACCAATAATTTCAATGGTCTATCCTCATCATGATGAAATTTGAGAAGATTTCTCAATCCTCTCGAACAAGGAAGAAAAACTCATTGGTTGCATCAGTGTAGCGCGCATTCAGTCCAGAACATATAAGGGCATCACATACTGTTATTGCCTCAAAATTTCATTGCCTAAACAACCATAGTCCCTCTAACAATTTATTCATGAAGGGGAACCTCCATGTAGCTAGTTAGCAGGCTAAGGTCTCGTTCGTTATCGAAATTAACCAGAAAAATCACTCCACCAACTAGGAACGACGAAGCACCACCACCCATAGAATCAAGAAAGAGCTTTCAATCTATCGATCCTTACTATGTCTGGACCTGGTAAGGTTTTAGGTCAAATTAACTAATAGACTCCACTCCTAGTGGTGCCCTTCCTTCAATTCCTTTAATTTTCAGCCTTGCAACCATACTCCCCTAGAACCCAAACACTATGATTTCTCAGAAGGTGTTGACGGATTCCGTAGAGAAACATCTGTGGATCCCTGGTCATCATTGTTTATGGTTGAGACTAGGATGTTGTCTAATCATCTTCGAGCCCCAAACTTTTTTTCTTGATTAATGAGAACATCCTTGGAAAATTATTTCGCAGTGGTTCGTCTTTCATAAATCCAATAATTTCACCTTTGAAAATGAAATATGAATGCCCATGATAGTCCCTATTAATCATTACTCCAATCCCGAAGGCCAATACAATAGCACCAGACTCCTATCATGTTTTTCCATGCTAATGTATTTAGAGCATAAAATTTCTTTGAGCACTCTAATTTTTTGAAAGTAACAACGTCGAAGCTGCGACCTAGCCAATTAATGCCAGGAGCACATCGCCGACCCAAGATCCAACTACGAGCATTTTAATTGCAACAACTTAAATATTTTCTATTGGAGCTAGAATTAACGTGGCTCCTAGCACTAGGATTGCCCTCCAATGGATCCTTGTTAATGGATTTATATTATACTCATTCCAATTACCAGACTCGATGGGCCCAGTATTGTTATTTATTGTCACTACCTCCCGATGTCAGGATTAGGTACTTTGCACGCTTGCTGCCTTCCTTGGATGTGGTAGTTGTTTCTTAGGTTCCCTCTCTGGAATCGAACCCTAATTCTCCGTCACTCGTCATCACCATGGTAGGCCTCCATCCTACCATCAAAAGTTGATAGGGAAAAAATTAGAATGAAGCATCTCTAGCACAAGGGTTGTGCGATCCGTCGAGTTATCATGATTCACCAGAGAAGCGGGCAAGCCTGCTCCGCCTTTTTATCTAAAAAATGAATCCCTTCTAATGATTTAGGACTTGGCGCACTTATTAGCTCTAGAATTAGTATGGTTATCCAAGAATTATGGTACATGTCTGCTCAACTTAGTGTTCCTAAATTGATGTCATAAATTGTCAACCAGGGCTAGTAAACTGTTGAAGTGAAGTGCACTATATGTGCCTAGGTATCTACTTCCTACTTCATTGTGTTTAGTTTTTTTCTAGTGTTTTGGTTTTGTGTTATTATGCTAAGAGGAAAAGAACTAAGTTTTAACAAAGATAAGTTATTGGTCACACTAAAACAGAGCAAAGGCTATTCTAAACTATGTATGGCACCTAAGAACAGAAAATGAAAAACTTGACAAGAAAAAAAATAACCCATAACATGAACTCAGTCCAATTCATTCATTAGAAGTATGTTGGAATAGCTTGAGAAAAGGATAAGCTTAATGAAATGAGGTTCTTCTAAGTAAACAAAAACTTGCAATATCACAAAAATATTATCCATGGTTAGAAATTTGTTGGAACACAATTGGAAAAGCTTATCTGTAGCATAGTAAGGAACCCTACTATAAATTAACTTATGACACTAAAATTAATCCATTCTGCAACTCAAATTGTCATTACTAAGCCTCATTCGATAGTTAGAAATCTTTTGGAATAGTTTTGGAAAAAGGCTATTTGTAAAATTATAAGAAATTGCAGAACAGTCAAGGCCTCGAACTGATATCACTAATTCCTGTCCATATGATGATGTGTTGGAAGAGATTAATAACAAGAGTAGTTTGTAAATAATGAAGGCCTTGAAGTCTAATGGAACATAACTAGAATACAACTAACTAATAAAACTTAAAATACATTAAACAGAACTGAACTAGAATGCAATCAATCAAACTTGAAATATAATGAACAGAACTTAACTAGAGTGCAATTAATCTCCGGAGTATTACAGCTGAAATAAAATGAAAATAATCTCTTAAAATATTACAGCTATCTCTCATTCAGTGTTAGTGATATTTTGGAACAATTTCTAATAATAATACTGGCTGTAACATTCGTTGTAAGTTAGCATAAAACATAGAGTTAAAAAAAAACTACTTGAATTACGAATGAAACAAAGCTAAAGTTACTTATATAAAAAATATGCACAGAGCTTCTCGGGCAGTAGGGGCCCTCTACCACCGGATTAGTATACAAATATTCTCAATATTTCCTCAGACCATGCAGTGAAGTTGGACTTCTTTTATTAAAGGAAAAATACTTTAGAAACAGAGTATTATAGACTTTTGAGATCTAACAATAAAACATCAATCTAGCTAACTGTCTCTCGGTCTCCCAAGTCATTCTTATAAAATAAATACATAACTACCCTTGATAAGAAATAGGTATAAGTGTCTTTCCCAATTAAAATCAAATTAAAACTCTTTTGGAGGCCTCGTACTTTTGCTGAAGACATGTGTAGAGTTCTTGTCCCGGTAGAAGTCTACCTATTAGTTTTGATTTCTTCCACGTGCATAACCACCTGTAGGTTTTTTATCAGATTTCGTAGAGAGCAAATAATGATTTAGGAGTGTTGTGGAATTCAATTATATGTGTTTTTCCTTTAAGTGACACTTGTAACCTGTGTGAACATGAAGATAGCTACGAAATAGGCGACTAGCTACAGAATGACTGCATTCTGTAGCTGAGTCTAGTCAAAAACTACTACAACAAAAAAACCACGAAAATATATCAAGTCAGTAATTATATGCATTCCTAAAGTGACTTTAATTAATCCTATTGATATTTTAAGCCTGTAACTGATAAAGGACAAAGGAATTGAAGTGAAAATTGGTGAAAGAGAAAGACATCTTTGGGGCTCAACATACCCCCACTGCAAAGCTTTTGCATGTCCTCATGCAATTAATCCATGTATTCTGAAACTTTTGCTAGGACATCCAGCTTCCTTTTTCTGCTTTACCTGATGTTCAATGACCTCCTAGGATTACCTATGAATAATTTGAATCTCAGGTTTATAAATGCCCTACTTAACTTTTTGTTTTTCTTTTTCGGCTTCCCATTAGCCTTGTACAGTTTTTCCATTTGCAGAGAGAGAGTTATGTTCATGTTACTCTTCAGCTTGACTTGTTCCCTGAGAATTTCATTTTCATTTTTTATGTGCCTATTAAGTACTTCCAGTTCATATTTATCTCTTCTTAGTACTTTAATTTTAGATCCTGGTGGGCTAGGAGTTCTTCTTCTGCTTTCTGAGGCTCTCCTTTCTAATGTCTCAACATAATTATAGATTTGTTGTTGTGTTGGGTCTATCTCCTGAGTTTCTTCATCAATATCCTTTTCGTATTGGTATTCATAAGATTTATCAGCTGGTGTCTCTTCATCTTCAATGTTTATGATGCCTGTTTGCTTAACTCTTGTCTTCTTTAATATGCCTCTAAGCCTATGGCTTCGTCTTAGTTTAGATGGTCCCTCACCTCTCTCCTTGGCATACTTTCTTATTATCTTCTCCTTTTTAAGTTGTTTCTTGATTTCAGCCAGTTTTTCAGAGATAATCTCCTCACTTTCCTCTTGTATGGATTTACCAATTTTAATTTCAAAAAATTTGGAAATTTTCCTTCTCCTGCTTCTTCTTGCAAGTTTTCCTTCGGATGGAGATTCCTTGGGTTCTTCAAAGTGATTCCTCACTAGGAACTCATCCCAATTGTCTCCCACTTTTCTCAAATGATGTTCAATTAGGATTTTAACTAGGCCATGGTGATACAAAGTGGTTTCCAAGAATTGAATCCTCTTTTGAACATTAGAGGCCATTCTCTTTAGGCTATGAAGTAAGAAGAAGGGTAAACTGATTTCTTCATATAAGAAATGCATCATAAGCCGAATGTGATAAAAATATAAGCTACCAAACCTTCCCTCACAAGTTATAAGATTTTGCAAAATGAGCAACATATTTCACCATTTATTCTTCAGTGCTGAGCTAGGGATGCCTTTCTTGAAAAATGAGATATCCATACCTGGTGTTTTGAGCATTTATCTCCATGCCTCGTTGTGAAATTCCTTGTTTTTGAATCATCATTCAACTTGCCTTGGTAGTTCTACTGCCTCTGCAATGAAGGATTTTGTAATAGTGAAATTGACATCTCCTATTTCAAACTCTGCTCCATTGAAGGACTGTGCAAATGTCTTGGTTACCTCCTTATGAAAACCATTGAAATTTTCCAAAAACTGTAACCACCCAACCTGATGTAGCATTTATCTAATTTGTGGGTAACCCTCTAAGTATTTGGTTCCTACTGGTTCGGAGCTTACAATGAGACCCATGGCTTATTTTCTCAACCTTCAATTTATTGCTCCATTACTGCTCTTCTAGTCACTGTAAAAATGGCTGCAGAGAGTTGTTTTTACCCCAAAGATGCCTTCTCTTCTTATGCAGCAGGAATTAGCTACGGAAAGATGATATGAAGTGGTTATGGGATGAGTGAAATATGGTGAAGGTGATTCACATGAATTAATTAGTTTGAGAGCTATGATGAAAGAAAATACCGCAGAAAAATCTCATGAGAAATTCAAAATCATCACTGAATACTTTGGGTTAGTGACGTGACCAAATAGGTCACTTCAGTACTAACCGTCAATTTTTAATAGATGATGGTTTGGTATGGCGGAATGAAAGGGATTTTTTCCAAGGTTTTTATGATAGGTTTAATAGGCTTGATCAACACTAATAATCAAAATAACTTTATGAATCATACATGACTTAACTATACTATAACTTTCATAATCTGTCATCATAATAATTTCACAACTTTACCTTAGCCTTTCCTTTGATTTTTGTGGTTTTAATATGCTTTGTCTTCCTTTGAAAATCATTGATTCTTTAGCCTTCATAATCCATTTGATTTTTCTTGTTGACATAGGTGTGCAGGGTCAATTTGATGTTGAACAAGTGGTTGCTGGATAGTTTCCTGCAAAGTATCTGGCTGCAAAATGTCTGGCTGGCTGCAGAATGTCTAGTTGGCTGTAGAATGTCTGACTGCAGAATATCTGGCTGCAGAATATACTTGTAGGAGCTTTGAAACATGAAATGAAATGATTTAAAACATGGATGGAGTGTAGTATGAAATGGATTAATCATGGATCATGAAATATGGTGGAATGGAGCATGAATGAAGTGGAATATAATGGAATGGAATGAATCACAAATATGAAGTGACATAAAAAGTGGTCTGCAACTTATGATTTTTAATACTCAATTTGCAAAAAGAAATCAAATTTAGAAATATGAGATGGAAATGAGATGGACCATGAAATGGAGTGAATGAAGTATGGATGAATGGAGTGAATGAAATATGAATGAATGGAGTGAATGAAGTGAGACATGATGGAATGAAATGGATCATAAGTGGAACATGATATATAAAATAGATCTTCACTTATGATTTTGTGATAGCTGCTTGCAGAGAAAGAACAAATTTGAAAAGCTAAAGTGTCAGAAGGATTCTGATTTTCACTTTATCTTTTCTGTATAAACATGCTAATCAGTGATTAGTTTTCATGTTTATACTTTTTTTTTTAATTTTTAATTTTATTTTTCTACTTTTATTTTATTTTTTAATGCATTCGAATTCAGAAAATTCAATTAAGTTGATGAAGAAGAAGAATTATTCTTCATTAACTTCACATCACTGTTTTCCTAGAATCTTTTGATAAATTCTTCTCTTGAAAGTGGCTTATGATACAACTTCAATCTATGATCATTTACAAGAAAAGTGACTTTCTCTTCATCTATTGTCCTGATTTTTATTTCTTCATTGTCAAAAAATTTCATAACTTCATATGGTCCAAGCCAATGTGTTTGGAATTTACCTTGAAATTTTTTCATCTTTGAATCAAACAAGAGGGCCCAGTCACCTTCTTTGAATTTCTTTTTCTTGATGTACTTATCATGCCATCTAATCCTTTGTTGCTGGACTATACTTGTTTTATGGACTACATCTTGTCTGATCTCATCCAATTCATTAATCTGCTCCAATCTGTGCTTTTGCGCCTCTGTTAGATCAAGTCCTAGCTGAACTGCCATTTTAAAATTTTGAATCTGAAACTCTATGGGAAACAAAACTTGTTTTCCATAAACAATTTCATAACAAGTATGGCCTGTTGTGCTTCTCCATGTATTTCTATAGGCCCACAAGGCTTCAGGAAGCCTGTCTTCCCAATATCTTCTATGTAAATGAACAGTCTTTGTTAGGATCCCTTTAATGACCTTATTAGTAGATTCCACTTGACCATTTTCTTGTGGATGATAGGGAGTAGATTTTCTGTGTCTGATTTTGTACCTCTCCATCATTTGTTCCACTAGCCTTGATGTGAATTGAACTCCTTGATCTGTAACAATTTCCCTTGGGACACCAAAATGAGTAAACGTATCCTCAAAAAGAAAATTAACTACATATGCTTCAATAGTAGAAAGTAATGGCTTGGCCTCTACCCATTTGGTAACATAATCAGTACAAACTAATATATATTTCTTTTGTCTGTATGGAGGACTAATAGGTCCTACAAAATCTAAAGCCCATTTCTCAAAAGGTTCAATATGTACCTGAGGCTGCAATGGCATTTCACTTGAAGGAGAAGATTTCCCTACCCTTTGTCAACTGTCACACCTTTTGACATACTCTTTATCATCTTTAAAAATGGATGGCCAATAGTATCATAAATGAAGGACCTTATAAGTTGTCCTTTTATTAGCAAAGTGTCTACCACAAGGTTCATCATGACATGCCTTAAGGATCTCAGGCATCTCATCTTCCCGAACACATCTCCTAATGATAAAATCTGGACCTGTTTTGTATAACTCATTAGCAACCCATGAATATTTTGCACTGTCATAAATGATATTTCTTTTATCTCTTGCATTCATTATTGAAGGAAATTTCCCTGAAGCTAAATAATTAGCAATGTCAGCAAACCAAGGAGTTTGAGTAGAAATTGCAAAAAGATATTCATCAGGGAATTAATCTTCAGCTGGAGTATTATCTTTGATGTTTTGGAGTCTAGATAGGAAATCAGCTATTGTATTTTGTTTCCCAGGCATATCTAGAATGGTAATGTTAAATTCCTATAAAAGAAATAACCATCTTATGACTCTTCCATTAGTAATTGATTTGTTCATTAGATATCTAATTGCAGAGTGATCTGTGTGAACAAAAGTTTCATAGCCTATTATATAGTGTCTAAATTTGTTTATGGAATGAACAACAGCTAAAAACTCTTTTTTCATTGACAGTATAATTTAACTCTAAAGGAGTCAAATTTTTACTTGTATAGTAGATGGCATAAGGAATCAGGTCTTTTTGTCCCAATACTGCTAAAGTTGTATCTGAAGCATCTGTTGAAATATGAAAAGGTAACTTCCAGTTAGGTCCCCTTGAAATAGGTGCTTCAGAGATTTTTGTTTTCAGGGTCTCAAAGGCTAACTGGCAATCAGGACTCCACTTGAATTCACAGTCCTTGGTAAGTAATTTGAAAAGTGGAGATGCTATCTTGGTGAAATTTTCTGTAAACCTTCGATAATATCCTGTAAATCCTAGAAAAATATAAACATCTTTTTGACAACTTGGAATAGATAAGTTAGATATGACTTCAACTTTTGACTCATCAACTCTAATCCCATCCCCTGAAATATGATGCCCCAAAACAATTCCTTCAGTAAACATCATAAAACACTTCTCATGACTTAGTGAAATATTTTCTTCTTTACATCTCTTTAAAAAAATTTCCAAGTTTGCTAAGGCTTCTTCAAATGTGTTTCCATAAACTGTGAAATCATCCATATATACCTCTACACAATCATGTATTAGATCTGAAAATATTCCTAGTACTGCCCTTTGAAATGTTGTAGGTGCATTGCATAGTCCAAATGGAAATACTCGGTAAGCATAGGTACCCCAAGGACAGGTAAATGTGGTTTTGTCTTGATTTTCAAGTGCTACTTGAATTTGGTTATAACCACTAAACCCATTTAAAAATGAGAAGTAATTTTTGCCAGCTAATGTATCTAATACCCGATCTATGAAAGGTAGGGGAAAATGATCTTTAAGAGTAGCTTTGTTTAATTCCTGGTATTCAATACATACCCTCCATTTACCATTTTTCTTTGGCACAATTACCAAAGGAGAAACCCACTCACTATCTGAAATGGGATAGATAAAGTTGACATTTAACAATTTCTGCAATTCTTCTTTAACAATCTCCCTAAGATTTGGATTCATCCATCTCTGAGGTTGTCTGATTGGTTTACAATTTTCCTCTATATAGATGTGATGAGTGCAAGTATTAGGGCTTATCCCTTTCATATCAGTGTACTCCCATGCATATGCAGAAGAATGTCTTTGTAATATCTTTACTATCTCTTCTTGTTGAGATTTCTCTAGGTTCTTGTTTATGTTTAAAGTTTTCCCTGGAAATATCTCAATTGTAGAATTGCCAACTTTATCCATGGAATAAAGAGACATCTGTCTTGATGACAAAAACTCAATGTTGGATTCTTCTTGAAATTGTTCATGTTTGTATTCCAAAAAGGATTCAAAATTTTCTAAGGTATTCAAAATCTGGCTATCTTCACTAATTTCTGAAATTGTGAAGAGAGGTTGTAAATCTTCTTCATCCTCAATCCATTGAGTATCATCTAATTCTGTAATTGTCTTTGCTGGAGGATACAAGGTAAATTTCTTAGTTGAACTACCATCAGAGATGTACATATCACCGTATCTACAACTAATGAAAGCATCAGCTGTAGCTAACCAAGGTCTTCCTAATATAATAGGATGTCCTCCTAGATTATTCTTAGTAGTTAGGGTCATAAAATCCATAGGATATTCCCAAGAATCTAGGGACACTGGAATGTCTTCTATTACCCCATCAGGTTTGATCACAGATCTATCTTCTAATTGTAATAATGTGGGTGCAAAAATAAGATTAGGAAGTTTCAGTTTATCCATGATTTGTCTACTCATGATATTGATTGCTGCTCCTAAATCAATAAGTGTTTTTTGGATCTCAGTTTCATTGATGTGTATTTTAACAACTGGATTTCCTAGGTCTAGATACTTTGGAATGGCAATCTTACCCATCATGATATCTGCTCTTTTTCCTGCCAGTTGAATTTTTTTGTCTCTCTTATTATTTTTCCTGTTTTCTTCTTGCTCAACTCCTTTATTGTCTTTGCTAAAATTGGAATTTCCTTGATAGCTTGTAATAATGGGATCTTAATACAAAAATTTCTCAGCTCATCTAGGAAATCATGATTAGGCACCATAATTTGTTTTTCTACACCCCTATCAATTTGTAATATTTCTGGAAAAAGGAGGTGTAGTGGTGAATGTTGATGGCTGCTCTAATATAGGAGTTGAAATTATTGGCTCTTTTTGTTTTGATTTCTCAATGTTTGGGTCTTGGAAATGTGTTTTCTCTTCAAGACTTTTACTCACCAGTAGAGAATCTTCCTCAGAATTGTTTTGGTCTTGTATGATTACAAAAGGTTTCTTCTTTTCAAGTATTCTTCCAGACATAAGTTGAACATCACTAAGGTCTAAAGGAGTAATCAAATAAGTTGGCAACTGTTGGCCTTCTATCATGTATGTGTTGTGAGGATTTTTATTTTTGGGGTTTGGTATGGGTTGAGCAGGTAACTGATTTGTTTTCTAAGGAAATGGTAATGGAAGTGGTGGATTTTGATGTTGTGGATTTTGAGGATTTTGTTGAAAATTCTGTTGAGGAGGGAAATGTGGATATGGTGGATATTGATAGTATTGAGAGTATCTTCCATAGGGATTTTGTGCTCCTTGTGCCCAAGTTTGAGATTTATTTTGGAATTGGGGCCAAGGTTGCTGCCAAGAATTCCAATTTGGTGGGGGTTGATTATATAGCTGATCATGGAATCCTTGTGTTTGAGGTCCTTGCCAAGGCCTTCTAGAGACAAAATTGAGAGATTTTGTGGAATTTGTAGGGGTTTCTTCTTGAAAGACAGCTTTAAGACCAGGAAGTGAAGGACAACTCTTGGTCTCATGTTTTTCTGAACAAATTATACAGGTCTCTACTACTTTTTCATCCAAAGGACATTCTCTCAATGCATGCTTCTTTCTAAATTTGGGAAAAAATATTGCTAAGGCATCAGATTCAACTTTCTTCTTGTTTTGTAACTTAAGGGTGTCTATTTTTTCACCAAGACTCCCTAAAATATCATATTTGAATTCATCAAGCATATGTCCTATTTTTGCCCTACTTACTGTCCCAGAAGCAGACATACTTGCCCTTGCAAGAGCAGGGTCTCTTGGTCCTTTTACAGTTTTAGATTTTCCTCTTCAAAGGTTGATACATAATTCAGCTATTTCAGGTAATGTGAGCTGAGATATATCCCCTTTTCCCATCATGTTAAGGATATCTAACCATTCATCCCTAATTTTATTCAACAAGAGAGTTTTCAAAGTGTCTTGGTCTAAGTTTTCCATTTTTTCCCTCTTGATGTTATAGTTAAACCTCTCTAGAAAATCTTCAAGATTTTCATCCTATTTTTGTAACATTTTAAACACTTCCTCCTTATGGTTTACTGGCATACAGTAATCCAAATACCTCTCTATAAACTCATGTTTCATGTCTTCCCATGTCCTAATAGAACTGCTGATCAAACTCATAAACCATTTTAATGTTGCTCCTTTCAATGTTGAAGGAAATAATTTAAGTTTTTGGGCATCTTGTAAGTAATCATAGGTTCTACATAGGACTTAAAATTTAAAAAGGAAGGTTTCAGGATCTTCATTTTTAAGTCCATGGAAGTTTGGAAGGATAGAGGGTGAAATGTTTTTCATAGTTGCATTAGTTTCTTCATCTACTATAGGAAACCCAAAAGAGCTTCCCATTTCCCTTCTACCTCTTCCTCTGCCTCCTTCTGCACCTCTACCTCCTTCTCCTTTTGCACCTCTACCTCCATTAAAGACTCCTCCTCCCCCTTCTTCCGCCATAGTTGATTTTTCTGTGGAAGTGGAAAAGTTTGTGTCTCTAGGAGGGGTCCTTGAATCTTCTTCTAAAACAAGTTCAGTGGATGAAGTGGAAGGTCTTTCTAATGGAATATCTGATCTTAAGCCTTCTAGAAGTCTGTGACCAGTATAGGATGGAATGTAGGTTTGAGTTGGAGGTGTGCCGCCTCTTGGTCTTGGTGGAACAAGTGGTGTTCTAGGAATCAAGCTTCTGCTTCCTATGAATCTACCCCTTGAGTCTCTTTCTCTACGCATTTCATTTTTTTTGGGAGGTAAGAAAAAAGGCTACCTAGTTACACTTCCCCAGTAACAGTGCCAAAATGTATGCTCAAATTAGTGTTCCTAAATTGATGTCATAAATTGTCAACCAGGGCTAGTAAACTATTGAAGTGAAGTGCACTATATGTGCCTAGGTATCTGCTTCCTACTTCGTTGTGTTTAGTGTTTTTCTAGTGTTTTGGTTTTGTGTTTCTATGCTAAGAGGAAAAGAAATAAGTGTTTAACAAAGAGAAGTTATTGGTCACACTAAAACAGAGCAAAGGCTATTCTAAACTATGTATGGCACCTAAGAACAGAAAATGAAAAACTTGACAAGAAAAAAATAGCCCATAACATAAACTCATTCCAATTCATTCATTAGAAGTATGTTGGAATAGATTGATAAAAGGATAACCTTAATGCAATGAGGTTCTTCTAAGTAAACAACAACTTACAATATCACAAAAATCTCATCCATGGTTAGAAATTTGTTGGAACACAATTGGAAAAGATTATCTGTAGCATAGTAAGGAACCCTACTCTAAATTAACTTATGACACTAAAATTAATCCATTCTGCAACTCAAATTTTCATTAATAAGCCTCATTTGAAACTTAGAAATCTTTTGGAATAGTTTTGGAAAAAGGCTATTTGTAAAATTATAAGAAATTGCAAAATAGTCAAGGCCTTGAACTGATATCACTAATTCATGTCCATATGATGATGTGTTGGAAGAGATTAATAACAAGAGTATTTTGTAAATAATGAAGGCCTTGAAGTCTAATGGAATAGAACTAGAATACAACTAACTAATAAAACTTAAAATACATTAAACAAAACTGAACTAGAATGCAATCAATCAAACTTGAAATACAGCGAACAGGACTTAACTAGAGTGCAATTAATCTCCGGAGTATTACAGCTAAACAAAAACGCAACTAATATCTTAAAATATTACAGCTATCTCTCATTCAGTGTTAGTGATATTTTGGAACAATTTATAAGAATAAGACTGGCTGTAACATTCTATGTAAGTTAGCATAAAACATAGAGTTAAAAAAAAACTACTTGAATTAGGAATGAAACAGAGCTAAAGTTACTTATCTAAACAATATGCACAGAGCTTTTCGGGTAGTAGGGGCCCTCTACCACCGGATTAGCATACAAATCTTCTCAATATTTCCTCAGACCATGTAGTGAAGTTGGACTTCTTTTATTAAAGGAAAAATAATTTAGAAACAGAGTATTACAGACTTTTGAGATCTAACAATAAAACATCAATCTAGCTAACTATCTCTCGGTCTCCCGAGTCATTCTTATAAAAGAAATACATAACTACCCTTGAGAAGAAATAGGGATAAGTGTCTATTCCAATTAAAATAAAATTAGAACTCTTGTGGAAGCCTCATACTTTTGCTGAAGACATGTGTAGAGTTCTTGTCCCAGTAGAAGTCTACCTCTTAGTTTTGATTTCTTCCACGTGCATAACCACCTGTAGGTTTTTGCTCAGACTTCGTAGAGAGAAAATAATGATGTAGGAGTATTGTAGAATTCAATCATATGCATTTTTCCTTTAAGTGACAGATGTAACCTGTGTGAACATGAAGATAGCTGCGGAATAGGCGACTTGCTACATAATGACTGCATTCTGTAGCTGAGTCTAGTAAAAAACTACTACAACAACAAAACCACGAAAATATAGCAAGTCAGTCATTATATGCATTCCTAAAGTGACTTTAATTAATCCTATTGATATTTTAAGCCTTCAACTGATAAAGGACAAAGGAATTGAAGTGAAATTTTGTGAAAGAGAAAGACATCTTTGGGGCTCAACAGTACAATAAAAAAAACTATAAATGATTTAATGAGCCATCCACAGTTTCACAGTCTGAACTAGTTCATACTTAGACATGCATGGATTAATATTTGAGACAAGCATATGACTAATGGCAGGATCAACCAAGTAGCACCCTCCAACTTCAAAGGGCATTCAAAGCTCTCTCTTACCAAAATCCAACCTGAACACCCATCAAGTCAAAGAGAGGTCAAAATATCGTGTAAATATTTTATACCTTGCACCTCTTACATCCCTAAGAAGGGATTAGAGCCCACACAAACTACATGCCAAGGAAATGTAAAACAAATACCGACATAAAATGTGATGGACGCTGGATGAAAGATCCACAAATTGAAAAAATGGGTCACCCCAATGAGTCACATTGCACCGAGGCCGCCTAGGAGTTGGAAACCACCCCGCAACCAAAAATAATGGAAAAACCCTTGTCACCCACGATAGCCACAATGAAAGTACAAAGCGGAGAACAAAAAAATCTCTTAGAAGTCCCCCCCAAACACTCCCCACCCCACACAGTGGCAATAGAGGACCTAGAGCACATCCAACGACCTCAATGCAAATGGAAACAAAGGAAACAAATGGAGAATGACCAACCCTGCAAACTCTCTCTCTAAAATGCCTCCCAACTATCCCCGCCCTGCACCGAGGCCACCTAGGAGTCAACTTGGATAGTAGCAATGATGGAACTTGATAACTTGATCACCTGCAGCAACCTCGAAGCGAAGGCAAAGTAAGGAAATAAAGGGGGAACAACCAACCCCACCACGTCTCTTAAAAATTCCCTCCAACCCTTGCCACCGAGTAGCGAGGTCACCTAGGAGGTCCACCTAGATAGTAGAAAAAGTGGACCTCGATCACTTGATCACCTTCGGAAACCTCACTAGAAAGGAAAAAGAAGGAAGTAAAAGGATAATGACTAAGTAAAAAACCTCTATTAGAAATTCCACCTCGACCCTCCACACCTAGCACCGATGCCACCTAGGAGCCCACTCGATCAGCAGCAATAGTGGACCTCGACCATTTGGTCGACTACGACACCCTTAATGCAAAAGGAAAAGGAAGGAAATAAAACAAGAATGACCGAGCCTGAAACCTCTCTTAAGAATTCCCCCCCAACCCTCCCCACCCCACACCAAGGCCACCTAGGATTCCACCCGGATGACAGCAATGGTGGAACTTGATCGCTTGATCACCTGTGGTAACCTCGATGTGAAGGAAAAAGAAGAAAATAAATTCAAATCAGTAGGCTCGCTACAAAAGGCATGAACATATGTGAACGGGAGGAGGGATCAGACATCCCCGCACCCCACACACCCTACATACAAGCAACCTAGGAGATTTCGCCACCAACTCACCAACTGGATAATGAATACTTTTCATTTGTAGCCACCTCCTCATAGAGGAGGGAGATCAAAGTGTTTCACCTTGAAGTCCTCCTTCCATATATAGCCCCCATCATCAACGAAGCCTCCTCCCAATTGGACCACAATCGTATATGCGATCAAAATAAGAAATTTCCATCACCTTGTGTCTCAACATTCCAGGCCGCAAAATTATACTGTGCACACAAGATGTAAGGAAATAGCCAACCACTAGATCAAACATATGGTCCACCAAATCTATCAAAACCTCAAAGCCAATGTAGGGATAGACCACGTGCATTCTGAAATGAATTCCAAACCTTAATTTTACAACGAGAAGAACCACTCCTCACATCGCCCAATGGGAAAAGAAAGCAAGAGGGGCGGCTTACAACCAAAAGCCTTCCACACTCCTATTAAATGTATTTATCTCAACCCAAAATGCTGACATAGAAAGATTACAAGCACAAGAGACTAGCACCATAAGGATCCAAACAATGAAGAAGACAATCATCTCAAGGAGCCACACACAACAACATGTCCAATTCCAAGAACACAGAGTGAAATGGGAATTGTTCATATATGCCTCCAAGGATGAACATGGCCAACATTACCTCTCATGTGCTACCAAGTGGGGATGGAGAGAATATGAAAGTCAACCATCCTACAATTACCCAAGGCCATTTTTCAGGCACACCCGAACAAGCAACTCAATTACCAATCGACGTTTCTCATGAAAATCCAACCCCTCCTCCCACCAAAAGGGGAGGAGCTTAAAAATATAGAAAAGAGCCCACCTCATGGAGCCAACGAGAGAAAATTTGACCTCTCCCACCCACCAAAAAGGGAGGAGTTGAAAAATATAGAAAAGATAAAATTTCAACGGAGCCAACGAGTGACCAAGGGGCACGAGAGAAACATAGGCAGATGGCCAGTTGTCTCAAGGAGCCACACACATGAACCTCATCCAAATCTAAGAACACAGAGTGAAAGGGTAACTCTGTTGACATATGCCTCCCAGGACAAGCATGGCCAACATTACTACTCATGTGCTACCGAGTGGGGATGGAGAGAATATTAGATTTGGAAACCCTACAAATGATCCAAGGACATTCTTCAGGCACACCCAAGAAAAAAACTCAATTACCAACCCACATTTCACAAGAAAATCCAACCGCCTCCCCCCAACCAAAAAGGGAGGAAAAAAATATAGCGGAGAGATGATTACAACGAAGCCAACGAGCGACCAAGGGGTGAAGGCAGCCAATCATCTCAAGGTGACACATATAGTAACCCCATATAACTCCAAGAACACAAAGCAGAAGGGAATTTTCTTCACATATGCCTCCCAGGACAAGCATGGCCAAAATTACCGCTCATGTGCTACTAAGTGGGGATGGAGAGAAGATGAAAATCAGTGACCCTAAAATGACCAAAGGCCATTCTTCAGGCACACCCGAACAAACAACTAAATTACAAAGCCACCTTTCACATGAAATCTAACCGTTGCCCCCACCTTAAAAAGGGAGGAGGTGAACAATATATCAAAGAGTTGATTTCAACGGAGCCAATGAGTGACCAAGTAGCACAAAGAGATGATTTCAATGAAGCCAAAGAGTGACCAAGTGGAACGAGAGTGACATAGTGAAGATCCCATTTCAATGGAGAAAATGAGTGACCAAAGGCCCCGAGACGGACATAAAAAAGAGCCGATTGCAACGAATCGAACAAGTGATCATGGGGCACGAGAGAGACATAGGCAGGTGACTAGTCGTCTAAAGGAGCGACACAAAAAAACCCTATCCAACTCCGAGAACATAGAGCAGAAGGGGAATTTTTTTTACATATGGCTCCTAGGACGAGGATGGCCAAAACATTACCGCTCCTATGTTACTAAGTGGGGATGGAGAGAACAAAGTCGACGATCCTACAAATGACCCAAGGCCATTCTTCAGGCACACGCGAACAAAACAACTCAATCACCAACCCACCTTTCACATGAAAATCCAACCCCTACCCTCGACTAGAAAGGGGATATCTGAAATACCGAACGAAAGCACAAGAATGTGCACAAGGCACTCAGGCAGTCACAAATTAGAAAATTTGATACGACCACCCTCAAATGAAATGACCCAACCTGAATCCATTTTATCGGGTGCTTGAAATGAAATGACCTGAGCCGAATGCATTTCATTGGGCACCCTCACATGGCACAACACGATGTGCCTGACTGAATGAAGGCACGAGGGAGAAAATGGAAAACGGGCTACACGAACGTGCACAAGGCACCTGAGCGATGAAAACTTAGCAAATTTGATAGGTCGCCCTCAAATGAAATGACTTGACCTGAACGCGTTTCATCGGGCACCCTCACATGGCGTAGCCAACCAAACAAAGGCACAATGGGGAAAATGGAAAACGGTCCACATGAACATGCACAAGGCTCCCAGGCAGTCACAACTTAGCAAATTAGACACATCCTCCCTCAAACGAAATGAACTGAGCCGAACACGTTTCATCAGGCGCGCTCTCATGGCAGGACAGGGTGCACTCGACTGAACAAAGGCACTAGGGAGTAAACTAAAAATGGGTTGAAAGAACGTGCACAAGGCACCCGGGCAGTCACAACTTTGCAAATTTGATACGACCACCCTCAAACGAAACGACTCGACCCAAACACATTTAATCAGGTGCCCTCACATGGCGCAACACGATGCACCCGACCGAACGAAGGCAGAAGGGAGAAAATGGAAAAAGAGCCTCACATACATGCACAAGGCACTCGAGTGGTCACAACTTAGCAAAATTGATACAACCTCCCTCAAATGAAATTACCCAACACGAAAGCATTTCATCAAGCACCCTCACACGGCGGGACAAGGTGCACCTGAATGAACGAAGGCACAAGGGAGAAAATGGAAAACGGACTGCACGAACATCCACAAGCCACCTGAGCAGTCACAACTTATAAAATTTGATACAGTTGCCCTCAAACAAAATGACCCAACCCAAATGCGTTTCATCCGGCGGCCTCACACTGCGCAACACAGATCGCCCAACCGAACGAAGGCATAAGGGAGAAAAGGGCAAATGGACCGCACGAATGAGCACAAGGCACCCAGGTAGTCACAACTTAGAAAATTTGATACGGTCACCCTCAAATGAAACACCTTGACCCAAATGTATCTCATCGGGTGCCCTCACATGGCACGACACAGCTCGCCCAACCGAATGAAGGCACAAGGGGGCAAACGGAAAAAGCACCGCATGAGCTAGTAGAGGGCACCTGGGCGGTCATAACTTAGAAAATTTGATACGACCACCCTCAAATAAAATTACCTAACCTGAATGCATTTCATCAAGAGCCCTCACATACCGCGACATGGCACGCTTGACCGAATGAAGGCACAAGGGAGAAAACGACAAACGGGTTGGACAAACATGCACAAGGCACCTAGATATTCACAACTTACAAAATTTGATACAACCACCCTCAAATGAAAGGACCTGATCCAAACACATTTGATCAGGCGCCCTCAAATGAGACAACCTGACCTGAACACTTTTCATCGAGCTCCCTCATACGACACGACACAACACATCCGAACGAATGAAGGCACAAGGGAGAAAATGATAAACCAGCTACACGAACTTGCACAAGGAACTCCAGTGGTCACAAATTAGAAAATTTGATATGGGCACCCTAAAATGAGACAAATCAACCCAAACATGTTTCATCATGTGCCCTCACATAGCGCCACATGACGTGCCCAACCGAATGAAGGCACAAGGGAGAAAATGGTAAATGGGCCACACGAATGTGCACAAGGCACCTAGGCGGTCACAAATTAGCAAATTTGATACGGTCATCCTCAAACGAAATGCTTAGATATAAACACGTTTCATTAGGTGCCCTCGCACGATGCGACATGATGTGCCTAACTAAACAAAGCCACAAGGGAAAAAATTTCAAATGAGCTGCATGAACATGCATAAGGCACCTGAGCATTCACAACCTAGAAAAATTTATACGGTCGCCCTCAAACTAAACTACCCAAACTGAACGTGTTTCATTAGGCGCCCTCACACAGCATCACAAAGCCTGCCCGACCGAACAAAGGCACAAGGGATAAAATGGAAAATAGGCCCCACGAACATGCATAAGGCACCCGAGCGGTCAAAACTTAGCAAATTCGATACAACCTCCCTCAAACAAAATGACCTGACTCGAACTCATTTCATCGGGCACCCTCAAACAAAACAACCCGACCCAAATGCATTTTCTCAAGCCCCCTAAAACGAAATGACCCGACTCAAACGCATTTCATCGAGCACCCTCACATGGTGCGGCATGACGTGCCCGATAGAACGAAAGCACAAGGGACCAAAGGACAAATTGAGCGCATGAACGTGCACAAGTGTAAGGCCCACACTTCATGAGGCACATTCAACATAATGGGTGTTCCCACTGGCTATTTAGATGGTGTTCTAGCGCCGTGTGATGTTATGAGAGAACCGTCGCACCGTAACTGCATGAGCGCGGGTGTGTAGCGGCGAGTGGCATGGGCACACATTATAGCGAGCACATTACACATATCGAATGATGGCATTGGAAAAGTGAAATTATATGTGAAATGTTGCACCATAACCGAAGTCATAAAACTAATGCACGAGTTTAGTGGCTGAGGCTACATGAATGGGTAGACAGCTAAACGGTGGGGGTTGGCTCGGGTCCACGGAGTGACCCACAACACACATGGTACACATATTAATAAATTTTATGGATGATGAAAAAATCATCAAGGAAAATCATTCAATAATCAAGAAAGCACATTGGAGCACCATGAGCTAAGCCAACAACTCTTTGGTGAAGAAACAAGGTGACGGTGAACGCAGGGAGAGCGCAGGTCGAGTCAGGTTATTGACATCCAGGGCGTGTGGAAATCCTCCAGAGGGCATCCGCACTGTAGGACAGGTCGATTCGACCGACATGCAGGTCAAGTAGGGCGACAGACGTGCACGACGTGTAGAACTTCTCTGCAGGGAATCCGTAGTGCAGTTTGGGTCTCTGTAGGGCGTCTGCACGAGTTGAAATTCAGTTCAAAGGTTGTTTTGAATTCATCGTAAGTCGGAATTGAGTTCTAAAAGTTGCAATAGGTTCTTATTGGTGGGACACATCTAACAATGTAATTGGGAAGTGGATTGGACATAGGGAGAGCTTGGGGGAAGGTCTGAACTCATTTGTAGTGCCGACCAGAGTGACCCGACAGCACTTGGGTAGACTTATGCAGAAAATTCCCAAGGTGGAACTCAATGTTGTAAAATTATTATTGTGGGATAGTTTGATGGTTGAAAAGCCTTGAAGCTTGGTCAAAAGGCTAACTTTCCTTTCCAACGAACAAAAGTTATTTTTGCTAGATTGAAACTTATATTGTATTTCATATTTATGAAACATATTATCAGGAGGAATCATTGTTAACAGGTGTTGCACAAAATTTTTTCACTATCCCTGAAATCCGCATCCCAAACATTGGAGGATAATTTATGTGACTAAAACAAAGTGTCATGCCCTGCAAAGACCATCATTGCATCCCTTTCCATGAGGACATCATTCCTTCTGTTGATAATTTCCTGAGCAGACCATCAGAAACACATGTTTTTCCTTAGCGCTAGTAGACCGTTATGCCCTCGTGCCAATGAGGAATATTAACATTGAGCCCCACGCCCATTAGCACTCTATCCCAGTGATCTACCTGTGCCAACCTATTTATGGAAAGTTTTTTAAATATAGAGGCGAAGTTTCTATCCTAACAACTTCGTGGGCGAGTCATCTGGAGTGGTTCGACTGAATAACCATGGCCTCCCTCCTTTGGACTCTTGTTTCCACCTTTGGGGAAACCTCCCAAGGGATAAGGCCTCCCTTCCACCATTGTAGGGATCCCAACCTCCTCTCCCTCTATAAATAAAGCCATCTTCCATTGGTGAGCTAGCTAAACATATTATAGCTAAAACGCTGAAGAGAATTCCTAAATATTTCACTAGAGAGATAGAAGAGAAAGATACCTTTGTCAAGAGAGCTTAGGATTGTGTCCTCACCTCGTCCGAATTCCCCGAAAATCCTTAGAGACGTGCTTCGACTAAATCCTACTGAAGGATGCTACGATGAAAAGGCTTCGGTTGTAACTCTTTCTTCTATTTATATATATACATGAGTATTGTTTGGTTCCCATCTTATGTTAATGTGTTTTATTTGGTGAAATATGCTTAACCCTCCTTGACTAGTTAGTTGATTATGAATGAAATAATTGTCTTGTATTCTGCTCTTGTTTTCTCATCTTCATGTAGGTATCCGAGCATTGTTGCATAAGGATTGTGACCTATCGAAGCAGAGATGAAGAGGCCACCACCACTACAGCTACGACAACGTTGGACTCTAGGTAGGCCAATCTACCCCGTTCTTTTCATTTATTAATTAGGAACCTACACTTTAGCTTGTCCCTTTGTTGCTAGACCCACTCTAGGGCTAGAGGGATCGTCTCTATCCGTAGAGAGGTTTTACCTTCCCAACAACAAGGATTTTCCCCTCCCTTGTATGTCTGGGCGTACTTGTGGATTCATAATGGTGTTTATGTTTATTTAAGCATATTGAAAGAATATTTGCTTAACTAATTGAACAAGTGTTGCTAAAGGCGTAGTCTATATACTTGAGCATTTGGAAAAATAAAAAGTATAGTAGTGTCACACCTGTCTATAACATCGTTGAAAGACACTAAAGCTATAAGGGCATGACAACAAGGCACCCGAGCGGTCACAACTTAGCAAAATTGATACAACCTCCCTCAAACAAAAGGACCTGACCCAGAAACGTTTCATCAGACGCCCTCAAATGGCATGACACGATGTGCTCGACCGAATGAAGGCACAAGGGAGTAAATAGAAAATGGGTTGCACAAACATGCACAAGGCACCCGGGTGGTCACAAATTAGCAAATTTGACATGGTCACCCTAAAACGAAATGACCTGACCCAAACGCGTTTCATCAGGTGACCTCACACAGTGCAACACAACGCACCTAAGGAACCAAGGCACAAGGTAGAAAATGGAAAACGGGTCGAATGAACATATACAAGGCACCTGGGCAGTCACAACTTAGCAAATTTGATATGGCCGCCCTAAAAAAAAATGACTTGCCCTGAACGCATTTCATCAGGAACCCTCACATTACGCGACACTTTGTGCCCAACTGAATGAAGGCACAAGGGAACAAACAGAAAATGGGTTGCACAAATGGGAAAAAGGCACCTAGGTGGTAACAACTTAGCAATTTTCATACGGTCGCCCTCAAACCAAATGACCCGAGCTGAACTCGTTTCATCAAGTGACCTCACACGGTGCGATAGAGCGTGCCCGACCAAATGAAGGCACAAGGGAAAAAATGGCAAATGGGCCACACGAATGAGCACAAGGCACCCGAGCGGTCACAAATTAGTAAATTTGATACAACCGCCTTCAAATGAAATGAACCAATGAAAACTAGTTTCATTGGGCACCCTGACACAACGAGACATGGTACACCTGACTGAATGAGGAATAAAGGAGCAAACAGAAAATGGGCCACATGAAAGATTAAAAGGCACCCAAGTGGTCAAAACTTAGCAAATTTGATATGGATGCCCTCAAACAAAATGACCTGATCCGAACGAGTTTCATCAGGTGCTATCACACAGCCTGACCTAATGCGAACGCACTTCATCGGGCGCCCCCACATGGCGTGATAGGGCACACTCGATCGAACGAAGGAAAAATGGATGAAATGACAAATAGGTTGCACGAACATGCGCAAGGCACTCGGACAGTCACAACTTAACAGATTTGATATGACCTCCTTCAAAAAAAATGACCTGAGCCAAACAAATTTCATCGGGTGCCCTCACATTGCGTGACATGACACACTTGATCAAATGAAGGCATAAGGGATAAAATCGCATACGGGCCACATGAATGTGCATAAGGCACCCGGGCGGTCACAACATAGAAAAATTTATATGGCTACCTCAAACGAAATGACCTGACCCAAACGCATTTCATCGGATGCCCTCACACGGCTTGACACAATGCACTGGACTGAACAAAGGCATAAGGGAGAAAATGACAAAGGGGCTAAATGAATATGCAGAAGGCACTTGGACGGTCACAACATAGCAACTTTGATATGGTCACCCTCCCACAAAATGAACCGAGCTGAACGCATTTCATCGGGCTCCCTCACACGGCATGATAAGACACGCCCGACCGAACAAAGGCACAAGGGGGAAAATGGAAAATGGGATGCAGGAATGTGCAAAAGGCACTTGAGTGTTCACAACTTAGCAAATTTGATATGACTACCCTCAACTAAAACAACCCAACCCGAATGCGTTTCATCAGGCACCCTCTATAATATTCCAAAATGGAAAAGACAAGAATATAGAACATATGCACAATTCAACCTATGGTAAATTAAGAATTAAACATGTAGAATTTGGAAAATGCCGGAATACATCAAAAAATCATAAATATGGGTAGAAAATATTTGAGCCATATCATTATATGTCAACATCAAATGAAATTACATAGTTCTCCAAAAGGAATGCACTGAAGCCACAAGATTGCTGAAATACACCAAAGAAACCAAGTAGTGGAAATGTGTGCTGCCACTGCTGGAAACTGTTGTTATTCTGAATATGAACCATGTGTAGAAGGTTGTTAGAGTGCTTAGAATGATCCGCACTTTTAACCACAGATTCTACTCAAAAAACCTAGAAAATCCCAGAAATGGTTTGGCTAGATTTTAAGTTTGGATTTTCGGCCTTTTTTAAGTTTCCCACTGCATTTATGATGCCTGACTTACACACTCCCTGGGAATGACTGCTGATATGGAACTGAAGGAATGATCTATCATCTGCAACAACACCCAATAAACTAAATAGGTGAAGGGCTAGTCCCCTCACTAGAAAATAAGGTCAAAAATTTGAGATTTCTCTCCTCCACTACTACAGCCCTATAACACAACCCAAATCTAAACAACATTGCTTTGTAAATGAGGCTGAAGCTTGACCAAATTCTTGATTGCGGAAGTATAGTACAAACTCCTCCAAGAGATCTTCAATGGAAGAGGTGAGATTCACGATCAGGAACACCCTATGCTAAATAACACATGTAATCTTAGCTAAACAACTGAAGAAATATATATGTATAAACATACCATATATCAAAATATAAAATATACCCAGATGAATAATATGGCTGCCATCCTCGTCCTTTTATAATATATGAGCTTCTAAACCCTAAGCCCCATCCATTAATGACACTACTTCCATGCAGTGTGTCTCCATCTAAAACTGTGTTGTCCCTCCATTAATGTCCACTCCTCCATGATAGCATTGTTGATTTGGTCAAAGTTGACCCATTCCACATGTTTTATCCCCTGTTCACACCTTAGGGTGCTTTATTGAGCTGGAAAGATGATTTAATTTCACATGAGAAGTGGTTTTATTCACAGTAAATAGATATATGGGTCTCCCTACCCACTTATTCACCTATCTAAGTGACAAAAAAAAACTTTAATATTCCAATAATTTGTAGGCTAATTTAGGAATATTACAGTCCTCCCCTCTCACATGTTGCTTGTCCTCAAGCAATTGTAAGGATAAAACTAAAGAGCCTCTCCTCTTCCTCCTGTAGAGTCCTCATGTGATAAGCTCCTCCAATGAACAAGATGTTTTCTCATCAATAAGTCTCCAAGTTGCTCCTCTCAAGTGTATAAGTATGCCTTTGGTGAAAAATCCAAATGGATCTCATCATGAACAAGTGGAATATCCATGGAAGCAACTATGTGTGGTCTAGAAGCCTTCTTGAGGCATGGAATCTTTAATATATTGGGAACTATTATTCCCATTTGAAGCCTCCATCCCCAAGCTATCATCCATAACAAGTGATTTACCCTCCAAACATGGAAACTCATGAAACATCTCCTCCACCTTAGGCTCCTGCAAAGAAGGTGGGTTGTATAGCTGAACATTATGGATCAAATTTTCCATCCCACACTGTCTCTCTCTCCACTTATGATAAGTGTAGAGTTGCTGCTGAACTTGGGCTATAATAATGTTTCCTTCAAGAGGAAAAAAATCAATTGGATCCTCAAAGATCCACCCTTTGGTTCTTGCCTAGATCATCCCATGTAAAATGAATATGAAATTATCATCATATGGGATCCAAATGAGGAAATTACTGAAGGCTTTATGTAGTGCTGGAAGGTACCAACTGTTTCCCAAGTGGTCACAATGCAGTTTTACCAACTGCAGTTTCAGAATATGATGTGGCAAGTTGTCTTCAAACAATTTTCTAGTTGTGCATGTAATATCATCTACTAGTAAATAGTAAATGGAATTGTATATCAACTGAGCATACAGTAAATATTACAGCACTTTCCCAAATCCTTATAAGAAATGGCTATCTTCATCATAGATGTTGGTCCAAAAATGACCATGAAGCTTAAATAGAGGCTTTCCCTCTTTTGGAGCAATGCACTGTATAGCGATGATAAGAGAATGAAAATACTGTGTTAGATGATCAATAAATGAAAAAAAATATTCCTTGCCACTTACTGAGAGTAAACTGATAACAAGGTCCAAGAATGAGCCCCAAAGTGGTATGACATATCTCCATGGAAAGGAATGAAACATGTGTTGTATGCAAGGAATTCTCCTTATACTTGGGGATCCAAGTCAAGAAGATCATATCATGGTAATAAATGTCCTCATCCAATACTCCATAACTCTCATATTCTACTTGTTCATCAAGTGCATCACATGTGAAGGGATCCTGGGAACACTCCATCAACAAACCCAAGCTCCCATATGACAACGCTACTAGCCTTTGTGACAAGGCTCCTGTCATCTCATAACTACATCCTTTCATATAGCACATGCCAAAGCCATCAATAATAATGCTTTTATATATGGGAGATTCCTTCCAAAGTGGAAGTACCTCTTGATCCTTCAAGGCTAATAAGTAGCCCCTTTTCATCAAGATAGTTCCATCACCTAATATTGCAACATTATGCAATGTATGGAAGGAAATCAGTCCATATCCTCCCAGGAAAAACAAAAGCAACAACAACTCTTGTTTCCTCCCTACACCATCACCATATAAACTATGGAGCAACAACATGATGGTTGACATGAAAGATATCACATCACCCCAATATACAAAACACCTTGGTACCATATGATTTAAGTGCCATGCCAAGTTCCATCTGCCAACCTACTCTTTGAAATAGAATGCGTCATATGATGACCAAACTCTTTCAAGAGTAACCAACGCAGTCTTTCCTCCTTCTGCCTGGTGTCATAAATCTACAAGTGACTTCCCAACCTCTTGCTCATTAACATCACCCATCCAACCAATGGCGAGTGTCGAAAATTATGCTCAAAATAGGTATCCCTCCAATGGATAATACCATCCTCCCAAATCAGATTTCTATATTTGGATTTCATGGGATGTTGAAATGAAAGCTCTTGGAGATATCCAAATGATGACCACTCATCAATGACCATGTTGACCTCATAAGGATCCAAATAAGTGGTAGGAAAAAACTTATGATCAAAATTTGAAGTGCTCATCAAGAAGTGTCCATCATAATAATGGAAGATATCATCCCTCATAAGGTGCCCTCTGTCAACCCTATGCCTATCCTCTGCTATACAAGTAGAAAGGTCATTGGAATTCTCCAATAATGGTTGGGCCCCCACCTCATCACTACTTCTCAATGATAGCGCTGGTGATCTCCATAATTGTGCATTTGTTGTCTTAAGATCATACTCAATGTTGAACACACATTTTTGCATCACATGGTTCAGGAAAATACTCATCCCATCCTCCAAAAATCTACACTCCAACCCCAAGAGTTGTGTGTAGCTCAACAATGATACACTAGGATAACTGTATATCTCCTCCTTGAAGAAATCAAGGCTACTCAGCACAGTGATAGTCTTCTGCTCCAAATCAACAATGTACTTTGACCCTAGGTCATGCAGTAGTACATTCCCACAATCCTCCATATGATGTGCTGAAATAATAGAAAGTGGAAACATGTGCATACCTTGGTAAAGCTTGGGAACATCTTATACTACTACAAGGGATTCTCCTTCCAGTGTAATGGACTCCCCAACTACTAATTATGATGACTTCTCTTTTGTGGCTGCATCAGCATTGGTAAAAGTCTCCTCCTCCTCATGCATCTCCACAATAGGGCATGGAACTCTAGCTATCAAGAGATCAAGACCACTTTGCAAAGGTGCAAGCATTATTTTTGCTGATGCAAGTGCTCCTGCAGAAAGTGGTGGTTAAGGCCTCTTCTCCTCTAATTTATTCTTTTCCAAATTCTTGATCAACCTTTGAGTAAAATCTGCATATGGAGTCACTATTGCATGACTCAAATGGTTGAACCACCAAATGCTTACTTCACGCTCAAGGTGCAGCGCTGCAATATCAACATCTTCTTCCTCTACTACTATATGTAGCAAGATAAATGCATCCAACCTCATTCCCCAAGCTCTTGTTGTGCATGAGGATGACCCATCAAAGGTAGACAATAAAACTCTATTGCCCTTTATTCTTCTATTGTTACAACGTTTTCTTTATTCTTTGAGATGAATGAACTGTGGGAGAGTTAGATTCTCCTTGAAAGATCTAGGTTGAGACTTTATTCTGTATGATACTCACTTAGAATCTCATGATCTAAGTGTCATCCATCTCCATGCCTTTTGTCGTATTCTTCAAAAGGAAAGAGCATAACATGTTTCTTTAGAGGTTTATGCAATACCAGATCTGCTTTTTGCTGATAGGAAGTACATGGAACTTCCTCATATTGAAACCCTAGTGTGGTTTCATGGCTTTTCTCAATTTTTCTTTGCTTGACCTCCTTAGTTTTGTCCCTCTTAGATCTAAAAAGAGATGAGATAAAACTCATTTTCTCCATCATTCTGATCTCTTTCTCCTTCTTCTTAATCTTTTAATAGCATAATGGCTGAGATCCACAAGCTGAGCCAAGATTATGCTCAGATACCACTATAATATTCCAAAATAGAAAAGAGAGGAATATAGAACATATGCCCAATTCCAACTACGGTAAAATAAGAATTAAACATGTACAACTGGAAAAATGTCAGAATGCATCAAAACATCATAAATGTGGGAGAAAAAAAATGAGCCATATCATTATATATCAACATCAATGAAAGAACATAGTGCTCCAAAAGGAATGCACTCAAGCCATTAGATGGCTGAAATACACCAAAGAAACCAAGCATTGGAAATATGTGTTGCTACTGCTGCTGCTGCTGTTGGAAACTAATATTCTTATGAATAAGAACCATATATGAAAGGATTTTAGAGAACTCATAATTATCCTCTCTTTTAACCATGGATTCTACTGAAAAAACCCAGAAAAACCCAGAAATGGTTTGGCCAAATTTAAAGTTTGGATTTTCGGCCTTTTTTGAGTTGCCCACTGCATTTCTGCTGCCTGACTTACGCACTCCCTAGGAATGACTGCTGATATGGAGCTGAAGGAATGATCTATCAGCTTCAAAAACACCCAATCAACTCAATAGGTGAAGGGTTGGTCCCATCACTCGAAAATAAGCTCAAAAATTGAAGATTTCTCTCCTCCACTTATACACCCCTGCAACACAACCCAACTTTAAACAAAATTGCATTGTACATGAGACTGAAGCTTGGACAAATGCCTGATTGTGGAAGTATAGTGTGTTGGTGTCTCGTGATTTGGCAGATTGGTATGCCAAATGACAAGGAAAAATGGAACCAGTCTTTAGAGTTCTAGGACCTAGCCTTCCTAGACTCAGAGAGGGATCTCTCTATTTTTTTGCCAAGGATATGAACTTTTTTGCTTTGTAGGGTTGATTTTAGGCTAGTTATTAAGAACAATGTTTGTTCAACTTGTGTTGGTTGGACATAATGATCAAAGAGCATAGATAAAATGAGGAAATCTCTAAGTCGTTGGGAAATGGAGTCAAATGAAATTCATGATAAGTTCATAAAAGGATCGAGGAGTATCATAGGGAAAATATAACTTGGCCAGTGGATATTCAAAGTTTTTAGGATAATGAGATGAACATTAAGGATAAGAACTAAAAGTAGGACAAATGGAAATTAAGAATCCTTTATCATGTACTTTAAACAAGAGAAATATTTCAAGGTAACTCTTTGAAACAAGCCAAAGGACAGGGAAAACTATAGACTTCTTTGGAATAAATTTTAATAAAAAAAACCTTTCAGACAACAATCCGGTAATCAAAGGACTACTTTTAGATAAATAAATCATATAAGATAAAAATGAGAATATCCTAAGATCAAACATAAATAATCTAATCTGCTTTTGACTAACTCTCTAGGGATCTTTAAAGCAACCTTTTGAGGCAATCCAAAGGATAGGGCACACCATAGAATTCCCTAGTTTAGACTCTAGTAAGCATACTTTAAAAATATCTTAAAAACAATATCTCAACTTGTACTCAAGGAGCATGGACTCATCATTAATTTCCATGGTTGAACTCTATTAACATCATTCCTTAAAACAACATCTCAAGCCCTACCAATGAACATGGAATTACCAAATATTCCTGGTTATAATCTATTGAATCATTTCTAAAATAACAAGCTATATGGAGCTGGAGGGTAGTTAGGAATCCTCCAATCAGACTTTGCAGAAGGAAACATTAAGACAGTGAAGAGTAAACAGAACTAAGGTGCTTTCAAAAGACATTTCTTAGCCTAAAACTTTTTCTCTACTATAACAAAGAAATACGGAAACATAATGAAAATAGGAAATAACAATAACATATTAGAATCACTTCACCAATAGCCAAGCTCAGGGATCCAGTGATATAGCCTCCTCCATCAATAAACAAATCAGGACATCCTCAAGTTCCAATACTTCAATTTTCTTTCAACTTCCAAGAGACTATGTATTACTTCAAAGAGTCATCAAATGCTAACAAGATGATGAGTTTAGATGAAGTATTTATGCTGCAAATGAGGAGGTGAGGTCTAAGATAGGTTTTGAGTATCATTTATTACAGAGTAAGTGCATTCCTAACCTTGAAGACCATGCAAGTATCAAGGAAGGAATATCTGTAGCTACTTCTCTGTTTTAATAACTTCTATCATAACTTCTAAGTAAAAATAGGTGAATGTGTTAACTTTTAAGGATTATTCATAACTTTTTACAATAACTTTCTGTCAGATTAATATCTCTAACTCAGCTCAATAACTGCCTAATGATTTTTGAAAGGAACAAAGCACCTAGGTGGCTAAAAATATCTTTGAGAGGAATAACTGCTATGAGCTAAGTAATTCGAACTTGTCTTTGGGTTAATATGTCTTTTCTTTCAATAAAAAAACTCTATTTTAGGCCTTTGAACCTTGATTTAGCCTTTATAATCTACTTCATTGTCTTTTCTTCTTTAATTATTGTCTGTCTTCACTTTCTCTCTTAATCTCTGTGTTATGAATTAATCTTCTTGAGTTGCTTTTTGATATGAGATTAACCCTTTAATCTTTCTTTCCTTCTTCACTCCCTCTTCTAACTGTAATTGTCTTTTGTGTGCAGGGGAGGTTTCTTCATGGTATGAACATTTATAACCCATCGAGGATCATTCTTCACCTGGATTTCTTTTATGGGAATTCACCTCTTGGATCATCATCCAGAGGTTAATTTGATCATTTCTCAACCATTGGAATTCCCTTTTGGGCATTAGCACCATTAAAACCTGCATAAAACACAAAACAATGTTAAATTTAAAAACCTGCAAGGAGTGGTAAGACTTCATTTTCATGGTTTCGATCTATCGGGAGGCATTTGTAGAGGAGAAATGGAGTAGACGGTAAGGTTCCGTATGTATAACATGGCATAATTTGAAGAGAGGCGAAGAGATTTGAATTTAGGCGCAGGAAGGGAGAAAGTGGTTTTTGGAAAACCATGGTGGTTTATTGCATGCGTTGAGGGAAGTAAGTGGTATTGGATAAAACGTGCGTGATTCCACTGGGGGATTGATGCATGGAGGGGTAAATACCACCTATTTCGCATAGGTTAGGGGTTATTAAACTCATTGCTACTTTCCACGTGATATGGGGTCTGTGTCGTCAGATCTCAAGTGATGAGATCAATGGTGCTGAAAGATCCGGGAGCAACGTGCAGGTGTGGAGGGTGGATCCCGGGGACAGATGCCGCATGGTGAATGGGCGGCGATTTTTTAGTGGAAGGCAGGGTTTCATGCGTAGAAGGGACTATGGTTTAGGAAAAAGGGCTTAAGGCCAATATTTACAAAAAAAGCGGTTTTTATTTATAAAAACAGAGTTCTTATAAGGTTTTTAAAGGTCCGATAGGCTTATAAGTTAGTTTAGAACAATGTAAATAGGATTTTTTACATTGCTTAAGGATTTTTTGAGCAAAAATTATGAATGAGGGATTTATAAGGGGTAGGAAAAAATGGGATGTTAGAGGGGAATAAGGGGATGAAATGAGGGTGAGAGTGATGAAATGAGGCAAACAGACCTAAAATGATAAAGTCTTCCTTTGCAATAGAAGGGTAAAATTTTTAGGAGACAGAGAGGAAAATATAGTGAAAAATAGTTAATCTTTGGATGATGAAGCCAACGAGATTTCTAGAACTCACAACATTTCTCAAATTTTGTTTCTAGGAATCTAGGATTATAACTTACTCATCTTTTGGTATTAGCAAAAATTACTGATGACTAATAATGGCTCCACTTGGTGAGGGAAGCTTTCTTTTCAAGGTGTCCAGAACCTTTATTTTATCAAATCTCTGAGTTTCAGCAAACCAGAGTCCTTTCCATTGGGCAGGTCTCCCATATTTTCTCTTGTTGATACTTCTTTGAAGTGACCATTTTAACAATATACAACATATGATATTTTTAACAAAATTTCTGCCAACCCAATCCTACTTTTCCTAACATTTTTTCTTCTTCTTTGAGTGCACTTGAACTCGCAAATACTTTGACTTTTTATTTTTGAAAAACAGAAATAAACTATCTACTTCTACCCTTATTTCTTCCAAGAGTTCAGATTAAACTAGTGAACTCTTTTTATTTTCTACCTAAAATATCTGACTGCTAAGATTAATCTGTTTGGCACTTGATTCTCTACACTATTGACATGAAGTTTAAACATCGTTTAAATCAGGATTAAGAAGTCTAAGTTACCATGGTTGTGGCATTGGAACAAGCTGCACACAAGCATTATTTTGCATAAAAATTAACTTAGAAAGATAAGGTTGTGATCTATTATTTGTAATGCATCCTTATCTTCCTCTTTGGTTCTGTTTTGAGCATGTGGAACCAGTATCCTATATTCTCTAATCTATCTTCCTTGATAAGTCAAGTTTAATACAATATTTACAATCATTGTTTTCACTAATTTATCAACATAAATTTAAAGCATGTTCAACCATGATTAGGCTAGATGAATGAACAATATATCCTTTTGAATTAGCAGTGGCATTTAGATTTGCACACTTTCAGCAGTACTGTTTTTTGGGTATGGGGCTGTACCTCTTTTGAATCTGCCCTCTTTTTCCTTTCTTTTATGGTTTTTGCATTTTTGTCTTCAAACTTTTCTCATGCAATGTTTATATACAATGAATGAAAGCTCTGAAGCTAAGTATCTTGAAAAAAATAGTGTTTGAGCATCCTGCCATTGACAAAACCACCAAATAATTCTTCTCCATTCAGACCTTGTAAAAAGAAAGCATTATGACCCCTAATTGAATCAATGATATAAGGCCCTTTCCAAAAAATTTCAAATTTACCATATTTTCCTTTGTCTTCCCTCCTGGAATCCCATTTTAGGACTGTGTCCCCAACTTGAAAATTATTAGCTTTAGTTCTCTTGTCAAAGATCTTTTTGATGCCCTCTTAAACTGCTTGTGTCCTTTTGTACATTTCATCTCTTGACTGTTATAAAGGAATGGTTTGATTCAGCCTTCTCTGCATGTCATTTTCTTCTGTTTGTGTTTCTTGGAGGAGTTTCATGACTGGCACTCCCAAGGATGTTGGGAGGACTGCATCTAGGCTATATACCAGCTGATAGGGGAACATATTTATTGATTTTTTGGTGGTTAGCCTATCAGCCCATAATGCACGAACCAACTTACTATGCCATGATTTCTAATTTTTATCTAGCAGTATTTTGATAATGTTGATGAAGCTTTTATTGGATGATTCAGCTAGTACATTTCCTTGGGGGTAGTAAGCTGTGGAGTGTCCTAAGGTGATATGATATTTATAGAAAAATTCAACCATTCTTTTGGATTTGAAGGCAACAACATTATCTGTAATGATCTTTCCAAGACATCCAAATCTAGACAAGATTTTGGTCTCAAGGAACTTAATAATGACAAAGTCAGTAGCATTCCTAGAAGGGATGGATTCTATCCATTTGGTAAAATAATCAGTGGTAGTAAGAATCCACTTATGTTGGGTAGATTAGGTTGGGTGAATTTCTCCGATAAATTCTAAACCCCATTTCTGAAAAGAAGCCTCAACACTGATGGGATGCAATGGTAAAGGTAGGAGTTTTCTCTTTCCATCAAAAATTTGACACTTATGGCAAGTCATGACTAGTTTTTTAGTATTAGGGAAAAGGGTGGGCCAGTAATAGCCAACTCTAAGAATCTTGTTTGTTGTGGTCTTAAAATAAAGGTGGCCTCCACATTCTCCCTCATGTAGCTCATGCATGATTTTTCTTGCATCATTTTGAAGCAAACATTTAAGCAATATACCAACATCATTTTTCCAATATAACACTCCATATAAAATGCAGTAATTTAAAGCTTTATGTTTCAACAATATATCTTTAGTCTTTGATAAAGAAGGAGGAGTATTAATATAGAGAAGCACATAAGTGATATTAGCATACGAAGATGAATTCGGAAAATTTTCTTCAATGTATGGAGCTGTGAATTCTTCCTGTTCTTCTAAAACATCAACCATATTTATGTCTAATGCTTGGAAATTTGATTCTTCCATGAGTTTTTCTAATCCTTGCCCTTTAATTAGCATGGTAGGCCTAATTTATAAATAATATTCTAAAATAATAGCAATCTATTTCCCCCTTTTATCGTCAGGGTCTTGATTTATAATGTCCTTGACAACTGTATGTGGGACAAGAACAATGATATGTGAGTGTAAGATATAGACTCGAAAGTCTTTCAATGTTTTTACCAAGGATAAGGCTTGTTTCTCATTGATATTATATTTGAGTGGAGCATCTCTTAAGGCTCTACTGAAGAAGTATATTGGTTGTTCTTGGCCCATATTATTCTTTTGCAACAACACGGCAGCAATGGTGTGTTCAGATGCAAATGAAAAAATGTAGAAATCCTTACTGAAATCAGGATTGATAAGAACTGGTGTTTGAGTGAGAGCTTGTTTTACCAATTCAAATGAATTCTTGGATTCTAAGGTCCATTTAACTCTTTTTTCCTTTCTGAGCATGTTTTTCATATTCCTCAAAAGTCTAGTAAGGTTAGGGGTGAATCTTCTCAAAAAGTTGATCTTTCCAATGAAAGATTGTAATTCTTTGAGGTTTCTAGGATGGATGATTTTCAATATGCCTTCAATCCTTTTGGGATCTACTTTGATTCCTTCTTCAAATATTGTGTGGCCTAGGAGCTTTAGTTCATGGAGTCCAAAGAGTGTTTTCTTGGGATTCAAAGATAAGCCACATTTCTTGCATTTCTCAAAAAAAATTCTTAAATGGACTAAGTGTTGTCTGTCAGTTTTGGAGAAAACAGTGATGTAATCAAGGTAAATTATTATGAAATAGCTTATGTCTTCTGAAAGAGATATTTCCATGGTGCTTTGGAATGTGGCCCCTGAATTCATCAAACCAAATGGAATTTTAACATACATGAAGGTACCCCAAGGTGTGGTGAAAGCAGTTTTGTGTTGATCACTTGGGAGTACTAGCACTTGGTTGTAGCCTAAAAAACCATTCAAGAGTGAAATTCTCTTAGATCCAACCACCTTTTGGAGTATATGATCCATTTTAGGCAAGGGGTAGTTAAATTTTAGGGAGGCTTTGTTCATATTTCGAAAGTCAATGCAAAGCCTTAATTCCCCAGTCTTCTTCCTAATAGATACAAGGTTGGAAACCCATTGTGAATATCTAAGAGGGACTATAATCCGAGCATCATACATATTTTTTTATCTCTTTCTCAACTAAAGGTAATAAAATAGCCTTTATCCTCAATTTTTGTTTGAAAGGTTTCTGATTTTCCTTAAGAGGAATTTTGTGTTGAATAATTATAGTATCATATGATTTTAGATCTTTGTATCCCCATGCAAACACATCTCCAAACTCTTTGAAAAGTTCAATGTATTCTGGTTTAATATGAGGAGGAAGAGTGCTAGATAGCTTGATCATTTTGGGTTCATTCATGCTGCCTATGTTATGTTCTTCTACATTAGCTTCTGTAGCCTCCATTTTTGGTTTTTTAGCTACATCATTGAAGTCAAAAATCTCTTCTAATGGTGTAAGACCCCTGGGTATTGAATCATTTTTTCATTGTATAACTTTAAGGTCCTTTTGATCTGGTTTGCTAAATAATTATGCCTTACAAAGATGTTCAAATTAGTGTATATTGGCAGTAGAGGACAACTCTTCTTTAGGGGTTTGTTTTTCATCAAGACACTCTTCTTCATGGCTTAAGCTAAGGGCTGGTATAGCAAAATCATTTTCAGATTTCAGAAAATCATCAATGTGTTTATCTCCCTCAAAAAATTGCCAATAGTTCTCATTGTCAGGGATTGTAGGCCTATTTTTTACTTTAACAGTGAACATTTCATTTACCAGAGGTATTTGGCAATTGCTGACAGTGAAGGAAAGCTCATTCAGAAGGTTATTTTGAGCTCTAGGGATGAAAGTGAGTTCATATTTTTCAAAAAAAATTAGGAGATCTAGGGCTGCATTTCTATATTCTCCTAATATTGGGCTTTTGGCTGAATAATCCCATTTTATTTGCCTAATAATCAGCTCTGAACTCCTTGGGGTGATATTTTCTTGGCTCCTAAATCTTTGAGCAAATGTAGGCCAAGAAGGAGGGCTTCATATTCTGCAATGTTATTAGTGCATTGAAAAACAAGTTTGTAGGAATGTCCTTTGTTTGTATTATGTATCCATACACCAACTCCAAAACCAGCTTTGCTACAAGAGCTATCAAAGCTCATTTTCCAAAGTGTTTCTATTTCACATTCATCTTCATTTTGTTGTTCAAGGCTGCTAAAGTTTAAGATGTCATGTTTTTCATTTGAGGGCAGTTTTGGTTCTTCCAGTGGGGTTAACTCTTTTTCATTTTCATTTTCTTGTATATTGATTTCATCTTCATTGAAAAAGATAAATGAATCAAGGTATTAATGAATGGAATAAACAGGAATGTTGTTTGGCCTATCTATGTTTCTTACCAAATATTTCATATGAGACTCCCTATATAACCTCCTTGTCTAGTTAAAGATTGGAATGGTAGCATAAGACATGTCCATTTGAAGGTTCCCCTGAAGTTTGGCTCCCCATGATCTAGATAAAAGCATGCGATACTTTGGGGGAATGTTCGCAACAACTGTGTCCATAATTATACCCTTAGTAGGAATTTGTGCCAGATTGACACATAAACCCTTAATTAGGCCTAAAAATTTGACTCTGTTTGAATTAAAGGAATATAGGTCTTTGTAAGGTTTAGTAATTTCTAGGCCTAATTTCTACATCATTACTTTTGGCATGAGATTGTGAGAGGCACCAAAGTGTAGCATGGCATTGTGTAAGATCTTATCATGTATATTTAGGTTGACATAGAATGGAGGGATGGTTCCTTCTTGATATTTTCCTTCTACTTCAGGACCAAAAAACAACTCTGCTTTATCATCTCTCATGTTTAAAGTATCAGTATCATTTCCTATATTCAAAGCTTTCAAAACTTGATTTTTATATACATCTTGGGTTACTAGTTCAGCTAAGGGTATGCTAATTTTGATCTTGGAAATTTCTCCCTCAAGGCTAAAAGGGACTAATGTTTTTGACATATTTACATATGATTTGTCAAACATATAATTTTCAGCAATTCTGATTTGCTGAGTTTTATTAGGACTATTATTTTGGACAGATTTCTTAGGGCCACTAGCAAAATTACTAGGGAAGCTCGGGTCAACACTCTGTTGGATGATTTTTTCTTTCTTTAGATCAGTTTTCTTAGCCACAATGTTGGGATTGTTTGCTGTATTTTTAGGATTTCTTTCTAATGCTTTCTTAACAACAATTTATATGTTATTGTTTTTGGAGGTTCCTTGGTTCTGTTAGTGTTAGTCTGGGCATACTGCCATTAGTGATCAAACTTACTCTTTTGCATTTGCATATTAGGAGTCCCATACCATAAATTTTCATCATTCCATTAGGACATGGATTCATTGATGGTAGTGGTCTTTCATCAGTTTTCCCTCATGTAAAACTTGCTGATTCTCCTATCTATGGTCTTTAGTCATAATTCTCTTTCATTCCCAATTCATACTATCAGGTCATAGGGTTGGTCTCATTGGGTTCTAGGGTCTCATCATAGTCAAATTAATGAGTCAAGTGTCAATAAATATCAGAAAGGTCATGAGGAGGTCAAATAAACTCAATGGCATAGTATCTGGAAAAATCAAAGAGTAGTTCTATTAAAATTGATGTAATTTTCAACTAAAAACATGTTTTGAGGTGAAAACATGACACTCTACCTTTATTTTCATTCTTCATGTAATTTTATGTCTTCATATGTAAAAAGTTGCACTTCATAAGCTATTATCTCCACAAAGCCACCACCCTGCTGTTCAAAGGTGTTTTCCATAGTATTTTTAGTATAAAATCATGTTATAAGTATTTCCATCAGAAGGAGCCCTGAAAGAGCTTTCTAATGATATATTATACTCCCCAAACCGACCTTTGGATGGGAAAATATGCCTAAGTGAACAAGATTCCCCAAAGGCCTAACATTATCCCTTTTCTCATTTGTCCCTTAGTCTTTGTAACTTTACCTTTTCATATAATTTTTAAGTTTTTTCATTGTAACCCCCTTTCTCCCGATCCGATTTCATAATCACATCAAAAAAGTCCCTTAGACCCAAAAATCTTCGATGCGATCAAACCATCTCTGATCCCTTTGATTCGATTGCAATCGCATCATCGCTCCCAATTCAAATCACATACTTTCCGATTGACCCTTCTCCAATTACGAATATCCGATGTGATGGACCCCACCCGATCACATCTGGACCATTGATCTTATCAACGATCTGACAGCTGACATTAAATCACATCGCTTGATCACATTGCAACTTCGCAGTGCTCCCGACTTTGTCCCCACTCCTTTGATTTCCTCCGATGCGATTGAATCCCACCGATCACATCTCCATCGTTGATCTGTGCTTATGATTGGATGGATCGCAAGCCATCGCACCATCGCAATCGGCATTTTCCGCAGCATTTCTCCCACTCCACTTCCCCACCGATTTGCTATTATGATTCCCTCCTGGTCCCATCGTAAACCCTTCCGCCCCGCTCCAAGAAAAAAGGGTTTTCCCTTTGTAAAAGTGATAAATTGATTTTGAAAGATTTCTTAAGTGTTTCATCACATCACATTATTTCATTTCCCCCCAGCACTTAAACCCGCTTCCCCCTCCCCACCAATGCAATTGATCATGTATCTCCCATCGAAATTGGTGATTTCCATAGTGTTTCAACCCACTCCCCTCCCTGGTTGCGATTGCAATTGCAATTCCCTTTGGGCCCCACCTAAAGTCTTCAGCCCTTTTCAAAAGAAAATGGGTTTTTCCCTATGTAAAACCATTTTTTCCATTTTCTTTTATAAAGACTTCTCCTTCATCGAACCCGCTTCTATCACATCGCAAGTTATCAATACTTTGTGCCCACTCCTCTCCTGCTGTGATTTCCAATTTTCGATTGTGATTTCCCCTTTCCCCTTATACATTATCACATCGCAAAACTCCAATCGCATCATTCCCATACCCCTTCCCCCTTCCGACTGCGATTTGTGATTACGATTTTCGATCGTATCTTGGGCCCACCATCCTTTCATTTTCTCTTTTTCATTCAAAAAGGGGATTTTTCTTCATTAAATGGAAATTTTCATTTTTATTTGGTTCCAAAGTGTATTTCTTGGCATAAAAGGGATTTTCAACAAAGGAAAAGAAACAGTCAAGGCCAAAGAGCTAAATACAAACACAGAACACGACAGCAGCGATAACAAGGAGAAATGGTTCTAAATTTGTCTTTCTTCTCCTCTATTCGAGCAACTGCAAATCCTCCAGACGATCCAATGTATTTTTTATCCTTCTTTTCAGGGGAATATTTTTGGTTTTCTTCCTATGTTCAGAATTCAGTTTATGAGCTGGTGAAACAACTCCTTTTTCTATGGATCTACTCCCCTTAAATTCTGTATATTTAATGTAATCCTTCATCATTTATAAGGGGGGAATAAAAGTGTGGAATAAGTTGGGAATCATTGAGGACACTCTGCGCTCCATTTGTAACAATTTGGCAGGGAATTAATAAAGATATGCAGCTCTGATTTGTGGGATCCCTGTGGTATGGATTTTAGCATTGTTTTTTCATTTGTGTTCATTTTTTAATTGTTATGTTCACCATTCATTCATTCACATTTCTAGTTGAATGCTTTCAAGACAGATAGGTAGAATCCATTGTATAATGCTCTGGCCTTGGGAAATTATTCAACACTCTATGTTTTCTTCTATTTGAAAAGGATCCATGTCCTATGCCCTTTTCAGCTCCTCACCAGCATTAATCATCTCATCATTGTTTGAACCAAGTTGTTAAAATCCCTGCCTACCTTGCCCCATGAAATACCCCGTATCTCTAATTTAATTCCCCAAATTCAAACTGCCCCATCTAATCCTACAACCCTAAAATTTATAAAAGCATTTCCAATTATTATACCTATCCTAAAACTAGTTTACTCTTATATTTCATTGAATATTTTTCTTTGAGAGATCCCTCTCCTGACCTTGTAGGCCTAGCTACAAGGCTGAGCATGGTTTGAGGTTACCTTGATTTGCCTTCTTTTAGCCTAAGGTTCAAATTAGGTGATAACAGGTTCCTTTTTCTTCTAAGATCATATTGTCTGTGCACCTCGATTATTCCATTTTCAAACCCCAATTGGTAGTATTTATAATCCTCATGATTTTTTTCAGTTTGTTCTGAGGAGAATAATTCTTGTTCTTCCTCAGTGAGGAAAGCATCACCCTGACTGTCAGATCCTATTAAATTCACATGATTTTCTTCCAACCTTTCTGTCTCCCTTTCTTCTTCTTGATCTTCATAGTTTTCCTGAAAAGGAGGCCTAATTTGTTGGTCATTATCTCTTTGTATATTTTGAACAAGGTCTCTTCTGAAATTGGGATTTCTATTTCTATTTTGGGGATTGATTTGGTTTTCTCTAAGAGGCACTCTATAATTTAATTTTATCTTCTCAAGAATTATTTCCATTACCCTCACTAAGTTGTCAATTTTGGCATCAGATGATGAGGTTGATGTCATTGTTTCATCTTTCTATGTAACTATTTTCTCTGATTTAAACCTAGCTCTTTTCTCAATAAGATTTTCCTCTACAATAATATCTCCCCTCTGCATATCTTCTAAAGTTAAGGGGTCTCTTTCTCTTAGTTGGTAGGCCATGTCTGGATCAAAGCCTTCAGGAAATTTAGCTAAGGTTAAGCCTAGTGGAGGTTTCATATTTGGGGGAAGTGCATTGTAAACAATATTGAACCTAGTGTAATAATCTTAGACACTTTCCCAAATGTTTCTTTTAATTTTGTTGTATTGTGAAAGGATTTGGAGAGGATTATTTTTTAAATCCCATTTGCTTCTAAATTTTTGGCATAAAGAAGGAAAATCATTTATGCTATCAGGAGTTAAGCTTTTAAACCATTTGATGGCTTCTCCTCCTAAAATTTGGGCAAATATTCTCATATTAATGGTCTCTTCTTTTATTTCGATGTAATCAATAGCATCATCCATTTTACCTACATGTTGTTGGGTATTAGCATATTCAGTTTCAGTGAAATGGGGAATTCTAGATTGATAATCATTTGGTAAAGGAGCCAGAGGTTGTGGTAACACTAATGGCGTATACCATGCTACCATGGTGGGAACAAATGGGGTATTTACAAGAGGTGGATTTGTGGAAGTGAAAGTGGGATGGAATAGAGTGTTTTAAACAGTGGGTATGTGGATGGGATTGGTGGAAGTACTTGGACCAGCAAGTTGATTATGAGCAGATTTTATATGGAAGGAGCTAAAATGATGGAGAAGTTGAAAATCAGGTGGAGTAGAAGGAGATGCTTCTTTGCTAAAATTATGTTGCAAATCTGTGGGCTCAAGGTCAGATCGGCCAATATCACTATGCAACTTGGTTCTAAATAAGTTCCTTGAATGGTACAAGTCAAAGTGAGGATCTTTCAAGTCTGTAAGCTTTTCAGGGACAGATCTTATTCTTTGGATGGTCCTAACAGTGGTTAAAATTATAGTTTTAGAAGTTTGCGACAAATTATTTTGTAGATCATCAACTATTGTAGGAGTATTAAGGTTTGAATGAGATCTGGTGTTGATCCTATGTGAAGCCAGATTTCAAGTTCAAAATTTTGGAGAGGCTAAAAGTTTTAAGGATTGTTTTCATAAGTTTTGACCTCTCTAAGTGTTTAGTAAACTTCTAAAATATGGGACTAGGCTTCTAAACTTCTTAGGGTTGGTTTGACACAATCCTAGAGAGTCTAAAGAGAACTAGTGAAGTAATAAGCCTACTAGGGCTAGTGGAGTCACCGGGTGGAAACTTTTAGCTTTTTTGAAGGGAAAATGTATTATGGTCCACCAAAAATAAGTAATAAAAACCAATATATGGATATTTTTAGGGTTTTCTGAGTTTATTTTCTGTATTTATAAGGTTTTTAAGAGTTTTCTATACTTGAATCTTCATTTATCTAAGATGGTGAAACAAACAAAGTCTACTCTATGACCGTCAGTTGAGTTTTCTATGATTTATTAATGGTTTTTGGAGTCCTAAGATATACTTAGTTTTTCACTGACTTAGAAGGTCCCACCGTGATTGCTAGAATGTTTGTGTCCCATGATTTGGCAGACTGGTATACCAAATGAAAAGGAAACATGGAATGAGTCTTTAGATTTCTAGGACCTAGCCTTCCTAGACTGAGAGAGGGATCTCTCTATTTTTTTGCAAAGGATATGAAATTGTTTGCTTTGTAGGGTTGATTTTAGGCTAGTTATTAAGTACAAGGTTTGTTTAATTTGTGTTGGTTGGACATAATGATCAAAGAGAATATATAGAATGAGGAAATATCTAGGTCATTGGGAAATGGAGTCAAATGAAATTCACGATAAGTTCATAAAAGGATCGGGGAGTATCATAGGGAAAATCTAACTCGGCCAATGGATCTTAAAATTTTTTAGGATAATTAGATGAACATTAACGATAAGAATGAAAATTAAGACAAAGGGAAATTAAGAATCCTTCATCATGTACTTGAAACAAGAGAAAACTTTCAAGGTAACTATTTGAAACAATCCAAAGGACAGGGAAAACCATAGACTTCTTTGAATTTTTTTTTAATAACCAAACCTTTTAGGCAAAAATCCAGTAATAAAGGGACTACTTTCAAATAAAAAAAACATATAAGATAATAGTGAGAGTAGCCTAAGATCAAACACAAATAATCTATTCTGTTTTTTACTAACTCTCTAGGGATCTTTAAAGAAACCTTTTGAGGTAGTCCAGAGGACAGGGCACACCATAGACTTCCTTGGTTTAGACTCTAGTAAGCATACTTTAAAAATATCTTAGAAATAATATCTCAAGTTGTACTCAATCATCACTAATTTCCCTGGTTGCACTCTATTAACATCATTCCTTAAAACAACATCTCAAGTCGTACCAATGAACATGGACTTACCAAAGGTTCCTAGTTATACTCTATTGAATCATCTCTAAAATAAAAAGCTAGATGGAATTGGAGGGCAGCTATGAATCCTCCAATCAGAATTTGCAGAAGAAAACATTAAGATAGTGAAGAGAAAACAGAACTAACGTGCTTTCAAAAGACATTTCTTAGCCTAAAAATTTTGCTCTACTGTAACAAAGAAAGATGGAAACATAATGAAAACAGAAAATAACAATAACAGATTAGAATCACTTCACCAACAATGAAGCTCATGGATCCAGTGATCTAGCCTCCTCCATCAATAAACAAATCAGGACATCCACAAGTTCCAAGACTTCAATTTTCTTTCAACTTCAAAGAGACTATGTATTACTTCAAAGAGTCATCAAATGCCAACTAAATAATGAGTTCAGATGAAGTATTTATGCTGAAAATGAGGAGATGAGGTTGTAATATTCCAAATTAGGAACAAGCTACACTATTGGGAAAATCTCAAGGTATTACCAATGTGGAGATTAGCAATACATAAATATGAGCTTAAAAATAGCAGTGAGTGCATTAATACTGAAAATGACAAAAGATCCACATAACCATTACATTATATTATAGTAGCAACAAATGTATTCAAGATCTTGAGAAAATTATCTCTCAAGCTAGGCAATGCAGCTTGAATGAAACATGTACATGAAATGTGGAGAAATACTGCTATATAAAAGAGGCCCTGGCTATGACTGTGCAATCCATAAGGAGGAACTGCTGCAAAATGTCAATAATACATAGATATGACAATAATGGCTCAAATAAAGAAGTGGGGGGGGGGGGGGCAAGATATCAACCCCTGAAAATATGCACTACACAATACTCAAAGGGATTGGCTGAAATATACAAAAAATGGAAAATCTACAGAAATGTCGAAGTTGCTAGGTAGCTGCAGCAACTCAAGAACAGGAAAAAAATGGAGAAGAATAAATATGTTGCAACCAATGACAAGATCTCCACCAATGGATCTCTAGAATGAAAGGCTGATCCTATCACCTAAGATCTAACCCTCCAAACATCTGGAACAAGTCTCCACTGCAAACACACTCAGAAATAATGCAGTATAGAGAAGTGAATACACTTTTGGTGAAGAGAAAGGCTTGGCCTTACTGCCAAAGTCTGCAATAAACTCTGGAATATCTCCAATATGATATCTCAAAGGAAAGAGAGGCTCCTCCTCTGAAAATAGCTGATGGAGGTGATGTAGTGAACCCTCACTGCAACAACCAACAAATCAAAATTAATCTGCTGCAGAAATAACATTGTATTGATAGAGGATGCTTGGCCTCAAGCCTGGATGTCAGGAAAATTTGAGCAATCCCTCAAGAGACCTCTCAAGAAGGTGAAAGAACCCTAAATAGGAATTCCTCCCGACAATTCTTGCTAAACAACAAAGAATGCACAATTGTCTCAATTGACAATTGAGATGAACAATACAAGCATGAATAACAATGGCTACCTTTCCCTCCTTTTAAACAAGTGAAAGCTCTTTCTCCATGGGCCCCATCCATCACAGTTTCCTTCACCAAATATCCTTTTCCTCATTCACACTGCGTTGTCTCATAAAGTGATCCACTCCTCCTATGGTAGCGTTGTTGACTTACAAATATGTTGAGGAACATCTTCCCAAAATGGATCCTCCATCCCCTAAGCAATGATCCGTAAAAAGTGAGGTACCTCCCAGCATGGAAACTCCTGAAAAACACCTTCCACCTTTGGCTCCTAAAGTGTAGGTGGGCTGGAAATCTGATCTTGGTAGACAAAATAGCCCACCCCACACTGTCCTTCTCTCCACTTAGGATAATCGTAGAGTATCTACTGATGTTGGGCTGCAACAGTGTTTCCCTCAAGTGAAAAAATGAAGACTAAACATCCAAGGATATGTTCTTCAGTGTTATGAAACATGCTATCCCAAATCATCTCATATGTGATGAGTTGGAAGTCACCACCATATGGCATCCAATCAATAATATGGCTCACCTCAAATGGAAACAAATTTTTTTGTTGTAGTGGCCGCATGTGTTCTCATGCTCCCATTAGAGCATGCAATGCAAATAATGTGGGAGATATCTCCCCCAAAGGACACATCCAACCAATTTTCCATTCCCCCAATCATGCTCTAAACAAATACAAATACAACAACAACATAATGAACCATAATGGAAACCATGCTTGCTGTCATATGTGGCAAGGGAGAAGGAAAATGGTCCCTCAATTGTAACCAATGCAGTTTGACCCTCAACTAGAAAAGAGTGTGACAAAAAGTGTGGCCTCTCAACCACTTTCTCACCATCCTACTCTCCTCAAATGTATGGAGGAATTGAATGATATATGGTGCAAGGTGAGTAGGTCCTCCAAAATACATCTTCTCCCCAAGTCCTCCTAGGGAGTGGTCACCAATAGTGATCATGGCCTCAAGTAGACCATGGGGTATAGAAGAAAGAATGCTCCTCCTTGGAGTAAAATCCTGTACATATACAGTTAAGGGATGAATATACAAATCACCATGAAAATAAACAATACCCTTACCATAAGTTTTTTGTATGCAAATGGAGTGGCTAAAAAATGAGTCTCCTCTCATCCTCAAAGAGAAAAGAAGTGGTTGTGCTAACTCCTCCAAAGAGTCATGTATCTCCTCCATCTGCACATGATTTATGCATCTTCTCATATGTTGATCTGTCAATATCATGCAAGCTAGATTATCCTGGGAATACTCCACCCACAACCCGGAGCTCCAACATGGATCTATCCCCCATAGTGAAAACACTGATGATTCCCCATGAATGCCATTTATCATATGGTAATCTCCTTCTTTGACATCTCCCATGCCAAAGATGCAAGTGGAAAGGTTGCTGTCCTTCCCCTCCTACTTCTGCCACAGCACAGAATCTTAAATGAGAGTGGGTGAAAATGATGTTGAGAGAATGGCTCTCCCCTCCTTTAGTCTACCCAAGACTCTCAGTGTTATGATGTTATCTCCTAAGGTATCCACTCCTATGAAATCAATGAATGGTGCCTCAACATGTGAAGCATCTCCCATCGTCTGCTGGTCTGGTGGTCTCCCCAACAAAATGTCTCCATGCAATGAGACATCCTCAACAAGAGATGACTGAATATATGAATGGAGAAAACTCTCCATGCTTCCACTGCTCAATCCAATCACCTTATTAGGTGCATCACCCTCATAAAATAGAAATGGATGTGTGCTCATCATCACATCATGATGGTCATCCTCCCTATCCTCTCCTTGTGTTTCCATGGTTCCACATCTCATAAACAATGGAACATATAGAAAATAGGTTGTGCCTTGATCTCCACACATGAGATCCTGGGGACTTCCTTGCAAAGATGCAAGAATCCCTCTACCTGGAGCAAGAGCTCATCCTTCCTCTACATGAGGCAGTAGATAGTCTCTATATGACACAATGTTGTTGCCCTCAGCTCCCTCAACATAGATGGGAAACCCTCCAACAATGTTGCTGCAAATATGGAATCTCTCCCAAAGTGGAAGTAATTCCTGATCATCAAAGGTCAAGGAGTATCCCATTTGCACCATGATGGTGCCATCTCCTACTCCTACAACATCATACAAGAAATGAGAGAAAATATGCTCTTGTTCTCCCAAGAATAACCCCAGCAACAAATGTCTTTGTTGCTTCCTCATTCTCTCATCATACAATATATGTGATGAAGACATAGTGAATGATATGAATGTTTCATCATCAGTATGCACACATACTCTTTGCTGCTCCAGATGCCAAAATACTGCCACATCTTCTCCATCCTCATACCCTTGGAAAGAGTGTATGCCAAGTGATGGCCAAACTCCTTCAAGAGTAACCAGCACAGCCAAGCCTCCTGCTACGTGGTATCATAAATCTACAAGTAGCTTACCAGCTTCTTTCTCACCAACCACATTCACTCAACCAACTGTGGATTTCTTCTTCCACCCTTCATCTTGGTACTCCTCCCATGAGGGCTACCATCATCCGAAATTGAACTCCTACATTTCATGTGACCTTAAAATGCAATGTTCCCAAGGATCAATTTGACCCAATGAGGATCCAAATAGGTGTTAGAAAAAATCCTCCCATCATGATGTGCACGGCTCAAGGAATGTCCATCACAATCATGAGAGATGTTATCCATCCAAAGATGTCCCCCATCTACTATCTGCTCCTATGAGAAGGGAAGAACCTCCTCAAACTGATGAAGAATCTTGCACTCCATGATGTCTGGGAGTGCACCTCTACTGAAATCTCTCTGGAAGATCTCCTCCACATGCATGTCCTTCCAAAACCAAAAATGCCTTGGATCTGCTGCAAGTAGAAGTCTCTCTTTGAGTTGTGGCATGATAATTGAGAGAGTGTCATCTAGAGAGGAGAAAAAGTTTCTTATCTCCAGATGTATACTCCTTATCAATGCTTCCTTCATGGCTTCCTGAATGAAGCTGCTCTCTGAATGCTCATATGAGGAATGATTCCTCCTTTCTCCACCATTTCTTAGCAAAGTGCTATTCTGCTACTCTAGATCAATTGCATGAAATGATATAGACCCATCAAAAGTGTTTGCTGGAATGACAAGAGATGGAATTTCAATCATACCTTGGTGAAATTTGGAAGCCCCTTGCAAGGCTGCAAGAGTTTCCTCCTCATAAGTGTTGGCCTCCCAAACTGCTGAAGATGAAGGCTGCTCCTCCATGGTCTCAAGAGCACTGGTACATGCCTCATCATCTGGTGGTGGGGGCTCCTCCCTCCTTTTTCCAAACCTCCTGATCAATCTCTGAGAAAACTCAACAATAGTAGAAACCCTTGTATGGCTTAGAGGGCTGATCCACCAATTATTTTCTTCGCCTTCAAGGTGCAGTGTTGAAACTTCTACAGCCTCTTTGTCTACTACAGGATGTATATGGAATAAAGCCTCTAGCTTCTTCACCCAAACCTCTACTACACCTGTGAGTGATCCATAAATAGAAATCTATTGCCTCTCATCATCCCATAGTTGTGGGTCTTCTTTATTGTTCCTACTAAACGAATTGTGGAAAAGCTACAGTCTCTTGGAAGGCTCTAGGTTTAGCTTGGTATTCATCCAGGTACTCACTTAGAATTTCAAATTCTAAGTGTTCTTCATGCTTTTGATCTTCTTTTCTGTGAGATTAGGAAGTGCATGATCCTTCTTCTTCTCCTTCTTCCATTTTCTTGACCTCCTTGGAGAGGTCTCCTCTGGATCTGAAAATAGATGAGAGTAAACTCATCTTCTTCATCATATTGATATTCTTTGGATGAGACTCACAGGTTGAGCCAGAGATCATGCTTTGATACCACTGTAATATTCCAAATTAGGAACAAGCTACACTATTGGGAATATCTCAAGATATTACCAATGTGGAGATCATCAATACATAAACATGAGCTTGAAAATAGCAGTGAGTGCATTAATACTGAAAATGCCAGAATATCCAAATAACCATTACATTATATTATAGCAGCAACAAATGTATACAATATCTTTAGGAAATGATCTCTCAAGCTAGGAAATTCAGCCTCAATGAAACATGTACATGAAATATGGAGAAATATTGCTATATAAAAGAGGCACTGGCTATGACCGCGTAATCCATGAGGAGAAACTACTGAAAAATGTCAATAATACATAGATATGACAATAATGGCTCAAATAAAGAAGGGGGAGCAAGATCTCAACCCCTGAAAACATACACTACACAGTCCTCAAAGGGATTGGCTGAAATATACACAAAATGGTAAATCTGCAGAAATGCCAGAGTTGCTGGGTAGCTACAACAACTAAAGAACTAGAAACAAATGGAGAAGACTGAAGATGATGCAATCAATGACAATATATCCTCCAATGGATCTCTATAATGAAAGTTTGATCCTCTCACCTAAGATCTAACCCTCCAAACATGTGGAACAAGTCTCCACTGCAAACACACTCAGAAATAACACAGTCTAGAGAAGGGACTATGCTGTTGGTGAAGAGAAAGGCTTGGCCTTGATTCCAAAGTCTGCAATAAGCTCCAGAATATCTCCAATCTTATATCTCAAAGGAAAGAGAGGCTCCTCCTATGAAAATAGCTGATGGAGGTGATGTAGTGAACCCTCACTACAACACCCAGCAACATAACATTACTCTACTACAGAAATAATGCTACCTTGATGGAGGAGGCTTGGCCTCAAGCCTGGATGTGAGGAAAATCTGAGAAATCCCTCAAGAGACCTCTCAATAAGGTGAAAGAATCCTAAACAGGAATTCCTCCCAGAAATTCTTGCTAAACAGCAAAGAATGCACATTTGTCTCGACTGACAATTGAGATGAAAAATACAAGCATGAATAACAATGGCTGCCTTGCCCTCCTTTTAAACAAGTGAAAGCTCTTTCTCCATGGGCCCCATCCATTAGGGTTTCCTTCACCAAATATCCTCTTCCTCATTCACAATGCGCTGTCTCATAAAGTGATCCACTCCTCCTATGGCAACGTTGTTGACTTGGTCAAATATGACCTTGTCTTCATGAATTTGACCCTTTTCACACTTGAGGGTACAAAATGAAGCTACTCTAATGATCCCTTTCACATTATTAGGGATTTTATTCATGTCATCAATACGAATGGGTTCCTTTACCCATTTATTTAGCTGCAAGGTGATAAAAGAAAAATTTTAATATTCCATTTAGCTACGAGCTAAAATGGTTATATTACAAAGGTATAAGATAGGGTTTCAGTGTCATTTCTTACAGAGTAAGTGAATTCCTAACCTTAAAGACCATGCAAGGCTCAATGCAGAAATATATGTAGATACTTCTGTGTTTTTAATAGCTTCTATCTTAACTTATAAGGAAAAATAGGTGAATCTGTTGAATTTTAAGGCTTATTCATAACTTTTTACAATAACTGTCTGTCAGATAAAAATATCTGACTCAGCTCAATAACTGCCTAATTCTTTTTGGAAGGAAAAAAGCACCTAGGTGGCTAAAAATGTCCTTGAGAGAAATAATTGGTGTGAGATGAGTCATTCGAACATGTCTTTGGGTTAATTTGTCTTTTCTTTCAATAAAAAATATCTTTTTTAGGCCTTTGAACCTTGATTTAGCCTTTATAATATGTTTCACTGTCTTTTCTTCCTTAATTACTGACTTTCTTCACTTTCTGTGTTAATCTCTGCGTTATGAATTAATATCCTTGATTTGATTTTTGATATGAGATTAACTCTTTAATATTTATTTCCTTCTTCACTTCTTCTTCTTACTGTAATTGTATTTTGTGTGTAGGGGAGGTTTCTTCGTGGTATGATGGTTTATAACCCATCAAGTATCATGCTTCATTGAGGGTAAACCCTTATGCAAACCCCCTGGATTTCTTTTATGGGAATTCACCTCTTGGATGGTCATCCAGAGGTTAATTTTCTCATTTCTCAATCATTGGAATGCCATTTTGGGCATTACCGACCTTAAAACTTGCATAAAGCACAAAACAATGTTAACTTTAAAAACCTGCAAGGAGTGATAAGACTGCATTTTCAGGGTTTGGAGCTATTGGGAGGAATTGGTAGAGGAGAAATGGAGTAGAGGGTAAGGTTATATATGAAGAACTTGGAGGAATTTGAACAAAGGTGAAGATATTTAAATTTAGGCACGGGGAGGGAGAAAGTGGTTTTTCAAAAACCATGGTGGTTTATCATGTGTGTTGAGGCCAGTAAGTGGTATTGGATCAAACGTGTGTGATTCCACTAGGCGATTGACGCATGGCGGGGTAAATACTGTCAATTTCATGGAGGTTATGGGTTATTAAATCCATTGCTACTTTCCACGCGATATGGGGACTGGTTTGTCAGATCTCAAGTGATGAGATCAACAGTGTAGAACGATCCAAGGGCAACATGCAGGTGTGGAGGGTGGAGCCTGGGGAAAGATGGCACATGGTGAATAGATGACGGAGTTTTAGTGTAAGGTGGGGTTTTATGTGTAGAAGGTGTTATGGTTTAGGAAAAAGGGCTTCAGGCCAATATTCACAAAAAGGGTGGGTTTTATTTATAAAAATAGAGTTCTTATAAGGTTTTTAAAGGTCTGATAGTGTAGAAATTTGCTGAATAATGAATATTTATTCACTGATATTATCTTGGTCACACACTAATTCGAATTCATGCATAACACATAAGCTCTTCTACAATTGATCATCAATATGCGGAAATAGAAAGCAGACGCATGCGCTCATTAAAACATAATCAAGCACACATCTCAACACAATATGTAATGGGGAAAGCTTATATCTGAAAACCCCTAGCTATTTTGTATATTATAATGGAAGAGAACATGTAATAATACATAGCACAATACTCCTCACAAGTACTCAGTACTATCTCCAAAAGGTTACACACAAAACTAGCTCAGTTTTGAACAAGTCACGAGTTCAAAACTCCTCCACTATTGCACCTCTCTTTGCGCAATCCAAAAGGATTATGGATGAGATCCAAGTTCGAATCCCACTGGCTTGATCTACGCAATCCTCATTTTCAATCTCCTCCAATGTTTGTGCAAAAATCGCTGCACCTTCAATGTCACAACTAATAGCAAACTCACCCTTTCATCTATATTTTACTTGGTCTTCAGCAGGCTTGTCCATGCACGGTCAGGCGATGTGTTATTTGATTTGAATAATGAGTTAATACTTAGTGAATTAAAGGCATATTTAATTCACCCCACTCATCTCTAGTGTATTAGCCGATTAAAATAAATACAACTAGTTCTTCTAAGTTAACTTAGAACACAACTCTGGCTTGTCTCATCGACTCACTTAAACTACTTGCCACTTGAGTTCTATGGCAGATTCAACCATGCATGAGCTCACCAAACCCCAAGGAATAGCATAATTCCTTCTTTCAGATGCATGGGCCACATTCGTAGCTCCAACTAAAGTGCTGTAAGAGAATAAACTGAAGTTTAGAGTCCAAATATTATTAAGGGCTAATAATATTTGACTGGCCTATTTTTAGACAGGCAGTCTAAAAATAGACTTCGACCTGTATGTATAAAAATAGAGGTCCATCTATTTTTACCAAATCGACCAATAATCCAAGAATAGCATACTACAACTCCTAGACCATGCTCCATATGTCTAAAAATAGACATAGTCTAAAATTGGACTTTGCGCCAAAAATAGCCTGCGGGACCACTTAGTGAAGGCGACTCTTTTCACTAAGCTCATCATCTTGTTGAATCTCAACACTCCCTCTCAACAAGATAAGGATTATCTTCCACCCCTATCCTACCTCTGTGGTATTCAAATTTGCTCCTAGTGAGCGCCTTCGTCAAGATATCAACATCCTGATCCTCCGTGGGAATGTGTGAAAGTAACATGATATTCCGCTGCACACAATCTCTGATATGATGATACCAGATGTCAATGTGTTTATATCTATCATGAAATACTAGATTAACTGAGATTTTAATGCAACTCTGATTATCACAATAAATCACATTAGGATCTAAGTGTGAACTGAATAACCCGACCAGGATCTTCCTCATCCATATAGCCTCGCATGCAACCAAACTTGCTGCCATATACTCGGCCTCTGCTGAACTGAGTGCCACGGACATACGCTTCTTCTTTGGCACTGAGAAGCTAGCATCGACACGATGCGAAGATTCCTCCCGGATGTGTTATTTCCGATCAGATTTGGGCTCCTGCCCAATGCGCATCGATGAAGCCGCAAAGCTTCCCATCCTCTGTCACATGCCACGGAACATATCCCGATGTGCCACTAAGATAACGCAATACATGCTTGCACCGCCTTCCCGAGAAGAGCTTGGTAGGCTTAACCATAGCTTGCGAAAGGCCGGATTATGACATAGCATATATCGGGTCATGTATTGACCAGATACATAAGCGACCCCACCAACTGTCGATAAACAGTGGCATCCACTACCTCCGCTGAAGTAGAATCCTCCTTCCTCCATCCACCAGGAAGAGGAGTATCAATAGGCTTGCAACCATGCATGTTGAACTTCTCCAGTATCTCTCGGGCATACTTACCCTCAGAAACAAAGAAATTTTTCTTCTTGTACCCAAGTATCCAATCACGAGAAATAATGAAGGAGGCCCAAGTCCTTCATCTCAAACTCTCTAGCAAGATCCTCCTTGCATGAAAGTATCAACAGCTCATCACCCGTCAAAATCAGATCATCTACATACAGTACAATGATCAGAAATTTCCCCTCCACCACAATCTAGTACAGGTTAGGATCCACCTCACTCTTGGAGAATCCAAGTCCGATGAAATAACTATCTATCCGTGTGTACCAAGCACGAGGTGCTTGCTTCAACCCGTACAGTGCTCTCTTGAGTCGGCAAACATGCGACTCACTGCTAAAGATCTCGAAACCTTTGGGCTGATCTATGTACACCTCCTCCTCAATGACTCCATTGAGGAACGCAGTCTTCACATCCATCTAATGGATGTGCCACCCCATCATCGCTGAGAGAGCTAGGATCGTCCGTATGGAAGAGTACCTTGCGACAAGTGCAAAAGTCTCCTCATAATAGATCCCCTCGATCTGTGATAAGCCACGGGCAACAAATCTTTCCTTGTACTTCTCCACACTCCCGTCAGCCACTTGCTTCACTTTGTAGATCCATCGTGAACCCACCACGGATTTCCCCTCCGGTCGCGGGACAATCTCCCATGCACTGTTTCTGACAATCGAATCATACTCTTCCACCATGGCATCTACCCATGTGGGGTCCTCCACAGCTTCCTCGAAAGAGGATGGCTCTGTCACAACACATTGACTCACAAGAGCCATGTATCCGATGTGTTAATTGCGGTGACTTTCTCTATCACACCTTTGTGTGCTGTAGGTGGTACAACCTTCTTGCCTTCCTCGCCCTCGGAAACATGTTGCTCGGCTCTGTGGTGCGCTTTTTTTCCTACGATGGTTGGTGCTGCATGAGTGGTCTCTTCCACTCCATGAACTTTCTCTTGTGGCTGATCCACATCCTGAAGCTCATCCTTAGGAGCTAATAGCTCCTCATCTGCATGCAAGTGTGGCTCCCTCTCAAGCGAACACTTCATGGCTTTCTCCTCCTGAAATTTGATATCCCGTCGCACAACAGTCTTGCGACTGTCTGGAAAATACACACGATAGTTGTGGGGTGTATCAGTGTACCCCACAAATATCCCAACCTCTGTGGTCGGATCCAGCTTCTTTCTGGCGTCCTTCGTCACATGCATGTAGACAGGTGAGCCAAAAATCCTCAAATGAGAAATGTCAGGCCTCTTGCCAGAAAATGCCTCCTCCGGTGTACTCATGCCAAGTATCTTGTGAGGAAAACGGTTCTGCACATACACTGCAGTATTGCATGCCTCAGCCCACAAGTGAAGGGGTAGGCCCTGATCATGCAACATCGCCCGTGCAGCACCCATGATCGTTCTATTCTTCCGCTCAGCAACCCCGTTCTGCTATGGGTTATGGGGTGCGATGAGCTCTCTCTGAATCCCTTCTGCGCTGCAAAAGTCTTTTAATTCAGTAGAGATGAATTCACCACCATTGTCGCTCCTAAGAGCCTTCACATGCTTCCCCGATTCCTTCTCAACCAGCGCCTTGAATTCACAGAACTTTGAAAATGTCTCACTCTTCTTCTGCATGAAGAAGATCCAGCACTTCTGAGAGAAATCATCAACAAAGATCACATAGTACTTGTGCTTTGCTGTCGAAGCTACTGAGAAAGGTCCACACACGTCTGTGTGAATTCTCTCAAGGATCGTCGTGGCGCGACTATCCTTCTCGTGAAAGGTGGCTTTCACAAATTTTCCCAAGGTATACCCTTGCACTGATGCGGTGTGCGAAGTGCCTTTAGAAGCCCGGTAGAAATCTCTTTAACGGTATCTTCAAAAACTCCATGGTGAAGGTGGCCCAATCTCGGGTGCCACGGCTCGCCATCATCCGGAAACTCACCACTTCTCTGCCTTGCATACCATTCTTTGTGTAGACATCTACTTGCAAGCTGATAAAGGTTCTTGACTCGAACCCCCATCTTCGGGTCTCTCCGGTTGTCTTGCGTAGGGAAGCCTTCCTCGGCGAAGACCACATCATACCCCTTGTCTTCCAACATCACCACGGAAGATCAGATTCTTCATCAATCCTAGAACATGCAATACTTCCTTCAATACGAAGGTTTTACCAGAATCCCTCTCAAAGGAAACGGTACCGATACCGCTGGCACTGTATCTATCATCATCACCCATCTCGATGTGCACTCCAAGATCTTTTTCCTCTAGATCTGAAAACAGATCTCGATCTCCTGTCATGTGAAATGACGCACCATTGTCCAAGAACCATAATGATCCCATCACATTTGAGACCAAGCATGTGATCAGTGAAAAATCCAGTTCAAACTGGGAGGCCAATATCTCTCCCACTGTAGATCCAGCAGCCTTCTTATTTTTTCTTCTTCTGCAGACAATTTGTGGCATAATGTCCATGTTGGTGACGATAAAGCACTTCACCTTGGACATGTCTTTCTTGATACTGCTGCAGTTGAAGATTCTTTCTTGCTCTTTCCATACTTTAGATTGGCGGCCAAAGCGCAATTTTCTTCATGAGATGCCTTTGATGAAGATCCGTCCCTGGTAGTCCGCCTGATCTCCTCTTGCATGAGATCCGACCACAGTCGCTCCCATCCCGACAACTTCTCCCAACCATTGACAGAGTTCTGATAGGAATGCCAACTCTTTGGAAGACCAAGGAGAACCAGGTCCACCAAGTCCTCATCATCGACAGTCACCCCCACACTTCCCATCTCATCTATGCATTGAGTGAACTTCGTGAGGTATTTGGCGATACTGTCGCCTTTCTCCATCTTAATGTTTTTGAGTTTATCCTTGAACGGCCCCTCTGGTCGCTCTTGCTGCGGAATAAATCTATCGCGCCACTTACATCACGCAAATATGGAGGATTATGCTAATTTTCCATGCGAGGCTGGATAGTCGACCATACGCCCTCCATGAGAATCGTTCGACATTTCGCCATCTTCTTTTGTAGCTTCCTTCGGCGGGATCGGTATGACTTTTGGACATCCATATCTACGAAATCCTTCAGCCCATTATCTTCTAATACTGCCTCCATCTGATCTTTCCATGCAACATAATTCGAACTGCCTTCAAGGGCATATTCGAGTCGCAAACCGTTGAAAGACATTTTCAACTCCGTCACAAAGAAAACAATCTGCTGCAAAATTCGAATTCCAACCTCAAAACTCAACTGCTTCTAGATCTGTGAGAACAAATTATTTCTGGCACAGAGATCGACTGTAAGGGCATTTACTGGATATATCACCTTTCATAGAAAGGATGGATCCAGAGGCTACCTGGCCCGTTACAGACTCTGTCTACCGAAATAATTGCAATCACTGTAATAGATCCCAATGATCAATTCTTCGCTCCGATACCATGTAGAAATTTGCTGAATAATGAAGATTTATTCACCGAGATTATCCTGGTCACACACTAATTTGAATTCATGCATAACACATAACCTATTCTACAATTGATCATCAATATGCGGAAATAGAAAGCAGTCGCATGCGCTCATTAAAACATAATCAAGCACACATATCAACACATTATGTAATGGGGAAAGCTTATAGCTGAAAACCCCCAGCTATTTTGTATATTATAATGGAAGAGAACATGTAACAATACATAGCACAATACTCCTCACAAGTACTCAGTACTATCTCCAAAAGGTTACACACAAACTAGCTCAGTTTTGAACAAGTCACGGGTTCAAAACTCATCCACTGTTTGCCTGCCTCTACTGCGCAATCCAAGTTGGTGTAATGAGAGATCCAAGTTCGAATCTCCTTGGCTTGATCTGTGCAATCCTCATTGGCAATATCCTCCAATGCTTGTGCAAATCTCATGCACAACTAATGTCACAACTAATAGCAAACTCACCCTTCCATCTACCTCTTCCACTGGTCTTCACTGAACTGTCCATGCACTGCAGTCAACTGATGTGTTCTTTAGTTGAATAATGAGTTAATACTTAGTGAATTAAATAATATTTAATTCACCCCACTCATATCTCATATCTAGTGTATTAGCCAGTTAAACTAAATACAACTAGTTCAACTAAGTTAACCCGAACACAACTCCACCAACTGTCTCATCAACTCCACCAAACTCCGCCACTTGAGTTCTAACTGAAGTCAACCATGCATGAGCTCACCAAACCCCTAGGAATAGCGTAATTCCTTCTTTCAGATGCATGGGCCACATCCGTAGCTCCAACTGAAGTGCTGCAAGAGGATAAACTGAAGTTTATAGTCCAAATATTATTAAGGGCTAATAATATTTGACTGACCTATTTTTAGACAGGCAGTCTAAAAATAGACTTCGACCTGTATGTCTAAAAATAGAGGTCCATCTATTTTACCAACTCGACCAATCATCCAAGAATAGCATACTGCAACTCCTAGACCATGCTCCATATGTCTAAAAATAGACATAGTCTAAAAATAGACTTTGCGCCAAAAATAGCCTGTGGGCCCACTTAGTGAAGGCGAATTCATTTCACTAAGCTCCATAATCTTGTTGCATTTTAAACACATAGGCTTATAAGTTAGTTTAGAACAATGTAAAAGGGATTTTTTACATTTTTTAAGGCTTTTTTGAGCAAAAATGATTAATGAGGTTTTTATAAGGGGTAGGAAAAATGGGATGTTAGAGGGGAATAAGGGGATGAAATGAGGGTGAGAGCGATGAAATGAGGTGAACATACCTAAAATGATTAATTCTTCCATTCCAGCAGAAGGGTAAACTTTTTAGGAGACAGAGAGGAAAATATAGTGAAAAATAGTTAATCTTAGGATGATGAAGGTTGTGAGATTTCTAGAACTCACAACATTTCTCAATTGTTGTTTCTAGGAATCTAGTATTATAACTTAGTCATCTTTTGGCATCAGCAAAAATTACTGATGAATAATAGTGTAAACTCCTCGAAGAGCTCCTCAATGGAAGAGGTGGGATTACCGACCAGGAACACCGCGTGCTAAACAACACATGAAATCTTAGCTAAACAACTGAAGAAAGCTATATGTATAAATAGACCATATATATACCAAGATGAATAATATGGCTGCCATCCTCTTCCTTTTATAAGATATGAGTTTCCAAACCCTAAGGCCCATCCATTAATGACACTACTTCCATGCAATGTGTCTCCATCTAAAACTGTGTTGTCCCTCCATTAATGTCCACTCCTCCATGGCAATGTTGTTTATTTGGTCAAAGTTGAACCATTCCACATGTTTTAGCCCCTGTTCACACCTTAGGGTGCTTTATTAAGCTAGAAAGACAATCCACTTTGACATGAGAAGTGGTTTTATTCATAATAAAGAGATTTATGGGTCTTCCTACCCACTTATTCACCTATCTAAGTGAAAAAACAAAAAATTAATATTCCAATTAGCTGTAGGTTAATTTAGGAATATTATGGCCTCACACGGTGTGCCTGACTGAATGAAGGCTCAAGGGAACAAATGGAAAACAGGCCGCGAAAAAATGCACAAGGCACCCGGGCGGTCATAACTTAGCAAATTTGATACAAACACACTCAAATGAAATGACCCAACCCAAACACATTTCATTGGGTGCCCTCACACGGCACGACACGACGCACCCTAACTAACGAAGGCATAAGGGAGAAAACTTAAAACAGGCCCCACGAACATGCACAAGGCACCTACACGGTCACAACTTAGAAAATTTGATACGACCACCCTAAAAATAAATGACCCGACCTGAACTTGTTTCATCGAGCGCCCTCCAACTTCACGACACGGCCCGCCCGACCGAACGAAAGCACAAGGGAGCAAACGGTAAACAGGCCGCACGAGCAAGCACAAGGCATCTGGGTGGTCACAACTTAGAAAATTTTATATGACTGCCCTCAAATGAAACGACTCGACCTGAACGTGTTTCATTGGGCACCCTCACATAGTGTGACATGGAGCGCCTGACCAAATGAAGGCACAAGGCACCCGATCGGTCACAACTTATAAAATTTGATATGGCCACCCTCAAATGAAATGACCAACCCAAACGAGTTTCATCAGGCACCCTAACACGGCGCGACACAATGTGCCTGATCGAATGAAGGCACAAGGGAGAAAATGAAAAATGGTTTTGACAAACGTGCACAAGGCGCCTAGGCAGTCACAACTTAGCAAATTTGATACGGCTGCCCTGAAATGAAATGACCAGACCCAAACGCATTTCATCGGGTGCCCTCACATGGCACGACACAGTGTGCCCCATCGAACAAAAGAACAATGGAGAAAATAGAAAATGGGCTACACGAACGTGCACAAAGCACCAGGGCAGTCACAACTTAGAAAATTTGATATAGCTTCCCTCAAACAAAACTACCTGACTCAAATGCATTTCATCGGGCACCCTCACACAATGTGACACGGCCTCCCAAACCAAAAGAAGGCAGAAGGGAGAAAATGACAAACAAGCCGCAAGAACAAGCACAATGCACCTAGGCAGTCACAACTTAGCAAATTTGATACGGCTGACCTAAAATGAAATGACCTGACCCGAACGCATTTCATCGGGCACCCTCACACGATGTGACACAACGTGCCTGACCAAATGAAGGAACAATGGAGCAAATGGAAAATGGGTCACATGAACATGCAAAATGCACCTGAATGGTCACAACTTAGGAAATTTCATATGGCCACCCTGAAACGAAATGACTCGACCCGAACTTGTTTCATCGAGTGCCCTCACACGATGCGACACGACCCACACGACCAAACGAAGGCATAAGGGAGAAAATGGAAAACAGGCCACATGAATGAGCACAAGGCACCCGGGCAGTCACAATCTAGAAAATTTTATACGACCGCCCTCAAATGAAACAACCTGAACCGAACGAATTTCATCGGGCACCCTCACATAGCACGACACAGTGTGCTCGATTGAATGAAAACATAAGGGATCATATGAAAAATGGGCCACACGAACATGCATAAGGCACTTGAGTGGTCACAACTTAGCAAATTTGATATGTCCACTCTCAAATGAAATTACTCGACCCGAACGCGTTTCATCGGCGCCCTCACACAACACGCCCAACCGAACGAAAGCACAAGGGACCAAATGGGAAACAGGACACACAAACATGCACAAGGCACCTAGGTGGTCACAACTTAGAAAATTTTACATGGCTGCCCTCAAATGAAATGACCCTACCCGAACGCATTTCATCAGGCACCCTCACATGGCATGACACGACCCACCTAATCGAACGTAGGCACAAGGGAGAAAATGACAAATGGGCCACACAAATGAGAACAAGGCACCCATAAAGTCATAACTTAGAAAAATTGATACGAGCAACCTCAAATGAAAAGACCCGACCTGAATGCGGTTCATCAGGCGCCCTGATGGTGCAACGTAATGAGCCCAACCAAATGAAGGCACGAGGGAGAAAAAGACAAACGAGCCGCACGAACGTGCACAAGGCACCTAGGTGGTCACAACTTAGCAAATTTGATATGGCCTCCCTCAAATGAAATGACCCGACCTGAATGTGTTTCATCGGGTGCCCTCGCATGACATGACACGATGCACCCAACCGAACAAAGGCACAAGGGATAAATGGAAAACAAGCTGCACAAACATGTAGAAGGCACCCTAGTGGTCATAATTTAGCAAATTTGATATGGCCACCCTAAAAAAAAATGACCCAATTGACATGTGTTACATCGGGCACCCTCACATGGTGCAGCATAGCCCATCTGAGCGAACAAAGGAACAAGGAGAAAATGGTAAACGGGCTGCATGAACGTGCATAAGGAAATTGGGCAGTCACAAATTAGAAAATTTGATATGGCTGCCCTCAAACGAAAGGACCCGATCTGAACACGTTTCATTGGGCACCCAAAAATGAAATGACCCTACCCAAACATGTTTCATCGGGCACCCTCACACGGTGTGACATGGTGTTCCTGGCCAAACGAAGTTAGAAGGGAGCAAACGGAAAACAGACCACATGAACATGCACAAGTCACCTGGGCGGTCACAACTTAGCAAATTTGATACGGCCTCCCTCAGATGAAACGGCCTGACCCAAATGCATTTCATCGAGCACCCTCACATGGCACTATAGGACGTGTCTAACCGAACGAAGGTACAAGCAAGAAAATAGAAAATGGGTCACATGAACATGCGAAAGGCACCCGTGTAGGCACAACATAGCAAATTTGATACGGCCGCCATCAAATAAAACAACCCATCCCGAACGCGTTTCATAGGGTGCCCTCACATGGATGGACATAACGTGCCCGATTAAATTACGGTACAAAGGAGAAAACGAAAAATGGATCGCACAGACGTGCACAAGGAACCCAGGTGGTCACAACTTAGCAATTTTTTTACGCCCGCCCTCAAACAAAACTACACGACCCAAGCATTTTTCATCGGGTGCTATGACACTGTGCTCTTCTTCCACCTTCACCATTTCTGCTCAAATAATATTCACTTTATTGATAATTCAAAATGTTTCATCTTTTTCAATGTCAGATGTCCTCCTCTTGCACAATGTATCAATGGTCTCACTAGTCTCATCAAACTCCTTTGCCACTTCCTTCGACTTCTCTTTAATTTCTTTAAAGTTCATTTCCAATGAAAGAAAGTCATCCATTAAGCTTTAATACCACCTGCAACACTGCAAATGTATCCCTACTCAATAATCAAAATGCCCCAAAAGGGTAGCTCTGATACCAACTGTCATGCCCCTATACATGTGGTAGTCTCCCAACCACTTTATATATGGGTGCAACACTACCTTATTTTTCTCTTTTCAAATACTCAATAAGTATACTACAGCTAACTCAACACATGTTTAATTAATCTTCCAAAGAGTTCTTGTGCAGAAATAAAACATCAATAAACATTGATATCGAACCACATGAATGCCCATACATTCAAACGAGGGGAAAATGTCATTAATAAGTTTGATCGATATTATGTTTCAATAAATATGTACAATCTGCAATAATTATACAACCAATACTTTATAAACCATTTATTCTTCTTTCCAAATGTGCTTTTACCTTGGTCTAGCATGAAAAACTTCCAAACAATGCAAACAATCCATAGGAACCCCAAAATTCCCTTTTAGAACATGTTTCAAAAGTCTGCACGAATTTTGGTTCAAGTGGGTCAATCGGATCACTCGAGTCATAGACACCCTGGGAACCTTGAACATGTTTCTACACACAGGTCATTGGGGTCATAGTCTACACATGTTTCCTAAATGAATTTGGGTGACACTTGAGCTGACCTAGCTCTAATGAATGACCTTCGCGTCTCCAAACACTATTCCACATGTCCTGAATGCGGATGCGCTGCACGAAACTGACTCGACTTGAACATGCCTGCCCTGAACATTGTTCTGCACACATCCTGCGGAAGGAAACTGACTCGACCCTACCCTGAACACTGTTCTACACACACCCCGTGGAAGGAACCTGACTCCACCTGCCGATGAAAGCCGAATGCACTTATACTCGACTCGACCTAGACTTCGTTTCCTTGTTATGACTTCGCCCTCCACCCTTGACCTTCACTCTAGCTCACACCTTAGCTTTTCAATGGTGGAATCAACAAGATGTTGATGCCCTTCTTGCCTTCCTTTATCATCCATCACACCTCCTCCTTTTATATGTGTGTTTTCCCACACATTACTTCCCTTGGTGGGACTTGACCCATATAAGTCCGACCCACTAAATGCCCATAAACCATTGGTTACTATGTGACGTTTCCTCCTTAACGTCGGCTTGCCACCACCACCAGCCTATAAACCTCCAAGCCAAAAATTAGCCATTTTTGGACACGTTTATGCACGTCGCTCCTAAAAATCTCACGATCACTATGATAACATCGCATAATAGATGAATGTTGTTTTTGTTCAACGTTGTGCCCATTTAACCTTTCGTCAAGGCTTTCTTCACATCGTCGACCGTTGTTCCTCACATGTCCACTAAATACTTCCAATGCCCTCGATCATCATCCTTGACTCGTGGGTCTTATAAGCACATTTTCCATTGTGGCAGACGTATACTTAGGCGATGTCTATTGAGCAGGGACATTGAAACCATAGGTTTCACATAGTTGGGCGTCTCTCATCACAATGGGGCGAGGAAACCCAACCTTCCCCACACTTGGACATGGCTTTCGTAATTATGAGGCATGAAAGCTCCAAGCTCCAGAGATAGACCAGGAGAGCGATTTACAATGCGCCACGAAAAAGAAGCCCCAAGTTTTCCAGACTTGGTCGTTTCTTCGTCGTGCCATGTAATGGAAACCATGAGTTCCATAAACTTGGGTGATTTCGGTCATGCTGCGACATGGAAACCCAAATTCCCTGCACCAAGGTTGCAGTTTTTTTCAAGAAGGGAGATAGATATCGCAAGGTTCCAAGAGTTAGGTGGTTTCCCTCGTGCCACGAAACAGAAGCCCCAAAGTTTTGCAGACTTTGGCGGTTCTCCGTCATGTTGTGACATGGAAACCCGAGTTCCCTGCATCGAGGCCACATTTTATATCATGGAAAGACATGGAAATCCTTGAGTTTCCCAAAATTGGGTGGTTTCTATTGTGCCGCAAAAAATGGGAACCCCCGAGCTCCACAGACTTATGCTAAAAATTTTGTCGTGCCATGACATGGAAACTCGAAGTTCCCCATACTTGCGCAGCAATTTTAGCTATGGCGTAACATGAAAACCCCAAGTTCTGCATACTTGGGAGGCAATTTTTGTCACATTTTGGCATGGAACCCCTAATTTCCCCATGATGGGGTTGCCTTTTCCATTGCAGCGGGACATGGGAACCCTAGGTTTCCCAGAATTGGGAAATTTCAGTCCTGCCACAAAATGGAAACCCCAAGTTTCTCCAAATTGGGTTGGTTTTCTGTCATGTGGAGAAATGGAAACCCCCAAGTTTCATTGACTTGGGTGGTGAGTTTGTATGCACCATGACATGGAGAAAACCTTGAGTTCCCCAGAGGCTTAGGCTTGTTTTCGAATAACCACCAGTTCCCTAGACTCGGGCAGTGCTTTCCATCGTCATGGAAACCCGAAGTTCTCTATGCCAAGGATCCAGTGAAAACCAAGAGTCTCTAGTGTGCCATAAAATATTGAAACCCATGGTTTCCTTCAGTGGTGAGACATGGAAATCCCAAGTTTCCTAGGTTTGGGCGTGACCCTATTTCGTGTGCCACGAAATCGAATCCCCAATCCCCATGTTCCTTGTACTTGGGCGACGGTCTTACCTGTGACGTGACATGGAAACCCAAATTTCCCCAGTGTGTTTCCCTCAGGGGTGCAGGAGGACACGAAATCCCCAAGTTCCACAGGCTTGGGCTAGTTTTACATCATGCGCAAAATGGAAGCACACCCGCCGTGTTACCCAGACATGGGTAGCGGAGCTTTTGGCCATGTCGTGAAATGTAACCACCAACCAAAATTTCCATAGACTAGTGATCTCTCTCACAGTCATGGCATGCAAACCCCAAATTTCATGCCTCCAAGCAAGAAATTCATTTTTGAGATGCGAACAAAAGGAACGATGTTTGAATGAAGGACGAGGGGCAAAAGGTGCAACGAAAATAGTTGTCCAAATTTTGAATAAAGTGACAAGAGAGAATCTCTAAATTGAGGCGACCAAGGGATGAATCTCAGTGGATCATGGCAACAAGGTCACTCTACCATTTACAATATCCCATCGCAGATTTAAGTTGTCTGCAAAGGATTCTTCTCAACGACCGTTTGAAATTGAACTTCAAAGTTGCCCTGAATGAGATGCTTCACGATCGTAGTTTGCAAATGAAAAAGTGACACCCCTTCTTTTAGTCGAGATACAGTTGAAGAGGGACATGCACCACTTCTAACGTGGATTCTGACTTAGAGGCATCAGTCATAATCTGACACAAGGTAGATTCGCACCATTGGCTTTTTAGCCAAGCGCAATGACGAATAGTGTTAATCAATGGTTCCTCTCATAATAAGTTGAATTACTATTGTGGTGTGGTTCATTAGTAGGGTACAACTAACCTGTCTCATGATAGTCTAAACCCAACTCAAATTCCATATTGGTGGGTGAACAATTCAACACTTGGTGAATTCTGCCTCACAATGGTAGGAAGAGCTGACATCGAAGGATGAAAAAGCATCCTTGCTATGAACGCTTAGCTACCACAAGCCAGTTATCCATTGGTAAATTTTCTAACACCTCTAGCTTAAAATTACAAAATTCTAAAGGATTGATAGGCCATGCTTTCATAGTTTGTATTCGTACTGAAAATCAAAATCAAATGAGCTTTTACCCTTTTATTGTACATGAGATTTTTCTTCTCGTTGAGCTCATCTTAGGACACCTACATTATCTTTTAACAGATGTGCCACCCCATCCAAACTCCCCACCTGAAAATGTCTTTCGCTTGGGTAGATAGGGATAGTGGGAATCTCATTAATCCATTCATGCACGTCACTAATGAGATTACGAGGCTACCGTGAGTCATAATTACTCCGTCCATTTACCTGCGCCTAGTTGAATTTCTTCACTTTGACATTTGGAGCACTGGGTAGAAATGACTTTGCGTCATCATTCACAGGGACCATCGCAATTCTTTGTTTTAATTAAACAGTCAGATTCCCCTTGTTCATGTTAGTTCTGAGTCGATTTTTAACCTCCTAGGGAAATTCCCCCGTGAGGGGGAATTCTACGCTCGTAGCCCAATCGGCACGCGACTGCTCACCCTCGCTATGAGAGTAGCTTGGGTACACTACCAATAGCCCACAAGTTGAAGGCACAGACCACTAGGCCCAGCCCTCAGAGTGAATCTTTTTCTTGAAGTTACAGATCAATTTTCCTGACTTCCCTTACCTAGATTATTATATTTACCAAAGTTTTTTCACCTTGGAGACCTAGTGTGGTTATGAGTATGACCGGGCATGAACGGTGCTCGGTCCTCCGGATTTTAAAGGGCTGTCAATGGCGCACTGGACACCACAAGACGTGCAGTGCTCTTCCAACTAATCGACCTTATCTCCAGGTGAACCGATTCTAGGATGGGAAAGCTCTTAAAAAGAAAATATAACACTTCCTGGGGCCCTTGATGACGTCTCTAGATTTCCTAACATTGTCTCCCACCACCATGCCCCATTTCAGAAATATTAACTTGATTCCCTTTCGATGCTCATGCAGAGTGCACCCTTGATACAAGGTTTTCCCATCTCTTAGGATCTAATAACCCATCTCCAATTGGTTTTCACATGGAACCTTTCCCCACTTCAATCCTTAAATAAAATGACCTGACCCGAACGTGTTTTATCGGGTGCCCTCATAAGGCACGACATGGTGTGCTTGACTGAATGAAGGCACAAGGGAGCAAACAGAAAACGGGTTGCATGAACGTGCACAACTAACCTGGGAAATCACAACTTAGAAAATTTGATATGGTCGCCCTCAAACGAAAGGACCCAACTCGAACGCATTTCATCGAGCAACCTCACATGGCGCGCCCAACTAAAGAAGTTTCCTTCGGTGCCCTCACACAACCCAACCTGAACCGACCCGAACACATTTCCTTGGGTGCCCTCACACGACCCAACCAAAACATGTTTCCTTAGACACCCTCACATGATGATTAGGTGATCATGTCCTAAGTGAAGAAAATTCTCACAATTGGAACTACTCAGATTTGGTTGAAACCAGAACGACAGGATAGGCCTCGTCAATACGATCCTACAGCTGTGAACGACACTCAAATCCGACACTGTATGTGAAAGTTATTCAACTTTCAAAATTCACAATTTCATGAAAAAGACCAGTTTGACCATGGTTAACTTTGATTAAAAAAAAATTAAAAAATAATATTCCATAGAATATTCCATGGAATATTCCTTCATCAACCTATCAGGGCTCAACATTTGTCAATTGCGGATTTCACAATGGATTGACTATGGGATTTAGTGGCCAATTAAAGGGTGCCACATGGTAGGCCCAGAGGCCGCCACGTGGCCCCATAAATGAAAATTTTGGTGTGGCAAATTTTTTTTTGGGAGTTGGCAAGGTTCAACCCCGAGTTGGGTGGTCGCCAACCCAAAGGCCCGACCGACCCACCCACATGATGGTTCTTAACATACTATGGATACATTACATATGTAAAGTTTGTATAAGGTGTGGGCAGCGATAAAGGGGGTCAACCCCCTTATAATATGACCTCCTGGTAGAACCTCAGGCCTAGCCTGATGGATAACGCAAAACCCTAACCATTACGGTGATACAATTGTGTTCACATAGAAGTCAGCGAAGGATATGTGAGGTTAAATGCTACGGTTTGTAAATCGTTAACTCCACAGTTATGATGGCGGGTTCGGCGGTGGTCCATGTGACCCCGCCCACTAACAATAAATGTTAATGCAAATATTTCTGATATTTTGGGAAGAGTCCACCATTTTAGGCGCCTTTTCCAAAATTAGAGGCCTTATCTCTAGTTCTCCAAAGTTTAGTGGAGTTTCTTTAGGCCAAATTGGACAAAACTTCAGTTGGTCATAAATTTCACACTACTAAACCTTTTGGAGCGAATTTTTTTTTGATTCAAGGTATTCTCAGCTTTCTGGAGCCATTGGAAGAAGTTTCAGAGCCATCATAGGTGTCCTTTAGCCATTTTTACTTTAGATAATCTTGGGGAGCAATGAGGGCCTTGAGCGAAATGGAGCTTCATTGGAGTACACTTCACTATTTTAGGTGAAATCAGAGTCATTATTAACATATTTCTATGTTCTAAATTCATTTTCATAGCTGGTTTGGTCTGTTTGGGCCTTTTTCTCATTGTATTACCAATTTGAGCATCATAACATATCAAGGACATGCCCATTGGGAGCCTTGGACCCAATAGATGTAGCCTAGGAGGGGTGAAATGCATCATCATGTTATTGTGTGTTTATGGAGAAGTTATTCTACTATTTTATTCAGATTAAATTTGTTAAATAGTAAATTAAAATAACACTCCCTCACACCTAAATTCCAAAACAGTTATCAACGACACTTTGTTTCACTTGCAAGACTATCCAAACACTTTGCACACATAATTTAATGGAAATGAATACTTTTAAAAACAAAAAAAATGATTTCATTTTCATATTAGTTGATATCAGAGCTCAGGATTAGAGCCTTAAAATCTAGATTTTTTACTCATCATTTGTTTTGTGCAAATATTAAGTCATTTGTTTGCAAGTTTTGATGCTTACTAGGCTAAAATTCAAGGGAGGTGAAGGAAACTTGGTTAGTGAAAAAACTAATCCACAACCAAGAAGGGTTAGAGAACCACCTCTAAGAGCCCTAGAGGCAGCTTCAAGCATGTCTTCAAGAGAAGGAGAAGCTCATGAAGAGATGGATCCCAAGTAAGAAGAACGACTATTCTGGAAAGATTTCTTGGATATGACTGAAATGGTAAGGATCCTATATCAAGACAGAAATGATAGTATTGCTGGAGAAGGTTCTAAAAACCAAAAAGAAGGAGATGGTTCCTTAGGAGGAAAGAAGAGTAATGAATAGTCTAAGAAAGTACATGGAGGAAATGGTGATCCACCATCTCCATCTTCATCATCTTCCTCGATATCATCTTCCTCGACATCGTCTTCCTAGACTTCAGTAAATCAGTCACATAAGTTGAAAACCACTGCTAAAAATCCTTTTTTAAATATTGATGTCAAATTTGAATTGCCCATGTTTAACGGTGAAGTCAATGCAAAGAAACTAGACAATTGGATCAGACAATTGGAAGTTTATTTAAGGATTCAAAACCTTCATGATGACGACACCAAAATGCAACTAGCCTCGCTAAGAATGGATTAAGCAGCATTGGTATGGTGGCAAGCCAAGACCAAGGATTAAATCAAGAAACATGGTAAGATAAATTTATCATGGATTGAATTTATTTCCGCAATTAAGAAGTAATTTTATCCTTTAGCTCATCTATGAAAGGCTATAATGAATTGGAAAAACTTTAGACAACTTAAGGGACAGAATGTGCAAGACTATACTTAAGAGTTTAGGAAAGAGCACTGTTGTTAGGATTAGAATTACAAAGTCAAGACACTTTGCTGAAATATATAGGTGGTTTGCATAATTACCTTAAACATACTATCCTTATGTTCAATCCTACTAGTCTAGATGAATTTTGTGTACAATCTACACATTTAGAGGCTAGAGGGAAAAACACTTTTGATGTGAATGAGGGCAATGATTTTAAAGGAAAAGCAAGAAAAAGGATTGCAAAATCTATAAAGGAAAAAGGGAAATTATTTTTCAAGAATTTTTCAAAAACAAGCCACGATGAAGACCACTGTTGAAACTTCATCCGGAGATGAAACAAGAGAAATATATAATTAAAAAAAAGACAAAACCAAAGGAAAGGGAAAAATTGTAGCAACTGTTGAACAAGAATTATGGTCTGAATCAGGTGATGAGACCAAAAGTATCGCCATGGTATTAAAGAACATAAATGGGAAAGAGGATTTACAAGAAACAAATACCAGTTCTAGCACATTAAATTGTCACAAAGAAACTCCAAATGAAAAGAGGACGATAGAGATATTTCATGTGAGGATAATCTCAAACCACACAAAGATAGACACATTTTTTGATAGTGGGTCTCAAGCTAATATCATCTTAGAAGACTTGGTTAAATAGCTGAAACTTGAGAAAATTCCACATCCAAAGCCTTATCCACTTGGATGGATATGCAAGGATGCAAAATTACAAGTCTCAAGAAAGTGCATCTTGCGCTTTGCCATAAAAGCTCATTATGTTGATTGGGTTGAACTGGATGTAGTAATGCTTGACATTACAGGTGTTGTGTTGGGTAGTCCATATCTATATGAAAGAAAATATATCTTCCATCGCCATGAGAACAAGTATCACTTGTTCAAGGATGGAAAAGAGTACATTGTGAGAGCACATAAGAAGAAGCTAGAATCTTCTCTAGTCCATGCAGGGAAATTGATAAGGCTAGTTAATGCAAGTCAAAATATGACTTTGTTGATGGTTAAACAACAAGATTTTGTACATTTTTATTTTCATGGTATTTCTGATACAAATGATGATATGTTTCAGTGTGATAACAGTTCGTCTTTAAAATAAGATGACAATATGTTGCACAAGGTACCTTTGGTGTCGATCGGTGCAGAGAAGAAAGTGTCGGTGCAAAGCGGTGCAAGATTCCATGAAATGGAAAGGCATGCAAGAAAAAAGGGCACACAGTTTAGCAAGGGTCATTTCTGGTTTCAGAATGGCAGATCGGTATGGCGAGAAAACTTGGTCGGGATTCGGCACAAGTACAGGGCTCACACATCAAAAATTTTCCATGTGGACAATGACAAGGAGAATCTTATTTTCAGTCTTCTTTGAAGCTTGACCATTGTAAAAACAATATGTATTCTACAAAATATAGTTGTTTTTCAGAAAATTTCAAAAATTTGCATCATGATTCAGTTAATGTTAGCAACGGCTGGTTAGTGAATTTAAGGAACAATTTATCATTTTATGAGAAGCTCAATTTGATGAACTCAGGAATATTTCAGTGGTTCAAGGTTGGAAGAGTGGAGAATCAGTCTCCTCATCTTCATTTTCTATAATCAGAGAGATTTTTTGGGTCCAAAAGCTTCCCATTTGGGAGGAGTGATCATGTGATCATGTCCTAAGTGAAGAAAATGCTCAAAATTGGAACTGCTCAGAATTGGTTTAAACTAGAATGAGAGGATAGGCCTTGTCGATACAATCATGTAGCCAAGAATGACACTCAAATCCGACATTGTATGTGAATGTTATTCAAGTTTGAAAATTCACAATTTCATGCAAAAGACCAGTTTGACCATGGTTGACTTTGATTAAAAAAATATTAAAAAAGAATATTCCATAGAATATTTCAGGAATATTCCACAAAATATTCCATGGAATATTCCTTCATCAACTTATCAGGGCTCGACATTCATCAAATGTGGAATGCAAAGTGGATTTACTATGGGATTTAGTGGCCAATTAAAGGGTGCCACATGGCAGGCTCGAAGGTCGCCATGTGGCCCCATATCTGAATATTTTGTTGTGGAAAAAAAAAATTTGGGCATTGGCAGGATTCGACCCAGGTTAGGTGGCCGCTAGCCCATAGGCCCGACCGACCCACCCACATGATGGTTCTTAACATACTATGGATACATTACATATATAAAGTTTATATAAGGTTTGGGCGGCAGTAAGTGGGGCCAGCCCCCTTATAATATGACCTCCCAGTGGAAAATCAGGCCTAGCCCGATGGATAACACAAAACCACAACCATTACGGTGATGCAATTGCGTTCACATTGAAGTCAGCGGAGGATACGTGAGGTTAAATGCTACCGTTTGTAAACTGTTAACTCCACGGTTATGATGGCGGGTTGGGCAGTGGTCCATGTGACCTCGCCCACTAACAATAAATCTTAATGAAAATGGTTCCAATAGTTTGGGTGGAGTATGACCTTTTAGGCTCCTTTTCCAAAATTAGTGGCCTTATCTCCAGTTCTCCCAAGTTTAGTGGAGTTTCTTTACGCAAAATTGGACAAAACTTCAGTTGGTCATAACTTTCACACTACTGAACCTTTTGGAGAATTTTTTTTTTTGATTTCGGGTATTGTCAGCATTCTTGAGCCATTGGAACAAGTTGTAGAGCCATCATAGGTGTCTTTAGGCCATTTTTACTTCAGATAATATTGGGGAGCCATCAGGGCCTTGATGGAAACGAATCTGCATTGGACTACACTTCACTGTTTTAGCTGAAATCAGAGTCATTCTTAACTTCCTTCTGTGTTCTGAATTCATTTTCAAGTTGGTTTGGTCTCTTTAGGCCTTTTTCTCACTGTATTACCAATTTGAGGATCATAATATATCAAGGACATGCCCATTGGGAGCCTTGGACCCGATAGATGTAGTCCAAGAGGGGTGAACTACCTCATCATGTTGTTGTGTGTTTATGGTGAAGTTATTCTAATGTGTTATTTAGATTAAAGTTGTTAAACAGTGAATTAAAACAACACTCCATCACACCTAAATTCCAAAATTGTTATCAACAACACTTTGTTTCAATTTCAAGACTATCCAAACACTTTGAACACTTAATTTAATTGAAATGAATAATTTGAATAGCAAAAAAAAATACTTTAATTTTCAGATCACACGACCTGACCTGGCCCGACCCAAACTTGTTTCCTTAGGCGCCCTCAAACGACCTAACCCGAACTGACCCGAACGAAGGCAAAATGGATCAAACGGCAAATGGATCACACAAACATGCACAAGGCACGCGAGCGGTCACAACTTAGCATTTTTGAAATGCCCTTCATCACATGACCTGACCTGACCTGACCCGAACGCATTTCCTTAGGCGCCCTCACACGGCACAACCCGACCCGCCCAAACGAAGGCACTAGGGATCAAACGAAAAATAGGCCACACGAACATGCACAATGCACATGGTCGGTCACAACTTAGAATTTGTTATACGACCTCCCTTACATGACCCAACCCAAATGGGTTTCCTTGGGCACCCTCACATGACCCGACCTGAACGCATTTCCTTGGGCGCCCTCACACAGCACAACGTGAACCACCTGAATGAAGACACAATGGATAAAATGAAAAACGGGTCACATGAATGTGCACAAGGCACACAGGCAGTCACAACTTAGCATTTTTTATATGACCTCCCTTACATGACCCGACCCAACCCGGCTCGAACACGTTTCCTTGGGCACCCTCACATGGCACGACCCGACCCACCCGAACGAAGGCACAAGGGAGAAAATGGGAAATGGGTCACACGAACGTATAAAAGGCACACGATTGGTCACAACTTAGCATTTTTTACACAACCTCCCTCACACGACCTGATCCAAATGCATTTCCTTGGGCACCCTCACATGACCCGACTCAACCCGACCCTACCTGACCCACTCGTATGCATTTCCTTGGGTGCCTTCACATGACACAACCTGTCCCAACCTGCATAAACATGTTTCCTTAGACACCCTCTCACGGCATGACCCAACCCGACTCGACCCGCCTGAATGAAGAACAATGGAAGAAACAGAAAATAGGTCGCACGAACATGCACAAGGCACATGGGTAGTCACAACTTCTCATTTTATATACGGCCTCCCTCACATGACCCGACCTGGCACAGTCTAAATGCATTGCCTTGGGTGCCCTAACATGACACCACCCGACTAGCCAGAGCAAAGGCATAAGGGAGAAAGTGGGAAATGGGTCACATGAACGTGCACAATGCACATGGTCAGTCACAACTTAAAATATTTAATATAGTCACCCTCACATGACCCAACTCGACTCGACCCAACACGAACGCATTTCCTTGGGTGCCCTCACATGACCTGACTCAACCTGACCCGAACGCATTTCCCTTGGCGCCCTCACACGAGCTGATCTGACCCTACCCTACCTGACTGTCATGAATGCGTTTCCCTAGGCACCCTCACACGACACAACCCGACCCCACCCGATCTGACCAAACATGTTTCCTTGGGTGCCCTAACATGACACGACCCGGCCCGAACTCCCTGAATGTGTTTCCTTCAGTAAACTGACATGGCATGACCCAACTCGACCCTCTCGAACACGTTTCCTTGGGTTCCCTCACAAGACCTGACCCGAACACATTTCCTTGGGTGCCCTCACACAACCCGCCCCACCTGAATAAGTTTCCTTGGGTGCCCTCACATGGCACGACCTGACCTAAATGTGTTTTTGTGGGACCCTCACATGACCTGACCTGTGTAGGCTCTAACCCTGTATAGAAATTATCTAGGAATGAATCTTTAAACCAGAAAATAAACAATTGCAATATAATATAACATAAAATAGATAAACACAGAGATTTTCCCCTGGATCCCAAATCAGGACGACCAACTTGATTTTTCATTATATTTCTTTTAGTGTTACAACACATATATATATACATCCCAAGGCATACATAAATCCCAATCCATTAACCCTGGATTAGAACATAACCATAGTTCCCTTGACTGGATCTGCAAAATACCAGGGGCTGAAAACCATCATGGTCCAAAACCATGGGTGGGTCTGCCCACCAGAAAAGAAGAACCAAAATTTTTTTCCAGGGCACTACCCTGGACCCCCACAGTGGGGGCTACCACCCCCCCCGGTGACCCCCCCGTACGTTGTGCCCAATGAAACGTACGAGAGGGGGCTATTGTCCCCCTGCTACCCCCTCGCGCGTGACTAGTCGTGGAAATAATATAACACAAACCCAACATTCTCCCACTTGTTGTTTTCTTTCTGTAAGAGGCCAAAGGAGAAATGGGTCATTAGCCCAGCTTTGCAACAGCCATTTTTTGTCTACACCAAGAGAAATTCTGAGTGCTCACAGACTTTATCAATGCATCTACAACATTCTTCAAAATTTCCACCTTTACTAGCAACACCCTTTTAGCTTCAACCATATATCTCACAAAGTGATATTGAACATAAATGTGCTTTGTATTTGAATGATAAGAAGGGTTCTTAGCCAAGAAAATTTCACTTTGGATATCATAGTCTATCCTTATAGCTTGCTGCACCAACCCCATACTTGAAAACAATCTTTGCAACCAAACTGATTCCTTGCTTGCATGAGTGGCTACCATGTATTCTTCCTCTGTAGTTGAAAGAGCCACTACAAACTGTCTTTTACTCATCCAACTGATTGCACCTCCAAATAGGCTAGACACATACCCACTTGTAGATCTTCTTTGGTCCATATCTCTAGCCGAGTTTGCATCAAAAAAACCATGAATGTCCAACACTCTTTCCAATCCTGGTCTTCCCTGGTAGCATAAGCCATAGTCACTAGTGCCACACAAATATTTGAAAACCTGCTTCACTGTTGTCCAATTCTCCTTCCTTGGGTTTGACATAAACCTACTTAATACTCCCACTGCACGTGCAATGTATGGTCTAGTACAGACCATTTCATACATCAGGATACCCACTACACTTGCATATGGAACACGGGACATATCCTCCTCTTCTTCTTGTGTCTTAGGAGACTTTTCACTAGACAGCTTTGTACCTACAGGAATCGGAACATTCACCGGTTTACTATCCTGCATATTGAACCTCTACAATATAGTCTTTACATACTTCCTCCGGTTTAACCAAAGCTTCCTCTTTGCCCGATCTCTCTTAATTTCCATGCACAAAATATAGTTTGCAGCACCAAGATCCTTCATTTCGAATTTGGAGAACAACTGGGTCTTCAAATCTTGGATAGTTTCTTTGTCATTTCCAATCAACAACATATCATCCACATACAAGAGCAAATAAATAACACAGTCACCAATTAATTTAAAATAAACACGTTGATCCTCCTTGATTCTGGTGAAGCCAAGTCCCCATATATAGGTATCAAATTTCTGATACCATATCCTTGGTGACTGTTTTAACCCATACAGAGACTTTTTTAACCTACATACCAGCTCTTTCTTCCCCTTCACCATAAAGCCTTCAGGTTGTTTCATGTAGATCTCCTCTTCTAGATCCCCATGAAGAAATGTTGTCTTCACATCCATCTGTTCTACCTCAAAATTAAATGCAACAACAACAGATAAAATTAATCTAATAGAAGTAAATTTGGCAACAAGAGAAAATATATCACCAAAATCAATTCCCAGCACCTGGGAATAACCTTTTGCTACCAATCGAGCTTTTTATTTCTCCACCTTGCCTTCTACATTCATCTTCTTCTTAAACACCCATTTTCTCCTGATGGGCTTCCTTCCAGCTGGAAATTCCACCAGATCCCATGCCTCATTTTTATGCAAGGATGCCATTTCATCAACCATGGCATCCTTCCAGATTTTTCCATCTTTTGAATCTACTGCCTCCCTGACGGTTCTGGGATCATCATCAGTTATAGTTAAAGAAAAATTTGAACACAAAACACATGGATTATACCTTTGTAGTTGTCTTCTTTCCCAAACTGATCTTCTAACAGCTGGAGTCCGTGGCTCTTCCTCTTCTGAGTCTTCTTCTGTTGTAGAGTCCGATTCATCCTCCTTTAACTCAGACTCTATCTTCTTAGGTTCCTTTGGTAGGACTTCATGTTTAACAATATCTTTCACCTCTCTAAAAACCACATCTTGGTTGTACACAAACTTCCTTGTTTCCGGGTTCCAAAGCTTGTAACCCTTTAAACCATCCTTATACCCAATAAAGATGCAATGCTCATTTTTATCATCCAAATTTCTCCTTTTCTCCTTCAGAACATGTACATATGCATCACATCCAAATACCCTTAGATGTGAAAGAGAGGGTTTCTTACTAGTCCATACCTCATGTGGAGTCTTATCCTCCAACGCTGATGAAGGCAATCTATTAACCAAGTAACATGCAGTCTCCACTGCCTCTGCCCATAATTCTTGTCCTAATCCGGTACCACTGAGCATGCTTCTTGCCTTTTCCATCAGCGTTCTCTTCATTCTTTCTGCAACTCCACTTTTCTAAGGTATTTTTCCATGCTATACCACACTTCTTACAAAAATCTTCAAATTCCTTCTTGCAGAACTCTTCAAATTCCTTCTTGTAGAACTCCCCACCATTATCTCTCCTCAACACCTTTATCTTCTTCTCTGTCTAGTTTTCCACCAGAGCCTTAAATTATTTAAATCTGTCAAAGACTTCAGATTTATTCCTCAAGAAATATATCCATGTACTCCTTAAGAAGTCATTTATGAATGAAAAATAGTACATAGACTTACCCAGTGATGGAACCGACATAGGTCCAAACACATCATTGTGCACAAGCTCTAATATCCTGTTCGCCCTCTTAGCACCAGAAGGAAAAATCACCCGATTCTACTTCCCATATACACAATGTTCACAAAAATAAAAATCCAGTGAGATATTAGACATAAATTCTACCATACCATTTCTATGTAGTATCTGAAGGCCCATATCTCTAATATCTCCAAGCCTTTGATGCCATAGCATGGTATTTTCTCCAGAGACCGCTATGCTTTCTACTCCACTTTCGAGAACCACATAATTGTTGCACCCATAAATAACAGTGATGCCCTGATGCTTGTACTGAGTTCCAATGTGAACTCCCCGCATTAATACCAGTGTTACCCAAACCATCTTATAGGCATCTTTATCGAACAATGTTTTTACACCTACATCATCCATGTTTCTTACAGAAATCAGATTTCTAGCCAATGCAGGAATGTGAAGAACACCACGAAGTGTTCTAATCCTTCCACCTTGCAGCTCTAGCTTGAATTTTCCACGTCAGATGATTCTAGCCTTCCTATCATCCCCTACGAAGACATCACCACCATCATATTTCTCATACTCACAGAACCACTCCCTCTGGGGAGTGAAGTGAAAGGATGCACCCAAGTCAATCAACCATGACTCATGATATACATGTGTATTTGAAGAAGAAGCCAAATACACATCCCCACCTTCATCCGAGGTTGTTTTTTCCTCTACAGAAGGAGCATCATGAGATCCCTTTCCTTTCTCAAGAGCTTTAGATCACATTCTTTTTTGTAGTTCCCTTCCTTTTCGCATTTATAGCATACATTTATAAACTTTCTAAGAGATTTAAATCTCCCTCTAGATTTAGATCTCTGACTCGAAACCTTATTCTTGTTTCTGTTCTAGGGCCTTCCACGTACATACAGGGAATCTCCATTCTGACCCTCCATATTTCTCCATCTCATTTCCTCTGACAACAACGTTGAGACAATGTCATCAAAATTTAAGGTAGTTGTATTTCTAACTATTGCAATAACCAAACTCTCCCACAAATCTGGTAGAGAACACAAAAAACTGATTCACTTATCTTCATATCAGATTTTAATATCAACAGTTGATAGCTAACTTACCACAGTATTGAAGGTGTTCAGATGCTCTGTCACCAAGTCTCCATCCTTCATCCTCAGGTTCTACAACTTTTTCCGTAGGAAAAATTTATTCACCAGAGACTTAGATTGGTACAAAGTCCCTAGATTGTCCCACAAGGTCTTTGCTGTAGCTTCCCCAGATACATTCAACAATACTAAATCTGAGACACACAACCATATTATGCTCCTTGCCTTCCAATCTAGTTTCTTTGAGTCTTCATATGACATTTCCATTGGTTAAGTACCCTCATCTACCATGATCCACTAGTCCTTATCCACCAACAGACCCTCCATCTTGAGCTTTCACAACTCAAAACTCTAACCATTAAATTTCTCAATCTCTATCTTCCCGCCGCTCGTCATCTTCTTTCGCCGCAAGAATCGATCCCACAGTTCTCCCACTGAACAGGGTCTACCTCAGGCCCGAGAAAAAAACCCCTCAGCAGAAAATGCATCCCCTTGAAGCCAAAACTGATTTGATACCAAATGTAGGTTTAACCCTGTACAGAAATTATCTACGAATGAATCCTTAAAACATAAACAATAGTAAGAGCATATAACATAAAACAGATAAAAATAGAGATTTTCCCCTAGATCCCAAATCGAGATGACCAGTTTGATTTTTCATTATATTCCTTTTAATGTTACAACACATATATATACATGCTGAAGCATACATAAATCCCAATCCATTAACCCTGGATTAGAACATAACCGTAGTTCCCTTGACTAGATCTACAAAATACCAGGGGCCAAAAACCATCATGCCCCAAAACCATGGGCAAGTCCGCCCACTAGAAAATAAGGACCAAAATTTTTTTCCGGGCGATGTCGCCGACCCCAACATGTGGGGCTACTGCCCCTCTTGTGAACCCCCAGTACGTTGCGCCCAACACAACATACACGGGGGAATATGGCCCCCCCTATTACCCCCTAGTGCTTTACTAGTCATGGAAAGAATATAACACGAACCCAACAACCCGACCCACCTAAAAGAAGGAATGAGGGAGAAAATGAAAAACATGTTCCATGAACATGTACAAAGCTCAAGGTCGGTCGACAATGCACCCCCCTAGAGAGGGGATGTCGCTTGTTAGCTTCCTTGCACCTCACAGGTTTTCAAACCCGCTGACTCACACACATGTTAGACTCCTTGGTTCGTGTTTCAAGATGGATCGAATGTAAAGCCCACCAACCAACACCATGAGTTCACAGGTGCACACGACCCGCCACAAGGGCATGCGCTTTGTTCCCCAACCGCTGCAAGAACAAACCGATAGGTGGTACTCCACCCGTGCTTGTGACGATGTAGCATCCTGTGTTGGTAAACAGTGGGTGTCACAGCTTAGCATTTTTTATACGACCTCCCTCAAACGACCCGACCTGGCCTGGCCTGAACATGTTTCCTTGGGCGCCCTCACATGCCATGACCCGACCTGCCCGAATGAAGGCACAAGAGATAAAATGGGAAACAGGTCACACAAACGTATATAAGGCAGATGTGCTTTCATAAATTATAATTTTTGATACGGCTACCCTCACACGACCTGACTCAAACTTTTTTCCTTGGGCGCCCTCACATGACTTGACCCAAATCGACCCGACCCGTTCAAATGCATTTCCCTGGGTGCCCTCACATGACACGACCTGATCGAACCCAACCCGCCCAAACACATTTCCTTGAGTTCTCGTACATGACACAACCTGACCAGACCAGCCCAAACATGTTTCCTTGGGTGCCCTCATAAGGCTGGACCCAACTCAACTTGTCCCGCCCGAATGAAGGCACAATGGAGAAAATGCCAAACGGGTCACATGAATGGGCATAAGGCACACGGGCAATCAAAAATTAGCATTTTTTATATGGCCTCCCTCACACGACTCGACCCGACCTGACTTGAAAGCATTTCCTTAGGTGCCCTCACATGGCATGACCCAACCACCTGTATGAAGGCATAAGAGAGAAAATGGGAAACTGGTCACACAAAAGTGCACAAGGCACACGGGTGGTCACAACTTAACATTTTTAATACGGACACCCTCACGTGACCTAACCCGACCCGACCCGAATGTATTTCCTTGGGCACCCTCACACAATCTGACCCGACTCGACCCTACCCGACCTACCCGAATGCATTTCCCTAGGCACTGTCACACGACATGACCTGAACTGACTTGACCCACCCGAATGCATTTCCTTGGGCACCCTGACACAACATGACCCAAACTGAACTACCTGTATGCAATTCCTTGGGCGCCCTGACATGGCACGACCTGACTCGACTCGCTCAAACGTGTTTCCTTAGGCACCCTCGCATGACCCAACCCAAACCTGTTTCCTTGGGCCCCGTCACATGACCTGAGCCACTTGAATGCATTTCCTTCGGCGCCCTCACATAGCATGACCTTTTTAGTCATCAAAATTTTTTACCTATTGTTGATGACTAGTTTCCTTAGCTACATTTTATAGATGCTAATCTCAAACTATCAATTTTTCATCTAGAAAATACCCCAAAACAATTTTTTTCCTCCTACCCCTTCCTGTCAGTCTATGATGAGAAAAATCTCCACTTTTCAAGATCTATCTCGCCTCAGAAAATTATCCCTGTCTAGAGGTGTCTTAGCTTGGTTTATCTGTTGTCATTTACCCTTTTTTCTCATGCCATTCACTATCCAAAGGTTGAAAAAGTGTCTGTAACTCTATCCCTGGTCATCTTGTCATTTGAAAATCTGATCATGCCTAAGAAAACACTCAGAATCTATCAAAATTGTCCCTAAGTTAGATAGTGGTGTTTAGGGAGTTTTTCTTGGCTAAGATATCCTAGGCCAAAAGCCTCTGTCTAGTACCATTCAACCATGAATTAGTTCCTATTCTGCAAAACAAGCATTGTTCTATCCATAGGTCACACACCACTAAGAGGTCACTTTGTATTATTTTAGAAGAAGTTCAACAAAGGTCCAAATCAGGAAAAGAGAAGGTTTGTCACTGTCTGAAGAAAAATGCTTATATCAGGAAAAATATCCATGAAACACCAAAAGAGCTCTCCAAGGTTCCAAAACATCTATTTTTACATCTCTGCAAGGGTGTCATTAAATGATGATCAATGTAAAAAGGAGGTCAAAAGGGAAAATTTCAATAGGTCCTTCATGATGACTTAGTTTTCCATCAAGGCAAGTAAAGTACAGTAAGTAAGGGCAGCAAGTTTACATGTTATAAATCCAAAAGCTGCCTGAAGAATAGAGATCACTCATCAAGTCAAAATGAATAACAAGGATTGAGTAATGTTAATCAGCAGTGCTGCATAATCTTTCCAAATGTCATCATCATGTAGGACATAAGAAGACAACTGCTTCTTATGTTACCTTCAACCTGGGATGTGAACTTTAGTCAAAGGCAATCTCAAGGTACCCTGAAAACACAGTCAAGGGAAAGTTAGTTCAAAGGTGTCTAACAGTGAGCATTATCCTTATACCAACCACTTCATTCACTCCCTAAAAAATTCACAGTGATATGATATCAATCAAAGACATATATTGTAGAGCAATGACACAGTGTTGAAATAAATGAAATTTCATGTGTATAAAGATAACCTCCTTCATGAAAAGCAGATGGTTAGAAGCACAATGAAAAAACCTCCTTCAAAAAGCAGAGGGTTAGGAAAACATTTTTGTGGCCTCCTTGATAAACAAGCAGAGAGCCAACATGTTTTGAAGTGATTTCAGAAGTTGTTTTGTGCCACCTCCTCCAAAAGGATGAAAAGAAGATGCATATCAAGGTCTAAAATTGTGTTTGAAAAAAATTTTCTGTTGTTAAGACCAGTTGAGAAACAGTGGTGAAAACAAATGAAAAATTCATGGGTTGAAGGCCTTTGTTACATCATAAGGATAACAGTGACATGATGATGTTAAGAAGCCTCTGTTTTTTTTGTTTATAAAAGCCTCTTCAAAGTATAATCTGAAGTTGGAGTTTTAAACTAAGAGTAGCCTCATCTAAATGGTAATATGGTAAACCAAGATGGGTTTAAATTGACTTTTGCAAACTGATATAAAGCAGCCAACCCACCAAGATGATTTATATAAGAAGGGTATATTTCAATTTAGACATATCTACCCTAGTCTATCTAACTATTTATTCGAGGTAAACAGAGGGCTATCACTTGGGTTACAGCTACTATGAATCTGCTCATTCATAAGGATAAAAAGGTGACCATCTTTGGTAAACAAGCAGAAGATCAAATCATATGATAAGACCTCCTTCATTTCATGAACAAGTAGAGTTGCATATTGGTTTTCAAATGGCTGCAGTAGAAATTATTTTGTGAGCCTCTTTCAGATAATATATTGGGTCACAATTTTGGAGAAGACCAGTACCATCTATATAAATACCTCTTCCAAATATAGACAGAGAACTCTTTCATAAACAAATCATATAGATCTTGGCTAGAGTTTCAAAATAATATAATGCTAAGGAAAATAGGTATCATAGGTAAAGAGTTTTTGTGTCAAAAACAAAGGGACTGTTTGTAAGCTAATAATTCAAGAATGACAAGCGGAGAGAGAAAAAAAACACAGTGTAACCTTAAAAATATCTATTCAAAGGGACAAAATATATACATATGAGAAGACCCCATCACTTCATAAAACAATGAATTGGCATTATGGTGTTAAGATGGCTAGAGTAGTGTTTTTGTGGTAACCTTCTTGTAGAAAAATAGTAGAGAAAAACACAACTGATATAAAGGACCTCCTTTATGAAAAAGGCAACCCCTTACCATTGTGCACAAAGTCATTTTTAAAAGAAGGGTTACAAAGGCTTTAAAAGGTGATGTCATATTTTAAATAACAAAGGAGGGGAGGAGTTTTAAAAATCCGCATCATGTATAAAGGAGCTCGAGCACATAGCATGGGTCATTTTCAAACCAAGTCACGGAGAAAAAGAAATATTTTTTGAAAAAATTTGAAGTCTTTCGACGTGTGGCACACCTGTGACATTGCGCGGTGTGCCTGTAGGCACCTACTGAAGGAAATTGTGAAGGGTGTGACGCGCCTGTGGGGTTGTGCAGTACGCCTCTGCCCATCATTCAACGGGCACCCAAGGCCAACCCGACAACATCAACACGGTGGGTTTATTCCCGTTCAAGCCTGCGCAGCCCAGTCACCAAGCTTGAACGTGGTGCGTTTGCCCACACAGAGCCCGCCCGGCCCATCAACCAACTCTAAATGCCAGTTTGCCCACCTGGGCCAATGCTGCAAAAAACCCTCAAAGGTGCCAAGGTCAGGTTTTCAACCAAGAATTCACCTCCAAATACATCAAGAGACTTTTCTAAGGGTATTTATTGTCTCTTAGCCAAGTTTTTAATTTGAGGGAAGGTTTGATAACAAGCTTCAAAAGGAAATAGTGATTGAGGGTAAAAAGATAATCATTGTTTCACTAGAAATATATTTGTTTGAAAAGGATTGTTTATCAAGCAAAGAAGAACATCTTGTGCTTAAGGAAAAAAAAATAAACTTCATCCAAAAGGAAACTTTCCTGCTAAAAACATCAAAGACAAACTGTGAATAAGCGATAAGGGCTTGTTGACAGTTTGAAAGGGGTTTGGAAGTAGTTAAGGGGAAAAAAAAACTTTCTTTCAAGCATACCATGTTTATAAATATCAGAGAAAAACTAATGATTTCAAAGAGCTCCCTTTTTTTCTTCAAATATCCAAAGAGAAAGCAGTGATTAAACAAGGAGACCCATCATTTCAGATTAAAGGCTTGAACTACATAAAACAGGGAATCAGTTTTTAAAAAAGACTAGCACCTTGTGAAATTTGAAATTTTGTTTCTTTTTAATTACATAAAGGATCACATAGTATATAAATAGAAGATAGAGTTTGTGTTAAAGGTTTCTTACTCAGTAACAGGGAGGCTACTTTCTTTAGAGAAACAAAGTGATCTTCAACCGAAAAACGATTGGTTTTCTCACCTTTTAAACAGTGATTACAAAAGAAGATAGTGGTTGAGAGGAAAAGAGTTTTAGTGTCTAAAAGAGAGAGGAATTGTCTTCAAAAAACCACAAATAGATCTTAATAAAGGTCTCTTTACTCAAAACACAGTGCTGTAGAAGTGAATTTGTTTTCATTTAACAAGCACTTGCTTGCCAACTAAAGAGAAAAGAAGTAGTCTATTTTTCAGTACATTTCAAGGTCTTGTTTGGTAAGTTAGTGAAGGGTATCAAAAGAAAAAATTCCTCCAAATAAAGACAGTAGAAGTGGGTATCACAATAGGTATGAGCCTATTACAACTCAGGAAGTGAATGAATCTCCTTCAGTACTCTTCAATTTTCATGAAGTAGGGTGCTTGAAATTTTGCCAAAAATTCCAAGAAGTAAAAGGTCACCTTCCTTTGACACATTTGTTTACTTTGAGGCTGCAAGGAAAGCATGTCCATCTAGCATGTCTGGATTTCAAACTCTCTCCTAGGGCTATCTCCAAAGCTACTAAGATCCCCTATATAGGAGAAAAGTGGTTCAAACAAACATACCTAGATCTAAATCACTACAAACCCTTCCTAAAACCAGACCATCAGGATGATTGCCATGATATTTTCCCTTTTTCTCACTTTTTTACCAGCTATTCCCCCTTCATGAAAGTCATCATGAAGTATTTCACATGTGAAGGGAGGTTTTCCCAGATTTATGCCTATCACATCAGGCTTCTTATGCATTTCACAAGAACTCAGTTGCTGAACCTACCTTTCTTCCTCTATAGAAGCATTGAAAAGATGGCCTCTACTGTCCAAAAGAAGCCCTCCACTAAAAAACAAGCTTGTTTGTTTCATCATTCCATTATCAAGATCATCATCCTCCATCAACTTGAGAAAAAGGGAGTTTCTTGGGACTCTTTCATCTCCCATCCTAATTTTCCCATTGCCTCTTCATCTCATGTGCCTTTCTCACCATCCACTCATCATGTTTCTCCTTCTTCTAGTAAATCCACTCCTAAAAGACCAAAATTCCCTATGATTGAGAGTGAACAAGAGAATAATAAAACTAGTGATGAAGAAGGGCAAAGTGACAAGAAGCAAACTAGTGCTGAAGGAGGGCAAAGTAAAGACTCTAAGCATCGTAGTGGGCAAGAAGGAAATGATGGTGAGCATGAAAAAATTAATGGTGAGCATATAAGTCATGAAGATGAACATGATGAAAGTCAACACAGCAGTAAGCATAATGATGATGACTGAAAAAACAGTGAAGGTAAAGAGCACAACATTCATGAAGAAAGCAGGGACATAGATGAACAAGGAATTCCTCAAGAAAACAAACAAAGTGGCAGCCAAAATAGTGATGATGAGGGTCACGAAAGTCCTAAAAAAGACACTTATGATGAGGGTCATGATAGTCCTCAAAAAGACACTTATGATGAGAAACAAGAAAACCCTCAAGAAAGTAATGATGATGGAAAGAAAACAAGAAATAGTGAGCATTTCGAAGGGGGAAACATGGAGAAAAAAGATCAAAACAGTCCTACGGGTAGCCAAGACCAAACCAGGGACCAAGTTGAGTAAGTGCATGTTATGAAACTATCTCTCTCTTCTCCTCAACACAACCAAGAGCATGTGCTAGCTGCCTCTTCGAGGCAAGCGGCCATGACTCTTCCTCCAAAAGTGGCGAAGCCTAGAAATACTAGATCTGCCAAGAAGAAGATCACTCCAGCAGTGACTAGCAATGTCACAAGAGCACTAAGAAGTAGAGGAAAACTGCCTAAAAAGAGCATTGCTGAATTGTCAAAGAGGAAGAGGACCAAGAAGCGTATCCAAGGCAAGGGAAAATAAAAAGAGGAGAGTAGTCATGAAAAGGAAATGGCGTTTGATATCATATAGATAGACAATGATGATGGGGATAATGAAGCTAGAATTCTTGAGGCTCTTTTAAAAAATAGAGAAGCCAAAATTCATGACCTACAAGCTGATCTAGAAAGGTCCAAGGACCTCATACATGTTCTACAGATGTAAAACAAACAAATGAGTGGTCAAATGGCAGTTTATGAGGCTCGGGCTTTCAGATACCAAAGGGAAGCATACAAAGCACAAGTCAAGCTTCAAGAGCTTATGGGAGAATTTGATGATACTGAAGAAGAAGAGCAGCTAATGAGAAAGAGGCCTAGGACTATGGGTCTCAAGAAAGCTTTGGAGAAAAAGAAGGAAGAAGAGGCAGCCCTTTTTCGATCTTATCCTCTTACTCAATTTCTCACCCAAGAAATAGAAAATAATAGAGAACCATGGCTTGAAAGGGCCAACAACGATTTGGAGGATAAGTTAGAGAAAACTAACAGAGACTTGAGTTTACAAAAGAAGATGATCGGGCACTACAAGAAGTTGAACCAATTTGTCCGAAGAAAGCTCAAACTTGCCCAAGAAAGGCTCAAGGCTGCCTGAAAGAGGCACCCAGTAAAAAAAGTGGAGAAAGGCACATAATCGCACGAAATATTGGCCTCATCTTACTTACATGCATCTGAAAACCCATGAGGGGCTCGCTCACCAAAATTGATAAAATTTTGACAAAATTTTGTTTTTTCTGTTTTTTGGCCATAATTGCACATTTTTCAAGGCGCTGCCATGGGTGCTAGGAGCATCCTCAGCTCATTAACGTCATTTTTTTGGATGGAATAAATTTAGGGGAAGATACTCACAAAGTTTCAGATCCAAAGGAGGTGTTTTGGTCCCCCAAAGAGGCGAAAAACAATGATTTTTTGACTTTCTGCCTCACATATCAGCAAGGGCTAATTTTTGGTTTTTTCCACTCAGTTCACTTTTTGACATACTTATATGGATCAGTTTGGGGAAAATAAAGTTGTTCCAGAAACTAGACATCTATGGATTTCCAATGAGCCATCATGGCCCTCGTTTTGACATCAGGAGGTCCCTCAAAGGTTGTCTACAAGACAGGGAATTTTCTGCTGCTACGTTCCTGTAGCATTTTGGAAAAAAAGGCAGTTTTTTGAAGTGGCTTATCGAAATGTGCGTTAAGCCTTTTTTGGCCATTTTCAGTCATGCAAAGTCAATATTTTTTCCTTTTTTATCATTTTATAGATATTTTGAAGATATTTTTTTCATTGGGCTTTGCAAAGCCTCAAGGACAAAATCAGATATTTGTTCTAAGCCTATGAGCTTCTAGTCAGTTTTGTGAAGCTTATCTTCTCATTTCCTATATAACTCATGGAGAATCACTGTAATATTGTTGGTTGAAGAATTGATTAAGGGGCATAACTTGATGATATAGAGAAATTCAATGATATTACAAGATTTTAAGAAACACTTTGTCTCATGATGTGGATGATTTCTTGTTTGTCTTGGATGGTGGAAGAGGACTTTTTGTTGGATTCCTTGGCTTGGTAAAATGGTATAGTGTTCCTATCTATATGTTTCCTTAGTTTATCATACATGTTTCCATGTTTCTTGCTTGATGTAGGTCAGTAAAGAATATATTTTGGACATGCCCATGGATGCACCTCAAGTTTCCTAATTTCATTACAGCTTCTATGTTTTTCTTCTTTCTTAGTTATGTCAAACAATTATTAACTGCTCTTTGATACCCTAAGAACTTGTTATCAATTTCATTAATGTTTATTATGTATGCTATCAAGTATGATTCAAGGTATGCCATGCTTACTCCTAGCTATCCAAAACCCCATCACTGAAACCTTTCTCTGAATATTTGATTGTCCTAGTTGAACCAAAGAGGTCTTGTTTCAATATTTCCCTTTGCCTATGCTCTCGAATCTTAGTTTAAAGTTCCCAATAGCTCAAAATATGATGTCTAGGAGTTCCCTCTTCATAGATTGAGTTGTTTGTCTGTCTTGTTTGTTTTCCCCAAATTATGAAGGGGATTTTCCCAAATTTAGAGGGTCTTATACTTCTATGTCTCGTCTGAATGTTTATTTTATGCATCTATTAGTTGGAAGTTTCATTTATAATGATCAATGGTTAGCCCTACCACATGGATGTCCGTTGTAAAACTATTAATGCTTTAAACCTCTTTGTCCTTTCACAAATTTAGTGTCCATCCCATTTCATTCCACCTAAAAGAATCCATTTTACCTCGACCAAATCAGCCCTGCAATATACCTTGTCCACCCATTTGAGGTAGTCTCGACCTTATCGACCCCATAGCCCAGTTGATCTGATAAAATTTTTATCTTATTATCCTTTGATCAGTTCTCCCTAAAAAAACCTAAAACAAACCAAAAACACACTTGACAACTAGCCTAAAATCAGATACATATAAATCAAACAGGTTTATATCCTTTACAAAAATAGAGAGAGCCCTCTCTAAGTCCAGGAAAGCTAGGTCCTTGGTCTCTAAAGTTGGTTTGATGTTACCCTGTCATTTGGCTTGCCAATCTGCCAAATCACGGGACCTTAACATAATAGCAATCAAGGTGGGACTCTGAGTGAATAAACAAACTTAGACTTCCCTAAACATTTCAGCATCCCTTAAGAGATTATCTTGTCAACTTACCCCACCGCTCATGCTTAATGGCGATCACGATGGGACTCTGAGTTAGTGACAATATAAGTATACCTTAGGACTTTAGAATCCCTTAATTAAATAATACCTAGTGATTTTCAGCCATCTCATCGCCACACTAACATAATGGTGATCACGATGGGACATTGAGTCAAACATCCTAGGTATCCCTTAGGAGCTCTCAAAGTCTCAGTTAAACTTAGAAAACTTAAGTGTCATGTGAAGCATAGAAACTATCTATTTCACCATCTTAGCAAAATGTTGATTCAGCTATAGAACACTCTTACAAAGCTTAGGGCTACATAAAGAAACTCGGAAATACCACAAAACATACTTAGATTGGTTTTTGTCAGTATTGGTGGTAGACCATACACATAAACCCTCAAAAAAACTAAAAACATCCACCTGGCGACTCCACTAGCCTCTAGTAGGCCTATTAATCCACTAGTCCTTATAAAATCTCCTGGGAATGCATTGAGCAATCCCAATCATGCTGATGATGGACATAAAAGTTCAAATATTCCACCTAGAAACTTCACAACCCTCATTAGACCAAAAGACTCCACTGGTAGAGAACTTTAGACTGGTTGAAAGGACACAGTGACACTTTCTGATTAACAAAGATAGATCCAAGGATACAAAAGAGATATGCTCTGATGAACAGAGATCATATCCCTGAATTCCCACAAAAAATGCCTGAAATAAATTTGATGAAAAAAATACCTATCTTTCGAGATGAAAAGGTTGATGACCCCTTGTTACACCTCATCAAATTCCATCTACACAAATGGAGGTTGAAGGTTGAATGGAATGAGGACTGCCTCATGAAAATGTTTATGGCAACATTAGAAGATAAGGTGAGAAATTGGTATGAATGGATAGAACCTGGCATCTTGTTTTCTTTGAAGGATTTCCATAAAGTATTTTATAAACACTATGTAAGGAATTTTCCATCTCGATCATTGGCTGAAAATTGTTGTGATCAATCTGAAGACCTAATACAACACCTTGTGTACGTTGATGAAGACTTAGTAAATTAGCATCTTGAGGATCTATTAGAAGAGATTCATGATTTTCATACTCAAGATAACCATCTTGGAAGCCAAGAAGAGTTGATTGAGGATGAAATCGAATTTGAAATGGAAGAAGAATCAAAACCTTTATATTCTCTACGCTTATGCTTTAATTCATTCCAGATTTTCAAAAGAGATTTGCATCCTAAAGATCTCTTCGCAGTCATTCAGGAAACCCCTGCTCAAGTTAACTCTCACATAAATCAAGAAATGAAAGAAAACCCACAGGATCTCTCTAAAGGCACAAGTGATGATTCATCATCTCTCATAGGTGAAGCCCAAAAATACATTCATCCTCCAAATCATCTTTCCCAAGAGAAAGAGGATTATTTTATTTATATCCAAAGAGAGATGAAAATGCCTCCCTTTTTAACTGAAGAGGAAATAGATCAACTTATAAACATGCAGACAAACTCTAAAACTTCATATGACCAAAAATTTTCTGATCTTTCTCCTGTTAATCTTGCATACCATGAGTCAAAAAATAAATTTGTAAATCAATTTGAAGAGAAGAAATCTGATAGTCCAATATGAATGGCCGGTGACATTACTTATATTAATGATTCTCCAAGTTTTGATCAATATGTTTATGATTATGATATCCAAACAGAAACTAACCTTGCAGAGAAATCAACAGTTGATTTGTGAGACTAAGTTCATTATCATTGGGTTGAGAAAAGTAAGCAGCCAATATAGGTCACCTATGACACTGATGAGGAGAGCCTTGAGAGTGTAGAAGTAAGTGAAGAGTCTCTAAATCTTTGCTATACTTCACTTCAGTCCATCAGAAATAACATTCACATAATTGGAAATCACCAGTCTTTCAGTTTTGATGATGAGGTTGACGAGGATGATGAAATTATCGAGCATGTTGTAAATGAGAAGCCTTTTCCTGAAATGGTTGAGGAAATCATTTTTGAAATGGAATCCTCCTTAACTCCAGATTTGTAGCCACCAAGTTCCATTGAGTTACAAATTGCAGATGAAGAAATAAAGGTTGATAATCACATAATGGTGGTCCCACTATCCTCTCAAGAGGATTTACTACCAAAGTGTATCCCTGCTCATCAACATGATGAATTTCACACAATTTTCAGTCCACTTAACCAGAACACATCAGCTTGGAAAGAAGACTACACTGCAATATATGATGATTCTGACAGTTCAAGTGGTCATGAGCAAGGGGAAGAGTTTATTTCCCAAGAGAGTCCAAAATATAGCCAAGTGGAAGAAAGAGTAGTCCTAAATGAAGCCTATATATCAAATCCTCTAGATCAGGTATTATTCCAAGATCCATTTGCTATTTTCCTTGAGAAATCTGAAGGAGTAGTGTGTTCCACCGAGAACAGTCTGTTGCAAAGAGTGAGAAAATTTTTTGGCACTACTATTTGAAAACAAGCAAAGTGGAAGTGGCCTTTTCATTTCTTCAGCACTCTAAAAAAGCTGAAACTAAATCCCTCATGGAATCATCTGCTTGATTGGATTTTTTGGAAAAGAGATTTTACTAAATGAATGTATATTGTGTATAGGATAGATTAGGATAGATAGATAGGTGTGGAAAAGAAGCTCAACCTTTTTAGCATATTTTCAGTTCTAGATTGTTCAAAGAAAAAGTAAAAAAACAAAAAATACAAAAACAGTAGAAAAGTTGAAAAGAGGGTAGTTTTAGAATATAGCAGAAAAAACCCATGTTAAAAAAATATTCATGCTGAAAGTGCGCAAGTCTAAATGCCATTACTAGTGCTCAAAATATGTCTTGTTCATTTATCTATCCTAATCATAATTGGACATGTTTTAAATTTATTTCTGATAAGTTAGTGAAAGAAGTGATAGTCAAATTGTGTAAGCTTGAATTTTCAAAGAAAGTAGATTAGGAAAAGATATTGGTTCCACACGCTCAAAAAAAAACCAAAGAGGAAAACAAGGATGAAAAACAAACTATGTATCCTAGCCTTGATATTTCCAAATCTTATTTTCGTGCTAAATTATATTTGTGTGCAGCTTGTCTTTTACGCCACAAATACATGACAAATCAGACTATCTAATCTTGATTTGTTCATTTTTCAATTTCATGTTTTAGTTTAGTGAATGAAATCTTGTCAAACAACTTAATCTTGACAGTTGATCTAGCATAGGTAGAGAAAAAAAGGAGTTCATTAGTTTAATCTGAACTCCCGGAAGATATAAGTGTAGAATTAGATAGTTTTATTTTTCAAAAATATCATGTCAAAGGGTGTCTGATCCTGTTGTCGTTCCTAGACATAGCCTAGAGTTGTGATATACCAGTGCCTAGGACATCTTATATTAGCAAGGAGCGTATGATATAACAGAGGAAGTTACCAATAAAAATCTCTCATGCTATCTCTTGTAAACAAGGAATATTAATCTGAATGGGACCAAGACCTTCAGAAACTGACACAGAGAAAGCAGTACTGTAGAGGCAACATGCAAAACTCCAATATAAAAGAAACAGACAATTCAGAGACAACTTGCTGTAAAGAGGGACAGTTCAAGTGATATGCCACAAAAATCAATTATCAGAAGGTGTATGTAGTGAATGAAATATTGAGAGAATATTAGTTGTCATTGAGCTAATATCCAGATACACAATATCACGACGTAATGGGCTTACCAATCTAAGAATCCATACATGACAATAGCGTTTTAAAAACACCCTCCCAAAGAAACTAATATAGCAGAAATACAGTTTAAATGAATAGTGGAACAGAATATCATGCCTGAGCCATATTTAAAGTGCTTGAATAATCCGAGCATGGGTATCAACTAGGATAAATCCATACCAAAAATTAGTGAGCCACTCGCATTCCAGAACAAGATACAGGAAAGGTGGATGAAATGAAATGATCTATTAAAATAACACACATAGAGAGACAGTTACAAACTGTGAAATAACAAAGACCAAAATCCTCTTTAACATATGGAAATCCTCCTCACTGACACCCTATGGGCTCTGAGCCTTCATACAAGAGTTCAACAAAAATGTATACAAAAATCCTTTCACTGCATAATTTTCTGATAAAACCTGGAACCCTAAATCCTCTGTTCTTTGGGAGCTTTATAGGAGAAAAAGAAAGCCCCAAAAGGGAGTAGGTGATGAACATTTAATTTGCCTCATTAAGACAAGATGATGGAAACGTGGATGCCCATGTTGCTGAATGACTCTATAGTGCTATATGTACTCTGCTGCCTGCTTACTGAAATAAATGCACTGGGTAGAAATCTCTTCAGGAACACAGCAAAAAGTAAAATCACATAAACATTCCGTCCTTTTTTGAAAGAGAATGGTGCCAAAAATTAAGCCTTAAGGTATTTTTGCTACGACTGGTACCCTCTGCCTTATAACTCTGAATTATGGTTTAAGATCTTCAATGCTGAACATTGAATTCCTCGATCATCCATTGATATTTCTCTGCTGCTCCATTAATATCTCCATCTGCGCAATCTGTGATTTGAACGACTCTGGAGGGTTTGGCAGATTTTAACCCTGCTTCTTTAATGGAAGTCTTGTTGACATACCTTCCCAGGCCCTTCTGCATAATTTCAACCTCTGAAGAATAGTCCTTTGATGTGCTCTACGTCACTATAACAGAGAATGAATCACGATGGTTTTTTGCTGCTATAACCCTGCAAAAGCCGCAAACTCATTAGGAAAACTAGGCATGGGGATGGTGGATGCATTGATGGTCATTAGACTGGTGATGGGACTGTGGAGAGATGGTGAAAAGTGTAGTGGAAGGCGTTGCGGAATGGTGATGCAGCATGGTGGTGGCGGAAAAATGCTCTGGTTCAGGTTGGCGGAATGAAGAAATGTGAATGCGAAACCTTTGAATTTTGACCCTTTGGATATATAAAGAGTGACGGGAGAAACACAATAAGCCATGTGGAGAGGGTGACGTGGTGGAGGACACGTGGTGGATGAGTAATTAATCTGGACTGTCTGATCTTAGGAGGAGATCGATAGTGGAAAATGTATCGGAGGGCGATGAAATGGTGGGCCAAGGGCACTATTGACTTGGATTAACACCTGTGCAGCTTCGTGGAGCGACTACCATAGAATGGATCACCCCAGATCGGACAGCTCACAGCGATATCGTGCCACGTCATCTACCAATCTATAATGCGTGATGAGCAGGCAGTTTTTAAATAGTGCACGAGACACGCGTCGCATGATGTATGGAATTGATCCGAAATGAGAAATATCGCCCACCTCGGAAAGGTGGTGCGATATAAACCACCGGTTTTGTACAGTGCACGGAGCGGGGACCACCAGGGCGGGAGTACTATGAACCATTGATTTTGCAGGTTGATCGGACGGTGGACAAGCGATTTGGGCGATGAAAGGAGTGGGCCATGGGTGCGATGAAGACTTGCGAATGCCGTCGGATCTTTACAGATCGACGGTTATAAACACGCCCAATATATATATATATATATATATATATATATATCTGTGTGTGTGTGTGTGTGTGTGTGTGTGTGTGTGTGTGTGATAAGCACTTCTGAGTTTAGCGCTTGGTCTGGAACCAAGGTTACATGGAGAAAAAGACTAAGGGGTTAGGGCCGAAAGGTGCCAAACCTTATATATTTTCAAACGCAGGTTTTGGCCATTTTTAATGCAATTTTGAGGCTAGGAAAAGGTAATGATAGGCAGAAAAAGGACTTTTTAGGTAAAAAAAGGGGGGGGTTGAAGAATTTAAGTGGGATTTCTTGACAAAATTTAATAGGAGGCTGACATGGTCAACATTGGATCCACCTGGGGATGACACATTCATCCCTAGACGTGTCGAGAACTTCGCAGACCATCTGATAATATTTTGTGAAAACTCTGCTCTTCAGCACTTCTACCGTTATTTTTCATAATTCTTCACAGTACCCACATTATTCAAACAACGAGGAAAATAGGAAACTAATATACAGTATGATACATCAGGCTATCTCTGCCTGAATTAGAACTGGAAGTAGGGTTTAAGAAACTGACCATTTACAGGGGCGTCAATTAAGTCACCCTGTAAATTTTCCAACTTGAAAGTGTTGTTACATCCTTGTTCCACAATTTTGAAAGGACCGAACCAAATTGGATTGAATTTACCATGTTTTCCTTTTTCAGCCCTCCGGATATCCCACCTGAGTACTAAATCACCAATCTACAAATTCCTGTCCTTGGCATGCTGATCAAAAAGGTATTTCATCTTCCCCTGATACTTTGCTAGCGTTTGACTTACCTGGTTCCGCGTTTCCTCCAATTCCACCAGCTGAGTCATTCTCCTGGTCATATCATCAGGCTCTTCCTGACTTTCCTGCATGAATCGGGCTACTGGTAGGGCTAATTGTATAGGGAATACTGCTGCCCTCCCATATTCTAATTCATATGGGGATTTCCTAGTTTCGCTCTTGCTGGTAATTCTATTGGCCCACAGAGAAAATTTCAACTAAGAATCCCAATTTCTCTGATCTTCATTTATAGCCTTCTTCAGTGCCCTCACTAGGGTTTTATTGGAAGACTCTGCCAAACCATTTCCTTGTGGATAGTAGGCTGTGGAGTGGCTTAGCGTAATGTTATACTACTGATAGAAACTTACAAAATTTGTAGACTTGAAATCCTGGGCATTATCAGTTACTATTTTGGTAGGAAGCCAAACCTAGATATGATGTTTTCTTCCATGAATTTTATTATCACAGTATCTGTGGTGTTCCTCGCGGGTATAACTTCCACCCATTTTGTGAAATAATCAGTGGCAGTTAATATCCATTTATGCTAACCACTCGATGGAGGATGTATTTCACCTATAAAATCAATTCCCCATTTTCAAATCGGTTTGTCCACGTGAACGGGAATCATGGGGAGAGGTGGTAGCTTCTGCCTTTCAGCAATTTTATGACATTTCTCACACGCTCTTACCCAGGCAAAAAAATCTCCAAAAAGCTTGGGCCAATAGAAACCAGCCTTCAGGATTTTGTGAGTAGTGGCCCTCCAGCTGTAATGACCCCCACAGATCCCTTCATGAAATTCAGCTATAGTACTCTCTACCTCATCCTCTGTGAGACACAGGGGTAGGATGCCTGAGGGATCACGCCAGTATAGCTGACCATTGGTGACTATGTACTTCTGTGATTTCAATCTTAGCATTTTGTATTTAGATTTATCGCAGCTTGGAGGGCAGCTGAGTGTGAGGAGATAATCTACTATCTCTTTGTACCACTGACTGTTGAGGTACTTTATATGTGTTCCAGGAGTAGCTACCCCAATTCCATGTCGCTCTTCTTTCTCTTCAGATTCCTCACTTACTATTGTGGACAAGTTTATTCCCAGAGCTTGATAGTTTGATTCAGATAATATTTTGGCAAGCCCTTGTCCTTTGATCAGCTTAGTAGGGTGGATGTCTAATTCATACTCCTGTATTTTAGCAATCCACTTCCCCTTCTTTCCTTCACTATCCCCTTGGATAAGAATATCTTTTTCAGTAGTTGTAGGCACAAATGCAGTGATATGGGACTGCAAGATATACATGCAGAATGATTTGAGGGATTTTAATAGGGCGTATGCTTGCTTTTCCAATATTTTATACTTCAATTCTGCATCACGGAGCACTTGACTAAAGAAGGCAATGGGCTGCTCGTACCCTTCCTCATTTTTCTACAATAAAACTCCTGCTATTGTATGAGGTGATGCAAAAGAAAATATCATGAAAGGTTTAGCATAATCTGGTCCGGCTAGTACAGGGGCTTCTACAAAAGAATTTTTTATTCTGGTGAATGCCTCTCGTGATTCCTGGGACCATTTAACTCCATTATTCTTCTTCAGCATGTCAGTTATATGTCTAACTATTTCAGCATAGTTAGGAATAAACCTTCTCAGGAAATTAATGCGCCCTAGGAACACCTGTACCTCCTTTTTATTTCTGGGAAAAGCAATACCATTTATAACCTCTACCCTCTTAGGATCTATCTTCACCCCATATTTTGTTACAATGTGTCGCAAAATTTTACCCTATTCTAATGCAAATAAAGACTTCTGAGGGTTTAGAGAGAGACCATACCTTCTGCATTTCTCAAAGGTTCTACGCAGATGCTCAATGTGCTCAGTATCATTCTTTGAAAATACCATGATATCATCGAGGTAGACTACCAAAAATTTATCTTTCTCCCAAACAAAAGCAATGTCCATGGCCCTCTAAAAAGTGGCCCCTGCATTAATCAATCCAAAAGGCATCCTGGCATACATAAATGTACCCCATGGTGTGGTGAAAGCATTCTTCTTTTGATCTTCTGGAAATACAGCCACCTGATTATAACCAGAGAATCCATCCATCATTGACATCCTAGCTGCTCCAACCACCTTCTACAGGATGTGATCCATCTTAGGAAGTGGATAATTATCCTTTACGGATGCTCTGTTTAGATTTCGGAAATCCACACACAGCCTTATCTCTCCATTCTTCTATCTGACAGGGACTAGTTTTGCCACCCAGTTAGAGTACCTCAATGGTAAAATTATTTTGGCCTTTAACAACTTCTTAATATCCTTCTCAATAGAGGGAAGCAGCAGGGGATTTATTTGTCTGAGCTTCTTCTTATGAGGTTTTGCATTTCCCTTTAGTGGAATTTTGTGCTGCATTATACTGATATCAAAAGTTTTCAAGTCCTGATAGGACCATGCAAACACATCTTTGTAAGACTGAAATAATTTCTGATATAGCTTTTAATATTCTCCTGGGATCTTCTTGGATAATTTTACAATTTTGGGGTCAGCTTCAGTACCAAGATTCAGGTCTTGTACCCGATTTTCTTCTACCGCCTTGTTTGGTTGCAATGGGACATCATTCTTGTCAAATATTCTTTCTAGAGGCACCAGCCCTCTAGGTATAATGTTTCCCTTCAATTGCAACACTTTATTACCTGCTATTTTCTTCTCCCAATTCCTTTCTGAAGTATCTTCAGACTCACCTTCTTCTTCAGCATCAATCTCCCTATTGGAGAATTCCCCCACTATTTCTAGGAATCTCTTCATCTATGCTTCATCTTCAAATAATTGTCAGTGTTTGATGTTATCTGGGATTGACGGTTAATAACGCACCTCTACTTCATATCTTAAAAGAGGGTTATGAGGTGGGCGAAATGTACTAGCAGCCACAACGAGGGAATCAACCATCCTGTTCTGTTTCCAGGGCATGAACTGGATATTAAAAGCCAAGAAAAAATTTTCCACCATGTCCCAAACTTCATTCCTATAAGCCTTTAGTCATGGATTTTTGGTCTGACATTGATTCCTGACCTGTCTAACCACCAGTTCAAAATCTCCCAGAACTTTTAAACTTTGTATATTCATGTTCCTGGCTGTCTGAAATCCTAACAGAAGTGCTTCATATTCAGCCACATTATTAGTAGCTTCATATTCCAATTTTAAGGACAATGGGACCCATTTCCATGTAGGAGAAGTCAATAGTATTCCAGCTCCATTACCTTCTCTTGAATTTTCTCCATCAAAATGAAGTGTCCAGATTCCTGCTTCACGGCTCTATGAGGGCTGCTCAGTCTTGATCTGGAAAAAGGTTGGTTTATGAGCATAATCTTGATCTTCGTCTAGCATCAAGCCTGAGAAATCTCCTTCTTTACTGTAGACTAGTGAATTAACGGAGTTTTCAGCCTTAGTCACCATCTTGACAAATCTAGTCTCCCTGTACAACCTCCTCTCCTGGCCACCAAAAACTGGGATAGTGGCATATGTTAAATCCAACTTAATAGACCCACCAATTTTCGTCCCCCAAGACCTTGACAATAACATACCAAAGCGAGCTGGGATGTCAGCCACCACGATGTCCATTACCACACTTTTTGCTGGGATTTGGGCCAAATTGACCACCAAATATTTGATCATCCCCAAGCATTTAACTCTTTTAGAATAAAATGAATATAGATCTTTATATGGATGAGTGATTTGTAATCCTAGTTGTTCCATGACTGATAGAGACAATAGATTATAGGAAGCTCCAGAATCTAACATACAGTTATGCAATAGAAGGTCATGAATCACTAGAGACACATAAAAGGGAGGGGTAGAAGCATCTAATTCCTCAACATGTGGACCAAAGACAACCATGGGTCTTTCTTCTTGAAGGTTGAGACTATCTGGGGTGAGTGCTACTTCTGGAGGGATCATAAAAGAGGTGAATTGGGATTGATATGCAGGTTGCTTCAATAGTTTAGTCAAGGGCACTGGGATTTTGACTTTCTCAAGTTCCTTTTGTAGACTGAAAATAGGAGAAGATTTTTCTATTACAACCTCTTTTGACTCTTTATTTTTAGCTGAGGGTTTGGCTTCTTTTGACACAGGCTGGGTATTAGGGGGAATGACTACTTTTGAAGAGGAAGGAATTTGATCATTATATTGCAAAGGTTTGTTTAGAGGGCCCTTACCTTTGTCTATGACTTTCTGCACTGTTGATTCCTTCTGAGCAGGTGCTTCCTTATGGGGAGGCTCCTCTTCTTGATCTTGAGTACGAGTCCTCTTCCTAAAATATCAGAGATCATATCTTCTATTGAACTGTGCTTGCATGAAATCAACAAATTGTTTACAATAATGATCAATTTCTCCATCTTCTGTGTCTCTGGCCTTTTCTTCTTCTTGAAATGAGCACTCGGCTCCATCATTTCCTTGCAAAGGGCATCCTTCTCCATCACTATTTGACAAAGCAATATTTGCATCCTCTAGTCCATAGGCAGTGTCTTTAGTAGAATCATCTACTGGACCTTCCAAGTACAATGGGTGTGGTACCTGATCTTGTTGTTCCTTTGCTTCCCTTGGTAATATTTGCAGGGGTGGTTTCCTATACTAAGGATTATAACTTCTGTTTTGAGCATTGTGGAAATTCTTGGAGGCTGAATTCTTGGCTTCCAATTCAAGCTTGACCGGTTTAACAGAAAGGTTCTTAATCATTTTGCTCATTTCTTCAATTTTGTCATTAGCTGAGTCTCTGTCTTGGTAGGAGGTAGATACCTCCTTTTTGCCCCTTCTTCTAGTATCTTGTTCAGATTTTCCCTTAGATTTCCCAGTGGAGGCAAAGTTTGCTTCCAACTCTAGTGCATCTGTCTGAGCATCATCCAGAGTAGCAGGCTTTCTTTCTCTGAGAGAGAAACCAAATTCTGAATCAAAAGCTGCTACAAAAACAACTTTAGCAGCAGTTCGATGAGGTTTCATATCAGTAGGAAGACTCAAATACAATTTATTAAATCTCTTGATAAATTCTGACACTCCTTCATTATGTCTTTTTTTGAGTGTATTGAACTCAATAAGACAATGTCCATGGTCCTTCTTCTCTCCCCATTTTTTGAGAAAAGTATCTTCCATTATTTCCCAAGTGGTAATAGAACGACCTGCCAATGTCTTAAACCATTTTCGAGCTTCACCATCAAGAGATTGGACAAACAGCCTTAAGATCACATCTAAATGTTCCACATTAAAATTCTATGCAAAAGCATAGAAGACCTCAAGATTTTTTTGAGCATCAATCTCGTTTTCCCCATTGAATCGAGGTAAAATCTTCAAATAATCCTGTGGCATATCATTCAACACTTGGGGTAATGCCAGAGGGGCATATTTATTTAGCAAGAAGCCTAGAACATTGGCCATTAGAGGGGGTGGAGGTAGTGCAATAATTTGATGAGTAACAGGAGGAGGAAGTGGTGGAAGTGGAGTATGAATAACAACAGGAATATGCTGAACAACAGCTTGAGGTGTTGAAGGGAATAGTGGTCTGTTAACAACAGATACTTCAATGAATTCTTTAACCTCTTCAACCTCAGGAGTAGGGTGAAAATTATCTTTATTTCTGACACCTCCTCAGGGTGGACTATCTGAATAGTAATAATCGGTATCTCCCACAGTGGAATCAAGATCTGGCACTTGAGCTTCTTTAGAAGAAGAGGATGGAAAGTCTTCTCTAGACAATTCAGAGATTTCAGTGTGGATTGATTTTCTTTCCATCCAATTTCTTGTATGTACGATCCTTTCAGGATCAGACACTAAATTTGTCTTTGGCTGAGACATATCTGACCTCAGGTGTGGCTTACGAGGAGCCAAGACTACAAATGAATTTATCTAATAACAAATGTGGAGTCGCCAAGGTGAGGGATCTACAACTCTAAACTCTCCATATTCACCTACTTGAAGAGTGAATTGGGTATTGTCGAGGCCCAGGGATTTAAATTTTCTCAACTTCGTTCCTTGACAATGACGCCAAAAAGATGTCGTCGTTCCTAGAGACAGCCTAGAGTTGTGATAGACCAGTGCCTAGGACATCTTATATTAGCAAGGAGCGTATGATATAACAGAGGAAGTTATCATTAAAAATCTCTCATGCTATCTCTTGTAAACAAGGAATATTAATCTGAATGGGACCAAGACCTTCAGAAACTGACACAGAGAAAGGAATACTGCAGAGGCAACATGCAAAACTCCAATATAAAAGCAACAAAAAATTCAGAGACAACATGTTGTAAAGAGGGCCAATTCAAGTGGTATGCCACAGAAATCAATTATCAGAAGGTGTATGTAGTGAATTAAATATTGAGAGAATATTAGTTATCATTGAGATGATATCCAGATACACAATATCACCACGTAATGGACTTACCAATCTAAGAATCCATACATGACAATAGCGTTTTAAAAACACCCTCCCAAAGAAACTAATATAGCAGAAATACGATTTAGATGAATAGTGGAACATAATATCATGCCTGAGCCATATTTAAAGTGCTTGACTAATCCGAGCATGGGTATCAACTAGGATAAATCCATACCAAAAATTAGTAAGCCACTCGCATTCCAGAACACGATACAGGAAAGGTGGATGAAATGAAATGATCTATTAAAATAACACATATAGAGAGAGAGAGTTACAAACTATGAAATACCAAAGACCAGAATCCTCTTTAATAGATGGAACTCCTCCTCACTGAGACCCTATGGGCTCTGAGCCTTCATACAATAGTTCAAAAAAAATGTATACAAAAATCCTTTCACTGCATAATTTTCTGATAAAAGCTGGAACCCTAAATCCTCTGTTATTTTGCAGCTTTATAGGAGAAAAAGAAAGCTCCAAAAGGGAGTAGGTGATGAACATTTAATTTTCCTCATTAAGACAAGATGACGGAAAGGTAGACGCCCATGTTACTAAATGACTCTGTAGCGCTGTATGTACTCTTCTGCCTGCTTACTGAAATAAATGCACTGAGTATAAATCTCTTCAGGAACACGGAAAAAAGTAAAATCACATAAACATTCCATCCTTTTCTGAAAGAGAATGGTGCTGAAAATTAAGCCTTAAGGTATTTTTTCTATGAATGGTACCCTCTACCTTCTAACTCTTAATTATCGTTTAAGATCTTCAATGCTGAACGTTGAATTCCTCGATCATCCACTGATATTTCTCTGCTACTCCATTAATATCTCCATCTGCGCAATCTGTGCTTTGAATGACTCTGGAGGGTTTGGCAAATTTTAACCCTGCTTCTTTAATGGAAGTCTTGTCGACATACCTTCCCAGGCCCTTCTTCATAATTTCAACCTCTGAAGAATAGTCCTTTGATGTGCTCTGCGTCACTGTAACAGAGAATGAATCCTGGCAGTTTTCTATTGTTGTATCCCTGCAAAACCCCCAAAATTGTTAGGAAAACCAGGCATGGGGATGGTGGATGCATTGATGGTCGTCAAACTAGTGATGGGACTGTGGAGAGATGGTGAAAAGTGTAGTGGAAGGCATTGCGGAATGGTGATGCAGCACGGTGATGGCGGAAAATGCTCTGGTACAGGTTGGCAGAATGTGGAAATGTGAATGCGAAACCTTTGAATTTTGACCCTTTGGATATATAAAGAGTGACGGGCGAAATACAATAAGCCATGTGGAGAGGGTGATGTGGCAGAGGACACGTGGTGGAGTAATTAATTTGGACCGTCCGATCTTAGGAGGAGATCAACGGTGGAAAACGTATTGGAGGGTGATGAAATGGTGGGCCAGGGGCACTATTGAATTGGATTAAAACCCATGCAGCTTCGTGGAGCGACTACCATTGGATGGATTGCCCCAGATCGGATGGCTCATAGCGATATCACGCCATGTCCTCTACCGAACTATAACTCGCGATGAGCAGGCAGTTTTGAAATAGTGCATGAGACATGCATCGCATGATGTATGGAATCACTCCAGAATGAGAAATACTGCCTGCCTCAGAAAGGCAGTGTGATATAAACCATCAGTTTTGTACAGTGCATGGAGCAGAGACCACCAGGGCGGGAGTACTGTGAACCTTTGATTTTGCAGGTTGATCAGACGGTGGACGGGCGATTTGGGTGATGAATGGAGTGGGCCACGGGCCCGATGAAGACTTGTGAATGTCGTCGGATCTTTACAGATCGACGGTTATAAATGCGCCTGATATATATATATATATATGTGTGTGTGTGATAAGCACTTTCAGGTTTAGCACTTGGTTTGGCACCCATATTACATGGAGAAAAAGACTGAGGGGCTAGGGCCGAAAGGTGCCAAACCTTATATATTTTCAAACGCAGGTTTTGGCCATTTTTAATGCGATTTTGATGCTAGGCAAAGGTAACGATAGGCAAAAAAAGGACTTTTTAGGTCAAAAAAGTGGGGGGGGTTTGAAGAATTTAAGCGAGATTGCTTGAAAAAATTTAATAGGAGGCTGACATGTTCAACAGATCTAATACACCTAAAGAAGAAAAAATGTTAGGAAATATAGTTGGGTAGGTAGAGATGACTTTGATGCTAATCATGCTATAAACTTTTAGAAATAGCTTCAAGAAAGAAAGAAATTTGCGCCAATGGATAAGGCACTGGTTTTCACAAGCCAGAGATGTACAATTCTGGACACCTCCTAAAAAGGAGCTGCCCTCCCCAAATGGAGCCACTGTTAGTCATCAGTATTTTTTCCCTGTTTTTGATGACTAGTTTCCTTAGCTGATTTTTCTAGAAGCTAATCTCAAACTATCAATTTGTCATCTAAAAAACACCCCAAAACATTATTTGTCCTCCTACCCCTTCCTATCAGTCTATGATGAGAACAATCTCCATTTTTCAAGATCTATCTCGCTTCAGCAAAGTATCCCTGTCTAGAGTTGTCTTAGCTTGTTTTATCTGCTGTCATTTACCCTTGTTTCTCATGCCATTCACTATCCAAAAGTTGACAAAGTTTCTGAAACTTTATCCCTGGTCATCTTGTCATTTGAAAATCTGATCATGCCTAATAAAACACTCAGAATCTGTCAAAATTGTCCCTAAGTTAGATAGTGGTGTTTAGGGAGTTTTTCCTTGGCTAAGATATCGTAGGCCAAAAAGCTTCTGTCTAGTACTAGTCAACCATGAATTAGTTCCTTTTCTGCAAAGAAAGCATTATGCTATCCATAGGTCGCAAACCACTACAAGGTCACTTTGTCTCATATCAGAAGAAGTTCAACAAAGATCCAAATCAGGAAAACAGAAGGTTTGTCACTGTCTGAGGATAAATGCTTAGATCAGGAAAAATCACCATGAAACACCAAAAGAGCTCTCCAAGGCTCCAAAGCATCTGTTTTGACATCTCTGCAGGGGTGTAATTGAATGATGATCAATAGGCAAATAAGAGCAAAGGGACAAGTTCAAACAGGTCTTCCATGATGAAAACATTCACCATCAATGATCAGACGAAGAAATGTGAAGTAAAGAGCAGAAAATGTACATGTTATAAATCCAAAAGATGCCTAAAGAATAGAGATCACTCATCAAGTCAAAATGAATAACAAGGACTGAGTAATGCTGATCAAAAGTGGTGCATAATCTTTCCAAAGGTCATCATCATGTAGGACATAAGAAGACAACTGCTTCTTATGCTACCTTGAACCTGGGATGTGAACATTAATCAAAGGAAATTTCAAGGTACCATGAAAAACACAGTCAAGGGAAAGTTAGTTCAAAGGTGTCTAACAGTGAGCATTATCCTTATACCAACCACTTCATTTACTCCCTAAAAACTTCACAATGATATGATACCAAGCAAAGACATATATTTTAGAGCAATGAAACAGTGTTGCAATAAATGAAATTTCATGTGTATAAAGATAACCTCCTTCATGAAAAGCATATGGTTAGAAGCACAATGACAGAACCTCCTTCAAAAAGCATAGGGTTAGGAAAACATTGTTGTGGCCTCCTTCATAAACAAACGGAAAGTACTTGTGTTTTTAAGTGATTTCGGTTGGTGTTTTTCCACCTCCTCCCAAGTGACCAGTGACAGGAGAAGATGCACATAAATTTTAAAATTGTGTTTTAAAATTTTACACACACGGTTAAGACCAGTTTAGAAATAGTGGTGAAAACAAATAGAAAATTAATAGAGTTGAAAAACCTTTATTGCATCATAAGAAACGTTGACATGATGGTGTTAAGCTTCTCTGTTTTTACATTTATAAAAGCCTCTTCAAAGTATAATACGAAGTTGGAGTTTTTAACTAAGAGTGATCTCATCTTGAATGGTAATATGGTAAAGCCAGCTGAGATTCAATTGACTTCTTCAAATTGATATAAACGGTTATTACCCAGATGATTTATATAAGAAGGGTATCTTTCATTTTAGAGAGATCTATCCTAGTCTATCTAACTACTTCTTCGAGGTAAACAGAGGGCTAGCACTTGGGTTACAACTACTATGAATCTGCTCATTCATAAGGATAAAAAGGTGACCATATTTGGTAAACAAGCAGAAGATCAAATCATATGATAAGACCTCCTTCATTTCATAAACAAGTAGAGTTGCATATTTGTTTTCAAAACGCTATAGTAGAAATGATTTTGTGAGCCTCTTTCAGATGATATATTAGGTCATAGTTTTGGAGAAGACCATTACCATCTATCTCAATACCTCTTCCAAAAGATAGACAGAGAACTCTTTCATAAACAAATCATATACGCTTGGCTAGAGTTTCAAAATGATATAATGCTAAGGGAGATAGGTATCACAGGTAAAGAGTTTTTGTGTCAAAAACAAAGGACTATTTGTAAACAGATAATTCAAGAATGACAAGTCGAGAAAAAAATAAATCCACAGCATACCCCTAAAAATATCTATTCAAAGGGACATAAGATATTCATATGAGAAGACCCCATCACTTCTCTTAGCCAGGTTTTTAATTTGAGGGAAGGTTTGATAACAAGCTTCAAATGGAAATATTGATTGAGGGTAAGAAAATAATCACTATTTTACTAGAAATATATTTGTTGGCAAAGGCTTGTTTATCAAGTAGAGAAGAACATCTTGTGCTTAAGGAAAACAAATTAAACTTCATCCAAAAGGAAACTTGCCTGCTAAAAACATCAAAGAGAAACAGTGAATAAGGGATAAGGGCTTGTTGACAGTTTGAAAGGGGTTTGGAAGTAGTTAAGGGGAAAATACAGCTTTCTTTCAAGCATGCCATGTTTATCAAGATCAGGTAAAAACCAGTGATTTCAAAGAGCGCCCTTTTTTGCTTCAAATAACCAAAGAGAAAGCAGTGATTAAACAAGGAGACCCATCATTTCAGATTAAAGGCTTGAACTACATAAAACAGGGAATCACTTTTTAAAAAATACTAGCACCTTGTGAAAGTTGAAAGTTTGTTTATTTTTAAGTACATAAAGGATCACATAGTATATAAGAGAATACAGAGTTTGTGTTAAAGGTTTCTTACTCAGTAACAGGGAGGCTACTTTCTTTAGAGAAACAAAGTGATCTTCATCCAAAAAAGGATTGGTTTTCTCACCTCTTAAACATTGATTACAAAAGAAGATAGTGGTTGAGAGGAAAAGAGTTTTAGTGTATAAAAGAGAGAGTACTTGTCTTCAAAAAACGACACATAGATCTTACTAAAGGCCTCTTTACTCAAAACACAGTGCTGGAGAAGTGAATTTGTTTTCATTTAACAAACACTTGCTTGCCAACTAAAGAGAAAAGCAGTAGTCTATTTTTCAGTACATTTCAAGGTCTTGTTTGGTAAGTCAGTGAAGGGTATCAAAAGAAAACATTCCTCCAAAGAAGGACAGCAGAAGTGGGTATCACAATAGGTATGAGCCTATTACAACTCATGGAGGTGAACGAGTCTCCTTCAGTACTCTTCAATTTTCATGAAGTAAGGTGCTTGGAATTTTTCCCAAAAGTCCAAGAAGTAAAAAGTCACCTTCCTTTGACACATTTGTTTTCTTTGAGGCTGCAAGGAAAGCATGTCCATCTAGAAGGTTTGGAGTTCAAACTCTCTCCTAGGGCTATCTCCAAATCTACTAAGATCCCCTATATAGGAGAAAAGTGGTTCAAACAAACATACCTAGATCTGAATCACTACAAACCCTTTCTAAAACCAGACCATCAGGATGCTTGCCAAGCTATTTTCCCTTTTTCTCACTTGTTGACCGGCTATGCCCCCCTCATGAAAGTCATAATGAAGTATTTCACATGTGAAGGGAGGTTTTCCCAGATTTATGCCTATCACATCAGGCTTCTTATGCATTTCACAAGAACTCAGTTGCTGAACCTACCTTTCTTCCTCTATAGAAGCATTGACAAGATGGCCTATACTATCCAAAAGAAGCCCTCCGCTCAACAACAAACTTTTTTATTTCATCATTCCCTTATCAATATCATCATCCTCCATCAACTTGAGAAAAATGGAGTTTCTTGGGACTCTTTCATCTCCCATCCTGATTTTTCCATTGCCTCTTCATCTCATGCGCCTTCCACAACATCCACTCATCATGTTTCTCCTTATTCTAGTAAATCCACTCCTAAAAGACCAAAATCCCCTATGATTGAGAGTGAAGAAGAGAAGAGGCCAACTATTAATGAAGAAGGGAAAAGTGACAAGAAGAAAACTAGTGATGATGAGGGACAAAGTGAAGACTCTAAGAATGACAGTGGGTAAGAAGGAAATGATGGTGAGCATGAACAAATTAATGGTGAGCATAGCAGTCATGAAGAGGAACATGATGGCAGCCAACACAGCAGTAAGCATGATGGTGAGGAGGGACAAAACAGTGAAGGTAAAGAGCACAACAGTCATGAAGAAAGCAGGAACAAAGATGAACAAGGCAGTCCTCAAGAAAACAAACAAAGTGGCAGCCAAAACAGTGATGATGAGGGTCATGACAGTCCTCAAAAGGACACTTATGATGAGGGTCATGAAAGTCCTAAAAAATTCACTTATGATGAGAAACAAGACTGCCCTCAAGCAAGCAATGATGATGGCAAGCAAAAACCAAATAGTGAGCATTCTGAAGGGGGCAACATGGAGCAAAAAAATCAAAACAGTCCTAAGGGCAGCCAAGACCAAACCAAGGACCAAGTTGAGCAAGTGCAAGTTATGAAACTATCTCTCCCTTCTCCTCAACATAGCCAAGAGCATGTGCTAGCTGCCTCTATTAGGCAAGGGGCCATGACTCTTCATCCAAAAGTGGTGAAGCATAGAAACAGTAGATCAGCAAAGAAGAAGATCACTCCAGCAGTGACTAGAAATGTCACAAGAGCGCTAAGAAGTATAGGCAAATGGCCCAAAAAGAGTATTGTTGAATTGCCAAAGAGGAAGAGGACCAAGAAGTCTATCCAAGGCAAGGGGAAAGAAAAAGAGGAGAGTAGTCATGAAAAGGAAAGGGAGTTTGACATCATCCAGATAGACAATGATGATGGGGATGATGATGCTAGAATTCTTGAGGCTCTTTTACAAAATAGAGAAGCCCAAATTCATGACCTACAAGTTGATCTTGAAAGGTCCAAGGACCTCATACATGTTCTATAGATGCAAAACAAACAAATGAGTGGTCAAATGGCAGTTTATGAGGCATGGGCTTTCAAATACCAAAGGGAAGCCTACAAAGCACAAGTCAAGCTTGAAGAGCTTATGGGAAAATTTGATGATACTGAAGAAGAGGAGTAGCCAATGAGAAAGAGGCCTAGGACTATGGGTCTCAAGAAAGGTTTGGAGAAAAAGAAGGAAGAAGAGGTAGCCCTTGTTCGATCTTATCCTCTTACTCAATTTCTCGCCCAAAAAATGGAAAATAATAGAGAACCATGGCTTGAAAGGGCCAAAAAAATTTTGTAGGATAAGTTAGAGAAAGCTAACAGAGACTTGAGTCTACAAAATAATATGATCGGGCACTACAAGAAGTTGAACCAATTTTCTCGAAGAAAGCTCAAACTTGCTCAAGAAAAACTCAAGGCTGCCCAAAAGAGGCGCTCGGTAGAAAATGTGGAGAAAGGCACATCAGGGCTTGAAATATTGGCCTCATCTTCCTTACATGCTTTTAAGAACCCATGAGGGGCTTTCTTGCCAAAATTGAGCAAATTTTGACAAGATTTTGTTTTTTGTGTTTTTTGGCCATAATTGCACATTTTTCAAGGCGCTGCCATGGGTGCTAGGTGCATCCTCAGCTCATGAAAGTCATTTTTGTGGATGGAAAAAATTTAGGGGCAGCTACTCACAAATTTTCAGATCCAAAGGAGGTGGTTTGGTCCCCCAACGAGGCGAAAAACAGTGTTTTTTTGACTTTCTACCTCACATATCAGCAAGGGCTAATTTTTGGATATTTCCACTCAGTTTAGTTTCTGACATAATTCTAGGGATCAGTTTGGGAAAAATAAAATATTTCCAAAAACTAGACTTCTAGGGCTCTCCAACGAGCCATCACGGGCCTCGTTTTGACATCGGGAGGTCCCTCAAAAGTGGTCTACAAGACAGGGAATTTTCTGCTGCTACGTTCCTGTAGCATTTTGGAAAAAAATGCAGTTTTCTGAAGTGGCTTATCCAAATGTGCGTTAAGCCTTTTTTGGCCAGTGTGAGTTAGGAAAAGTCAATTTTATTTCCTTTTTTAGAATTTTAAGATATTTTTAAAGATATTTTGTGCCTTGGGCTTTGCAAAGCCTCAAGGACAAAATCAAATATTTGTAATAGGCCAATGGCCTTCTAGTTACTCTTGGATAGTTTATTTCTCTTTAGCCTATATATTCCAAGAGATTTCATTGTATGAAGAGGCTGAAATTGATGATATAGAGCAATACATGATATTACAAGCTTTGAAGAAACAATTTTGTCTCATGATGTGGATGATTTATTGTTTGTCTTGGATGGTGGAAGATGACTGTTTGTTGGATTCCTTGGCTTGGTAAAATGGTATAGTGTTCCTGTCTATATTTTTTCCTTAGTTTATCATACATGTTTCCATGCTTCTTGCTTGTTATAGGTCAGTAAAGAATAGATTTGAGACATGCCCATGGAGGCACCTCAAGTTTCCTGATTTCATTACATCTTCTATGTTTTTCTTCTTTCTTAGTTATGCAAAGAATTCTTAACTTCTCTTTGATACCCTAAGAATTTGTTATCAATTTCATTAATGGTTATTATGTATGCTAGCTAGTATGATTCAAGATATGCCCTGCTTACTCCTAGCTATCCAAAACCCCATCACTGAAACCTTTCTCTAAATATTTGATTGTCCTAGTTGAACTAAAGAGGTCTTGTTTCGATCTTGCCCTTTGCCTATGTTCTGCAATCTTAGTTCAAAGTTCCCGATAGCTCAAAATATGATGTCTAGGAGTTCCTTCTTCGTAGATTGAGTTGTTTTTCTGTCTTGTGTGTTTTCCCCAAAGTCTGAAGGCGATTTTACAAATTTAGAGGGTCTTATACTTCTATGTATCATCTGAATATTTATTTTATGCATCTATCAGTTTGAAGTTTCATTTATCGTGATTAATGGTTAGCCCTACCACATGGATGTCTGTTGTAAAACTATTTATGATTTAAACTATTTGTCCTTCAAAAATTTAGTGTCCATCACATTTCATTCCACCTAAAAGAATCCATTTTACCTCGATCAAATCATCCCTGCAATATACCTTTTCCACCCTTGAGGCAGTCTCAACCTTATCGACCCCATAGCCCAGTTGATCTGATAAAATTTTGATCTTATTATCCTTTGATCAGTTCTTCCCTCAAAAAACCTAAAAAAAACTAAAAACACACTTAACAACTAGCCTAAAATCAAATACATGAGAAGAAAACAAATATACATCCCTTGCATAATAGAGAGAGCCCTCTCTGAGTCGAGGAAGGCTAGTTCCTTGGGCTCCAAAGTTTGTTTGATGTTGCTGCGTCATTTTAGCTTGCCAATCTACCAAATCACGGGACCACCAACGGACCACGACACGAATGTGTTTCCGCCCCAGAGCACCACGACCGCCGGGCACGGCTACTTTGAACGAGGGCACGGGGAGCAAACGACAAGCAGGTACGAACATGCCTGAGGCTTGATTCGGTCGACGATGCACCCGTGAAGGGGATCTCGCTTGTTAGCTTCCTTGAGCCTTGTATTTTTTCAAACCCGCTGACTCGCACACATTTTAAACTCCTTAGTCCATGTTTCAAGATGGATCAAATGGAAAGCCCGCCAACCAACACCACAAGTGCGCAAGTGCACACGACTCGCCACAAGGGCACACACTTCGTTCCTCAACCGTTGCAACATAAAACTGACAGGTGGTACTCCACTTGGGCATGTTACGATGTAGCAACTTGTGTTGGTTTGCATCTCAAGTAGAGCGACGGACCAGCCTAAGTTATTCCACATCTGACCAAGATGCATGGACATCCTCCCTCCCAACAATTTCAAGCACTATTTAACTCTCTTTTAAAATTCCTTTTCTTCTTTTCCTTGCAGTACTTATTCGCTATCGACCGCTCGCTCGTATTTAGCCTTGGATGGAATTTACCACCCAATTAGGGTTGCATTACCAAACAACCTAACTCGCCGATAATGTCTCGTGATGCGGCAGGGTCTCGGAGCGACTATGTTATCACCCTCTCAGCACCCCCTTTCAAGGGACTTGGCCTAGGTACATCATGGAGGATGCTTCTATAGACTAAAATTCAGGTGACGCTACCACCCAATTTTCATTTTGGGCTCTTCCTAGTTCACTCGTCACTACTAAGGGAATCCTTGTAAGTTTATTTTCCTCCGCTTAATTATATGCGTAAACTCAGTGGGTGTTATCGCCTGAGCTGAGGTCGTAGGTTGGAGCTAAATCTGCCGTGCCCAATGGGAGGAAAAGAGAGAGAAAAGAAAGTTCTAGGGATGCCACACAAATCCTACATCAGCTAACGCCAACTGCCCAACTAAGGGGACAAGATCACTGCTTGCCGATGCAAGCCACGAAAAATATTTTACCACATTTCAACGAACCGCAGTGCATTGGGAATGGATGACCACCTCCACTACTCCCTAACATATTGCAAGGAGCGTGTTTTATTGGTATGCGATGCCCAGACAAACGTGCCCTCAACCGAAGTCTCGAGCGCAAATTACGTTAAAAAACTATATGATTCATTTGATTCTGCAATTCACACTAAGTATCACATTTAGCTACATTATTCATCATAACAAAATCCGATATATCCATTTCCGAGAGTAGTTTCCATGTGTTACCATAAAATCGCACCGCCACGAGAAATGGATAAGATCCAACCCAACGTAAAATGCATTGCAACAAGCAATATGCCCCCTTCCCCCTCAAGAAAACTGCACTCCATAACCCACTCACTAAAATGAAGGCTCAAAAAATCTGCCTGGACCTCATGCCTTCACAAAATGATGGGAACTACAAGGAATGGTGATCGAAAAGGACTAGGGTAGGAAACCCAAGAGCCTCTGCTGCTTTTCATCCTTCTCCAAGACCCAACCATAATAGTTTCCCTCTTTCTCCATTACGTTGATGGGGGTCGATAAGTGGAAGGGAAGGGGACAAATCCTACATCAGCTAATGCTAACTGCCCAAATAAGGGGACAAGATCACTGCTTGCTGATGCAAGCCACGAAACATCTTTTACCACATTTCAGCAAACCGCAGTGCATTGGGAATGGATGACCACCTCTACTACTCCATAACATATTGCAAGGAGCGTGTTTGATTGGTATGCGATGCCCAGACAAACGTGCCCTCAATCGAAGTCTCGAGCGCAAATTACATTAAAAAAATCTATGATTCATGTGATTCTGCAATTCACACTAAGTATCGCATTTAGCTACATTATTCATCATAACAAAATCCGATATATCCATTTCCGAGAGTAGTTTCCATGTGTTACCATAAAATCGCAGCCCCACGAGGAAATGGATAGATCCAGCTTAACGTAAAATGCATTGCAGCAAAGCAATATGTCCCCTTCCCCCTCAATACAAGCGCACTTCATATTTTCCTTTAAAAAGGCTCAAAAAAGCTCCCGGGACCTCATGCCTTCGCAAAACGATGGGAACTACAAGGAATAATTGATCGAAAAAGGTCTAGGGTAAAAGAGCAATAACCTCGTGCCGCTTTTCATCCTTCTCAAGACCCAACCACAATAGTTCCCCTTCCTCCTCCATTAGATTGATGAGGGTCGATAAGTGGAAGGAAGGAAATATATATATATATATATATATATATATATATATATATATATATATATATATATATATATATAACATAAAAGAAAGAGAAGGTAGCTCCCACCCCCTCACAAGGGAAAGCTCAAGCAGAAAAATAGGAAAAGCTTTCCAAACCTCATGCCTTTTCAAAAAGGGTAGAATTTTAAATAACGATGACTGAGAAGTACTAGGGTGGCCACCCCGAAAATCACACTTCTATTCATCCTTCACGAACATGAAACTGCTAGACCTCCCATTTTTTCTTCGTAAATCTAGGGGATGGAAAGAAGAAAGTAAGAAAAACACATGAAAGAAAGAGAAACAAAATTGTTGACCTACTCAAAGGAGGAAGCTCAAACAGAGAAAAAACTTTCTGGGCCCTACGCCCTTGGAAAAGGGGGTGTGAATTTAAAGGAAAAAATATCAGGAAGGAATAGGGTGGCCACCTTGGGAGCTCACACTTCCTTTCATCCTTCATGAATTCCAATACTCAACGATTCACCCTTTTATCCATAAATGTAGAGGCTGGAAGGAGGAAGGGAAAAAAGCAATGTGAAAAAATAAAAGAAAACAAAAAGAGAACCAAAACATGGTTGCCATTAGAGAAGATGAGGCTCTAACACAAAATGGGCTTTCAAGTCCTTGTAACCTCGCAAAAAAGGTGGAAACTGAATAGATCAGCGATCGAGAAGGACTAGGGTGGGCACCCCAGGAGCTTGCACTTCTTTTTCATCCTTCCAAAAACAACAATCCACAGCAATTCCCTTTTTTCTCTGTAAATCTAGGGACCAAAAAAACTCACAAGAGGAGGCTGAAATAGAGTATAATATTTCCAAGCCCTCTGCCTTAGCAAAAAGTGGGGAACTGCAAGGAACGATGACCAACAAGGACTATGGTGGCCAACCCAGGAGTTTGCACAACTTTTCATCCTTCTCGGACACCGACTTTCAACAATTCCCACTTTTATCCATAAATATAGGGATTGAAAAGGAAGAAAACAACATGAAAGAAAGAGAAACCAAACATCACCCACGTAACACTCGCGACAAAAATCTAATTTCGGAGAAAGGGTGCCAAATATCAAGCAACGCTAGCAAAATAGAGGGCCACCACTAGGCGAGGAGATGTTTGCTTAACCAAAAAGTAAAAAAACAAGGCACCGAATCAAAACCATCCCACTTTTTCACACCCTTCCACATACATCACGGCACAACATCCCTTCCATCTACATAGCATAACAACCAGCAATCAAACAACCAATTAAACAAGTCACAACCTAAAATTGACCACTAGAAAAGTCAGGGGCCACGACGAGACGAGTTTCTGGAGCATGGTACTAATGAAGGGTAAATGACCCCCGAACCCACAAAAGGCTTCAAACAAAAAATGCACTAATAGAAAACCCACCCCGCTATTGCAACCCTCCATGTACAAGACACCCCACAACCTTTCCAGCCAAAAATTCAAGGGGGGCCAAACAACCAAACTCCAAAGAAGAGTTATCCCAGGCTAATACTCAATGCTGGATAAAGCCAAGGGACATAAATACATTGATGGTGAAATGTCACACCCTAAAAAGAGGGAAGCCCCCAAAGTGTACACCATAATTCTATTGCAACAATCGACAAATCCAATAATTGACCAAGTCACGCAAAAAACCCATAATCCAAATGGAGAAAAAAGGACATAAACTACTGCTTATTTCTTTGGAAGGGGGAGTTTCTCAACAAATTATGAGGAATTCTGTCAACACCAAAGGCATGAGAAAAGAATGCTACCTCATGACCATTGATGGGGAAACTTGCAATTTTGATGGACCTCGGCTTGAGGGAGGGATTTTTCATTAACTAGACCCAACCCTTCCACGAGGGCATACCAATAAACAGTCAAGAGGACTAGGGTGTCCATCCCAACATATTGCACTGCTCTTCATCTATCCCATATTGACCCCACCCCAAAATTTTCCCCTCACGAAAGGGGTGAGGTAGCAAGCGCATGCGCAACCACTCCGTTGAACCAACCACTTACAAAAGAGCTCACACAAGAAACACATAGACAACCACCACTCCCTTTTGGAGATAATCAACTATGGAGGCCCACATATTTCAACGAAAAAAATACCGAGCACTGCCACTATGAACGAGTCTTAATTTTTCCATCGTATTTCCCAAGCACCTCAACTGTAGTAACCATGCCTCGCTGAACATGCCATTGGAGAGGGGGGTCCTGAGCAACGAGCTTCTGAACCCCATACAATAAAACACATTAGGGGAAAGAATAAAAAGTTATGGGACAAGAAGAATCATCGCTTGCAAGTGTAGGAAACAACAAGCATGAACTCAAGATAGGAAAATAATAATGTTGCAAGTCTCTTTCGCAAGAGGCACCACCCCGACAAGAATCAAACCCGCTCTCCAAAAGACACACCACATGAACCTAGATTACAATCAAAACCCACACAACCCAAATGAAAAAACAAAAACCATGCTATCAATGATATTACTGTAGGTCCACCTATTGTAACCTTGTTATGACTTCTTCTTCCTCTAAATAATAAGGTTGAATTAACTTCTGAGGACGTTGATAGCGGAGAACCACCTTCGTCGACGCAATCCGAACACTTCACTGGATCATTCAATTGGTAGGAGAGACGAGTAGTGTGTAAAAAGGGAAGGGACGTAGTAAACAGGAGTTGATGACACACACTTACTAGGAATTCCTTGTTGAAGACCAATAATTTCAATGGTCTATCCCCATCACGATGAAATTTGAGAAGATATCCCGATCCTCTTGAACAAGGAAGAAAAATTCGTTGGCTACATCAGTGTAACGCGCATTCAGCCCAAAACATCTAAGGGCATCACAGACTGTTATTTCCTTAAACTTCCATTTCCTAATGGCTATAGTACCTCTAAGAAGCTAGCTACGAAGGGAATATATGCGTAGCTAGTTAGCATGATGAGGTCTCATTCGTTATCAAAATTAAGCAGAAAAATCGCTCCACCAACTAATAATGACCATGCACCATGACCCATAGAATCAAGAAAGAGCTCTCAATCTCTCAATAATTACTATGTCTGGACCTGGTTAGGTTCCCCGTGTTGAGTCAAATTAAGTAGCAAGCTCCACTCCTGGTGGTTTCCTTCCTTCAATTCCTTTAAGTTTCAGCCTTGCAACCATAATCCCTCTGGAACCTAAACACTCTAATTTATCAGAAGGTGCTGACATATTCCTTAGAGCAACATCCATCGATCCCTAGTCAGCATCATTTATGGTTGATAATAGGATGGTATCTGATCGTCTTCGATCCCCCAACTTTTGTTCTTGATTAAGGAAAAAATCGTTGGAAAATGCTTTTGCAGTGATACATCTTTCATAAATCCAATAATTTCACCTTTGAAAATGAAATACAAATGTCGCCGATAGTCTCTATTAATCATTAATCTGATCTCGAAGGGTAACAAAATAGGACTAGACCCCTATCACGTTATTCCATGCTAATGTATTCAAATCATAAGCTTACTTTGAGTACTCTAATTTTTTCAAACTAACAGCACTGGAGTCGCGACCCAGCCAATTAAGACTAGGAGCATGCCACCGACAAAAGGGATGGAAGGCCAGGTGCACACCAAGTATGTGGACTAACCTTTATGACCCAAGATCCAACTAAAAGATTTTTAACTAAAAAAACTTAAATATATGCTATTGGAGCTAGAATTACCGCAGCTGGTGGCACCATATTTTCCCTCCAATGGATCCTCGTTAAGGGATTTAGATTGTACTCATTCCAATTACGAGACTTGATGAGCCCAGTATTGTTATTTATTTTCACTACCTCCCCATGTCAGGATTTTGTAATTTATGCACCTACTGCCTTCCTTGGATGGTCGTTTCTTAGGCTCCCTCTTCGGAATCAAACCCTAATTCTCTGTCACCCATCACTACCATGGTAGGCCTATATCCTACCATCGAAAGTTTATAGGGAAAAAAATTGAATGAAGCATATCCAGCACAAAGGTTGTGTGATCTGTCGAGTTATCATGATTCACCAAAGAAGCGAGCAAGCCCACACTGGCCTTTTATCTAAAAAATGAATCCCTTCCAAAGATTTGGGACTTGTGCACTTATTAGCTCTAGAATTACTATGGTTATCTGAGTAGTATGGTACCATCAAAAAAACTATAACTGATTTAATGAGCCATTCGAAGTTTCATAGTTTAAATTAGCTCATACTTAGACATGCATGACTTAATATTTGGGATAAGCATATGACTAATGGCAGGATCAACCAGGTAGCACCCTCCCACTTCAAAGGGCATTCAAAGCTCTCTCTTACCAAAAGCCAATCTAAAAACCTGTCAAGTCAAAGAGAATTCAAAATATCATGTAAATATTTTATACCTTGCACCTCTTACATCCCCAAGAAGGGATTAGAGCCCACACACACTACATGCCAAGGACATTTAAAATAAATCCCCACATCAAACACAATGGACGATGGATGCAAGATCCAAAAAGAAAAAAAATGGGTGAACCCGACGAGTCACATTTCACTGAGGCCACCTAGGGGTTGGAAACTACCCCCCAACCAACAAGAATGGAAAAACCATTGTCACCCATGGCAACCACAATGAATAGACAAAGGGGAGAAAAAAAAAAACAAGACTCTCTTAGAAGTTCCCCCCCAAACCCTCCCCGCTCCAAACCAAGGCCACCTAGGAGTCCACCCACACAATGGAAATAGTTTACCTCGAGTGCTTGTAGTGACCTCAATGCAAAGGAAAACAAAGGAAACAAATGGTGAATGACCAACCCCACAAACTCTCTCTCTAAAATTCAGCCCAACAATCCCCTCCCCGCATCAAGGCCACCTAGGAGTCCACCCGGACAACAACAATAATGGACCTCAATCACTCGATCACTTGCAGAGACCTCGATACAAAAGAAACCTAATGAAATAAAGAGGGAACAACTAACCCCACAACATCTGTTAAAAATTCCCTCCAACCCTTCCCACCTAGCAGCAAGGCCACCTAGGAGTCCACTCGGACAGCAGCAACGGTGGACCTTGATCACTTGATTTCTTGCAGCAACCTCACTGGAAAGGAAAAGGAAGGAATTAAAAGGAGAATGACCAAGTCAACAACCTTTATTAGAAATGACACCCCGACCCTTGCTTCCCTGTTGGAAATACTGAGAAGGGGGGGAGGGGGGGTGAATCAATATTCCTTTCTATTGGAGCATTAGTTCATCTTCAATTATTATCAGTGTCTGTATAAAGATAGAACTAAAAAAAAGGAACACAAATGCACACATTTTTTATGGTGGAAACCATCTCTGGGAAAAAAACCACCTGAATGCTTCTCTAATAATTCTTTAATATTCAAATCTAATTGAAAATAAATCTCCAACTTCCTAGAATCTAGAAAAGCATTCTTCTCCAGCTCCCACTAGATAGATGCTCCAACGCCCGAGATTCTTCAGTAGTCAACTGAACGGATGCCGCAACACCCAATGAGCTAAAAATTACCCTAGCACCACCCTACCACCCTAAAGTTTTCACAGGCATGAACCTATTGGTGACTTCATGCACCAGCCTAGCACCACCCTACCACCCTATAAAAGAATAAAAGAAGAATGGACTCCCTTACCAAGGAAAATGGTCCACTTTAAAATGATATAGAATTATGTAGAAGAAGGAGACACACTATACCATAACCCCAACTATGACACAACCACCTAATGATGATCCTAGACCTCCCAACACTGCCTCTTCAACTCTTGGCAGATGGAAACTAGTACAATTTTTACAATGATGTATTTACAATGACTTAGTACAATGATACCTTTACACTGACTGTATGCAGTGCCTCCCACTTGAAGTATTGATGTGATGAAATTATTTTTGTTGTTCTACACCTTCATTGTTTCTATTTTCATGCTACCCTCTACTGCACCTTTATTTGCTTTGCTGCCCTAGAAATTTTGGTCCTTTGCAACCCTTGACAACAGATGATCTAGCTTTTTATTTCCTTCTAGGAGCTCGATATTGAATCTGGTGTATCTTTGTTATTTCAGATCCACAATATGTGATTTTTGGTTATGTAGTAGTCCTCTAAGTCTTCTTTCCAATTACATAAGTCTGACCCAATTTCGATTCTTTAAGAGAGAATTATTCCCAATATCTCACACTGACCTAATTATGGACTGGTTCAGTAGAGATAACTTGTACGGCATGCCATGTGTTACTATTTCTTCATTTGGCTCTAAAATTGATACAAATAAAACCACATTCCATGCAATATCTATAAATTTTTACAATATTCCAATCCGATACTCAGAGAGAGATTTATGATGAGTTTCCCAAGGTCACTTCTTTGATATGAAGTTCAAAAGCCTGCAAAAACACTGACTTCCACAGATCATATCTCCGAGAATATTGCACACCTTGATCTGAAATTTTTATAAGAGCTTCCTCAAGATTTCATCTTCTTCTCATAAACATTTTAGCTTCTGAACCTTCATAGAAAAATATTTATAGTGAAAATTTCACAATGACTAGTTTCAGGTAGCGAAATCCCTACATAAGGAGGATATGAGGATCACAATTTATACAAATGCTTAGGTTGAGAGGGGCTTCAACAAGTGAACATTGGAGGGTTTTTAGGAGCTTAAAAATTATTAATTATTGATTTTTCAATGACCCATGCCAAAATCCCATTGGGTTTTAGCCCACTAACTAGGTTTAAGAACTTCAAACATGAATATCTCTCAAACCACGAAGAATTACATGGTGTGCCATATATCACAGAAACATCTCGACAAGTAGGAGCCATACAAAATATTCTTGACTCAGAATATCGTAATCTTGTAGGTCAAAATTACCATGCAAGATCGAGGTAACCCCTAGTGCTTCTTGGGTTTACATCAATGACAACCACTGATCAAGAATCTCCCCCTTTGGCATTGATGGAAACAGAAGTACTCCCCCTGCGATCATGACACCTCTTCCTACAACATTCTCTCCCACTTTGAAATCAATGGCAAAGTGTAACTCCCCATGAAACACAACCATCTTGCATACCTATACACACTTCCACTTCCCCTTTATATTCTAAATAAGGAAAATATAATGAGAACTTGGGAGAATCCCAAGCTTCTGGCGAAGATATTCCAATGTTTCACGAGTACTCTTATGATCATCAACGCTTCCTGCCCAATCTGCATCTGTAAAGGCTTGAATAATGATATTTTTACCCTTGGGATACCATGTTGGTCCCCCATGTTTTGATAGTTTGGTAAATCAAGAGACAAGGCAACATCAGAACAAATCTTTAGAGTTACAGGATCTAGTCCTCCTACTCTCAGAGAGGGATCTCTCAATTATTATTTTTTGGCAAATTTTTATCTTGTGTTCTTTGAGTATTTGTTTTAGAATAGTTATTAAGTGCAAGTGTTTGTTTGTTTGTTTGGTTGAATTGATATAGCAGAACATAAAAGGTCTAAGAAATATAGATAGAAAGGGGAAATGTAAGTTTCATTGGGCAATGGAGTCAAAAACAGGTCATGACAAACTTATAAATGGATATGGGATATCAAAGGGAAAATCTAACTTGCCCACATGATCCTTTAGTTTATGAATGAGATGGACATTAATGGTTTAGAAAAGAGAATTTCGATTCTCAACAAAGGGAATTTGAAAGCACAACTTGAACAATAAAGAGTTATTTGATAGACAGGGCTAACCATGAATTCTACAAACCATACTTTAACCAAATAATGACTTCAAATCAACTTTTAAAATGAAATCTAAGATTCAAGGAACACCCTATTTCCTCAAAGATTTTATTTCAAATGACTTATAAAACATAAAATATTCACTGATAATTACGGTTATAGAAGAGGGAACACCTAAATACATCTATGATCACAACAATAAAGACCTTTAAGACAACTGTTCAAGCAAGGACAAAGGGCATGATCAGAACAGAGCTCCTTGGCTTACTATAAACAAATATACTTCAAAGGGAGACTTCAATAACAACCTTTAAGTGGTAGCAGACAAGCAGGGAGAACCATAAATCATGCTGAAACCAACTATTCGAACTATTAGATAAATAAACAAGCACGAGGACTAAAGAGAGAGATTAAAGACTCTAAAATACCTCAGCAGAAGAAAAACATAAAACAGTGAAGGATAAACAGGTCTAAGGTGCTTCCAAGAGTCATTTCTTAGCCTAAAACTTTCATCATACTGTAGTAAGAATTTAAGGAACAAAATGAAAACATGGGAAAACATTAAATAGTTCAGAATACTTCAGCAACAACCAAGCTCATGGATCCTATGATAGAGCCTTCTCAAGAACAAGCATGCAACAACATCATCAGGACTTCCAAGACTTCAATTTGTTCTTCAACTTCAATATACTATGTATTATTTCAGAGAGTTTCAATATTACAACTAGTGATCAACCAATGTTTACAATGGATTCCTCAACAAGTTTTTATAGAAGGATGAGGATGTCAAAAGAGAGAAAAGATCTTCTGAGTTCAATTAATGCAGTTAATTCTTCTCGGCCTTTGAGGGGCTTAAGGGAGAAGTTTACAGATATTTTCCTGTATTAATTGGTTTACATTAAGTATTTAAACTTGCTGGAAGCTTTTTTTGACTTTAAGGCTCTATGTCATCTCTGCAATAATTCTGTTTGGCTTGAAATAACTGCTCAGCTGTATTGAGGAAAATTTCCTCTGTTATGATCATTACTAGGCCCTCCATTTGAATGCTTTGAGGCTACAGGTGGAAATCTGGTAGCTGAGAGGAATCAATTAGCCTCTGATGTGGCAGTGGAGGCATCCTATGTCTAATAGATTTTTTTTTTGCCTTTAATTTTGTTTAATTCAGTGGATTAGGATTTTGATAATCGATCTTAGCCATAATCCATTAAACCATGGAATTAATCTTCAATCTTCAATTATGCTAGATAGGTCTTCAATACTGATACTCTTTGTTTCTTTTAATCTTACTGTGTCTTGTTGATGTGTAGGTGTTTACAGGGCCTTTAGACTGGCATCAGTGCTCATGAGGCACTGAAGAAACATGATGTTCTAACCTTGCAAAACAAATACTCTTTAATAAACGAAAGCCTGGAGGATTGTCATTCTCAACTTTAATTTTCTTTTAAAATTTTGAAAAATCTTTTAAATCCTGCACAATACAATAAAAATTAGAAAATCCTGCATTATTGTGTAAAAACTACTTTGGAGGTTTCGGTTAGGAGCATGGCCATTGGGTGACAACATCCAATGGTGGAGATTTCATGCGAAGATTAACAGGGAAGGGGTGGAAGCAAAGGTGGATATTTTTAATTCGGGGGGGAGAAAATGCCACAATATAATGTGATAGAGTCACATCTCATTAAAATATAAGAAAAACAAAGGAAATGGGGTTAAAATCTTTTGCAGGAAGAAATATGCACAGGAAATAAAATTGGGGTTTCGGGATGATCGTGGGTCGTCGAATGAGATTAGCCCATGCGATCAATGGCCAGGATTGATCTATGAAGGCCCTTTGGAAAAGACGGAGGGTGATAATATATGGCCAGATTAGATCTGAGTCATTATTTTGTAGAGATCAACAGTGGAGAGCATAATGCGATAAAACATAATGAAAGGGGAAAGCGGTTTCAGGAGGAGAAACTAGTAGTATCACGCGATGAGAAGGCAGGTAGGCATTTTTTAATTTTTTAATGCGATATGCATCCCCGCTCGACACGTGGCTTTTGAAAAAAACTTATATCTCGTATTTTTTGGAGATTAACGGGCGTGCTGAAAGTTACATGAAACTATGCGTCAATCATCAGATTTGGGCCCTCAGATCGAATGGTGGAGAGTGAGCGTGAAATCAACAAGATGCGTGGGAAGAAGCAGGAAGGGTGGTTTTAATCTAAGCCATTCAATCTGAGATTTGGATGGTTGAGATTAAATCTAAGGAAGGAAAGACCGACAGGAGGCGGGCCTGTCGGGATTAATATGAGCCATTGGATGTGTAGGATCAACGGCGTAGATTGCATTTGGGGATAAATGGAAAGATAAATGAGGTGGAGGAAGGGTTAATAAGGGCCGTTGATTTGCAGAGATTAACGGCTCAGATTTGGCCAAAAACATTATGAAGCGGGGCACATGTATTTAACCAAAGTCGGGAGACACAACCTGGACCATCTGATTTGGACACGTGCATGGCCCAGATGCAATTGGGGCTTTGGAAATTGGCGAGGCAATGGACATGGGGGTGCTAAAGCGATTAACTGTGGGACGTCGATCTACAGATCAGATCGACGGCAGAGAACTCATCGGGGAGTGACCAATCGGGGGCGGCATAAAATATTAATGCACCCATGAAAATATCTGATGTGATACAGCCCTGGCCATTGGATTTAGCCCAATATCAACGACGGAGAAGGGCTCCGACCAATGAATGAGCGGGACCACGTTTAAAATATAAAAATCAAAATTTTATAGAAAATAAAGGTTTTTCGGCTTCGGGCGGGTTATATATATGACTTGGCGCCCGACTGCGGGGCCGCTGGTTTATATGGAGAGAAATAGGCCAAGGCTTATATATATAAGGCCCAATCGGAATCGGGAGGAAGGTGTGGGCTTTTCAATCTACCCATTCAAAAAAATTTCTGATGCGAGATTATATGAATCATTGATCATGAAAACAAATCAATGACCTTTTTTTTCATTAAAAACATCGCACCGGCATGCTTAGTTAAAACCATAGAAAAGGGGTTTCTATGTTTTACAAAGGAAATTTACATCGGAGATGGGTTTATTCACAAATTTTAGGGCCCGATTGAGGGCTTTGAGGTTATATGAAGTGACAATGGGGTCAGGGGTTATGTATAAAGGGGCCAATCGCATCAGAGGTTTTAATGAAACAAATAGACTTGCGCGCTCCGATTTTCTCCGATGCGATAAATGCTGAAAGGGTTTAGCACTTGGTTCCAGAACCAAGGCATATGGTGGGGAAGTGGTTAGGACTTAGCCCAAAGGGGCTTGAGCGCATAGTCAAAAACTTATTTTTTATGAAAATTTTCAAGGTATTTTATGGATTTGGGGCTTTGGGCAACGTTCAAAAGTGAGTTTTAAAACTTGTAAAAAGGGATTTTATGAAGGAGAAAAGAGAATACATGAAAAATAGAGGAATTTGATGGGGGAAAAAGGGGATAAAATGAAGGTTAGTTTTTGAGTGGAGGAGGGGAAAAATGGGTTTTTGCAGCAGTCTTTTCTTCATGGGAAAAAATAGAATTTCAGAGATTAAAATGGAAACAGCAGTGAAGATTAAACAAAGGACATGATGTCTTCATGAGTCTTCAAGAGATAAATTTTTTAGCAATAAAACTTGTTTATTGAAGGCTAAAAAAATGATTTAGCCACCATTTGATATGAAATTTTTTATAGGTGGCTAACAGTGGCTCCACTTGGGGATGGTGCCTTCTTAAAGGCATAAAGAACTTCAAACTTGCATTCTCTGGGGGGCTGATCAGTGCCTCATCCATTGAGATGCAAATTTATTTACTTGGATGATCTTCTTCTATTTTGAAAATGTTAGCAGCCATGAAAAATCAATGGAACTTCATCAACACAAGCTTTCTACCTACCTAATCCTATTGATCTAACGTTTTTTCTTCCTTTTAGAGTGCACTTGGATTGGAAAACTCTCTTACAACATTTTATTCTTTTTGAAAGAAAAAAACGAATCTAATTATATTTCTTATGTCTCCATGAAATCAGATTAAATAGTTGAGTTCATATGCTTCTCTACCTAATCTAGTAATCTGTTAATATTAAAGAGTCTAAAAGATTTTTATTCACTAACTTCTAAAATAGAAATTTTAAAAGCATACAAGTCAATATTGGACAATGTAACTTGTTGCTGATCTATGGCATAAAACAACAAGCTGCACATAGACATTATTTTGCAGGAAATTAAATCAAAATGGAAGGCTTACGATATGAAAGTTCAAAGCATGACCTTCTCTTTTCTTCAGCTCTGTTTTTAACTTCTGTTTGAGGTGTTCTTTCATTGTTTTCTGGTTCAGATTTTAAGCTGATTAGAACCAGACTACCTCTGTTTTTGACTTATAAAATAAAAAAGTTCAGAGGAATTCTTCTTTTTGACACTCAGGTTCAGATTTTGAGCTTGTTTGAACCTTTAATTTCTATCCTAATTTACCTACTGATAAGCCAAGATTAAGTTGTTTGGAAAATCAAATTCACTAACCTATCAGCAGTCAATTTAAAACTAATTAGTCATGATTAAGTTGTATGAATAACTAGAAGTGTGTTTTTCAGGAGTGGCATTTGAGCTTGCAAACTTTCAGATTTTTGTTTCTCTTTTTTTTTTTTTTTTTTTTTTCTTTTTTCTGGTATGGGGTTGTACCTTTATTGTTTTTACAATCTGCCCTCTTTTCTTTCTTTTACTGTTTTTATATTTTTATTTTTCTAACTTTGAATACAACGTTCAGACTATGATATTTAAAATGAAAAATAAAATTCTTTGAAACTCATGACTCCTGGCAGAAGTAATGCTTTAGCATTCTGCCATTGACATGACCTCCATACAGATTTTCTCCATTCAATTATTTCAAGAAAAATGCATTGTGACCCATCTCAGCATGAATAACATAGGGGCCTTTCCACAAGTTCTCAAACTGGCCATGTTTTCCCTTATCTTCTCTTCTTGAATCCCATTTAAGAACAACATTTCCAACCTGGAAAATTTTTGCCTTATTCCTCTTATCAAATAGTTTATTTATATTTTCTTGGACTAATTGTGTCCTTTCATATACTTCTTCTCTAGTTTGCTGTAAATGGATGGTTTGGTTGTTCCTCCTCTACATATCATTCTCTTCGACCTGCACTTCTTGAAGGAGTTTCATGACTGGAACACCTAATGAGGTGGGGAAAACTGCATCCATTCCATAGACCAGCTGATAGGGGGACACATTTATTGAATTCTTTGTAGTTAACCTATCAGCCCATAAGGCATGAACCAACTTATTGTGCCATGATTCCTGATTCTGCTCCAACAGCTTTTTGATGATATTGATGAGGCTCTTGTTGGAAGATTCAACTAATCCATTTCTTTGGGGATAGTAGGCAGTAGAATGGCTCAAGTTTATGTGGTATTTGTAACAAAAATCAACCATTTTCTTAGATTTAAAAGCAGCAGCATTATCTGTTATGATTTTTATGGGACAACCAAATATGGATAGGATATTTGTTTCAAGGAACTTGATAATGATAGAGTCATTAGCATTTCTAGAGGGTATAGCTTCTATCCACTTGGTAAATAAGTCAATGGCCATGAGGATCCACTTATGTTGGGCTGAGGAAGATGGGTGAATTTCCCCAATGAAGTCTAAATCCCATTGTTGAAAAGGTGCCTCAACTCTGATAGGATGTAATGGTAAGGGAAGGAGTTTTATTTTTCCATAAAAAATTTGACACTTATGGCAAGACATGACCAAATTCTGAGTATCTGGGAAAAGGGTAGGCCAATAGTGATCAGATATAAGAATTTTGTTTGTTGTGGCCTTCCAGTAGAGGTGTCCTCCACATTCTCTGTCATGCAACTCATGCATGGTTTTTCCTACATCATCTTCAAGTAAACATTTAAGAAAATTTCCAACAACATTTTTCCAATATAATACCCCATCTAAGATGAAATAACTCAAAGCTTTTTGTTTAAAAAATATAGCCTTAGTTTTAGACAAAGAAGGAGGGGAATTTAAATATAAAAGCACATAAATAATGTCAGCATACCAAGGAGAATTCAGAAATGTCTCTTCAATGAAAGGAGCAGTAGATTCTTCTATTTCTTCCAACACATATACCATATTCATGTCTAGTGCTTGGAAGTTAGACTCAGTCATAAATTTTGCTAACACTTGCCCTTTAACTAATTTGGTGGGCCTGATTTCTAAGTCATATTCAAGAATAGTTGCAATCCATTTTCCCCTTTTACCATCAGGGTCTTGACTTAGAATGTCCTTGACAACAGTATGTGGAACAAAAGCAATTATGTGAGAGTGTAAAATATAGACTCTAAAGTCTTTTAAAGCTTTCACTAATGCTAAGGCTTGCTTCTCCATGATGTTATATTTGAGAGGAGCATATCTTAAGGCCCTACTAAAGAAAGATATTGGTTGTTCTTGCCCTAAGTCATTCTTTTGAATTAACACTGTAGCTATTGTATGCTTAGATGAAAAAGAAAAGATATAAAAGTCTTTGGTAAAATCTGTACTAATCAGGATTGATGTTTGAGTAAGAGCTTGTTTGACCAGTTGGAATGATTTTTTAGCTGGTAAAGTCCATTTTACACCTCCATCTTTCTTAAGCATGTTTTTAATGTTTTATAATAGCTCAGCAAGGTTGGGGATAAACCTCCTCAAAAAATTAATATTTCCAATGAAAGATTGAAATTCTTTAAGGCTTCTTGGATGGCTGATCTGTAATATGCCATCTATCCTTGTGGGGTCTATTTTGATTCCCTCTTTTGAAATTATATGGCCAAGAATTTTACCTTCTTGGAGACTAAAGAGTGTCTTCTTGGGATTCAATGACAGGCCAAATTTCCTACACTTCTCAAAAAAATTTCTCAAATGAATCAAATGTTCTTCATCAGTTTTTGAGAAGACGGTTATTTCATCAAGATAAATGATTATGAAATATCCAATATCTTCAGAGAAGGCTATGTCCATGGCCCTTTGGAAGGCGGCCCCTGCATTTATCAATCCGAAAGGCATTTTGACATACATAAATGTGCCCCAAGGTGTGGTATAAGTAGTTTTGATTTGATCACTTAGGAGTACTAACACCTAGTTGTAACCCGAGAATCCATCTAAGAGGGATATCCTTTTTGACCCAACTACCCTTTGAAGTATATGGTCCACATTTGGTAAGGGGTAGTTTAATTTTAGAGAGGCTCTATTTAAATTTCTGAAGTCAATACAGAGCCTGATTTCCCCTTTCTTCTTTCTAACAGAAACTAAGTTTGATACCCATTTTGAATATCTGATTGGTACTATGATGCGAGCATCATGCATCTTTTCAATTTCTACCTTAAATAAAGGTAGTAAAACAAGGTTTATTCTTCTTAGCTTTTGTTTGAAAGGTTTTTGATTTTCTTTGAGAGGTATTTTGTGCTGAATGATGTTGGTATCATACGATTTCAGGTCTTTGTACCCCCAAGCAAAAACATCTTTAAAATATTTGAACAACTCTATCTATTGCAATTTTATGTGAGCTAGGAGAGTGATGGACAGTTTAATCATCTTGGGTTCTGCTAGGCTTCCTATGTTATGTTCTTCTACATTTGTTTCCACAGGCTCCATTCTTAGTTCTTTGGCTACATCATTAAAGTCAAAAAGGTGTTCTAACGGTGTGAGACCTCTTGGAATTGTATCGCTCTTGCATTGTAAAACTTCCAAGTCTTCCTGGTCTCTGTTTTCAATTAACTCTACTTCAAAAGGATTCTCATAATGATTTATATCAGCAGAATATGTCATTTCAACTTCTGGGATTTGTTCAATATACAAACAATTTTCTTTATGGCTGGTTTCTAATATTGGTATGTCGAAATCGTTTTCTGACTTTAAGAAATCATCTATGTGTTTGTCAGAATCAAACACTTTCCAGTGATCTTCGTTATCAGGCATTGCAGGCCTGTTTTTTACCTTTACACTAATATGTTCATTTATTTCAGGTATTTGGCAATTGTTGGCATTGAAAGCGAGTTCATTTGCTAGATGATTTAGTGCTCTAGGAATGAAAATACATTCATACTTTTCAAAAGTTTTTAATAAATCAATGGCAGCATTCTGATATTCCCTAAGCCTTGGATTTCTAGCTGAGTATTATCCTTTTATTTGTCTTATGATAAGTTCTGAATCTCCTAAAATTGATATATTTTGGGCTTCTAATTGTTTAAGCAATTGTAAGCCTAGGAGAAGTGCTTCATATTCAACAATAATGTTAGTGCATGGGAAATCTAATTTATATGAAAAACTCTGATTCGTATTTTGAATCCAAAAACTTGCCCCTGCACTTGTTTTATTACAGGATCCATCAAATTTTATTGTACAAAGTATATTTGCCTCATTTTCATTTTCTTTTTGCTGTTGATTGCCAATGTTTTGTATATAGTTTGAGGGAAGTTCTAATTGTTCTGGTAAACTGGTTGGGTCTATGTTTTCCTTTTCTTGTTGAGTAATTTCATCTTCATTGTACAAGATAAAGGAATCTAAACTTGATTGAATAGAATATATTGGAGAGTTATTTGGTTTATCTATGTTTCTCACCATGTACTTCATGTGAGATTCCCTGTATAGTCTTCTATTTTGGTTAAAAACAGGGATGGTGGCATAAGACATGTCCATTTGAAGGCTTCCCTGAAGTTTGACTCCCCATGATCTTGATAAGAGCATGCCATACTTAAGGGGAATGACAACTACAACTATGTCCATTACTAGACTCTTAGCAGGCATTTGAGCTAACTTAACACATAAATATTTGATTAAACCCAATCATTTGACTCTGCTTGAGTCAAAGAAATACAAATCTTTGTATGGTTTAGTAATTTCTAAGCCTAAGCTTTCCATTACTAACTTGGGCATTATATTGTGTGAAGCTCCATAATATAACATGGCATTGTGTAAAATTTTCTAATGTATGTTCAAACTAACATAGAAGGGAGGGACAACCCCTTCTTGGTATTTTCCTTCAACTTCTGGACCAAACAACAACTCAAGCTTGTCATCTGTCAAGTTTAAGGTGTCAGTATCACTTCCTAGGTTCAAAGCTTTTAAAACTTGGTTTTTATACACTTCTTGGGTTACTAGTTTAGCTAAGGGGATGATAATTTTTATATTTTCAATCTCCCCCTCAAGGCTGAAAGGAACAATTGATTTGTTCATATTTACATATGTTTTTTCAATTGAATTCCTTTCAGCAGTTTTTATTTGTTGAACTTTGTTTGGACTGGTAATTGGGATATTTTTGTTAGGACCACTAGCTGAAGTGCTAGGGGTACTCTGTTCAACATTTGGTTGGTTGTTTTTCTCTTTGTTTAAATCTATTTTTTTAGCCAAAATGATGGGTTTGTATGTTGTCTTCTTAGGCTGAATTTCTGCGTTTTTCTTGATAGCAGTGCTAGTGTTCTAATCTTTTGAATTTTCTATGTTCCCTTTGCTCCTGAGATCATATTTTTTGTGTACCTCCATGATTTCATTTTCAAACCCCAATCTCTAGTCATTAGAATATTTATAGGTGTTTGTAGTTTGACCAGAGAAGAAACCTTGTGCTTCCTCAATGAGGAAAACATCATCCCCACTGTCTGATCCAATCAAGTTTACATGATCTTCTCCCAAACTTTCCATCTCCCGATATTCCTCATATTCATCCACATATTTTTGCTGGAAGGGAGGTCTAACCTATTGGTCACTTTCTTTTAGCTTATCTTGATTGTTTTAACTTCTATAATTTTGATTTCTATTTCTATATTTTTTTTTTTTGAGATTCTATTGGTGGCACTCTATCATTTAAGTTGATCTTCTCAAGCATCCTCTCCATCACCTTCACTAGGTTATCAATTTTAGTGTCAGAAGTTGGAGTTGAGGGTGCAATGTCATCTTTATAAGTCACCCTATTCTCTAATCTCAACCTATTTATTTTTTCAATTATGTTTGCTTCTATACTCACAACTCCCTTCTGCATGTCTTCTAATGTTAATTAATCTCTCTCCCTCAACTGATAAGCCATTTCAGCATCAAAGCCTTCGGGATACCTTACTAAGGCCATGCCTTGGAAAGGTTTCATGTGAGGTGGAAGAGCATGTAAACACTATTGAACCTAGTGGAGTAGTCATGAACACTCTCCCCTTGATTTCTTTTGAGGTTGTTATACTCTGCTATTATTTGGAGAGGGTTCTTTTTTAGTTCCCATTTGTTGATGAATGTTTGATGCAAAGCAGGGAGATCATTTATGCTGTTAGGAGGTAGGTTTTTAAGCCACTTCTTCACATCTCCTCCTAAAATTTGGGCGAAGATCCTCATCTTCACAGTTTATTCTTCTATCTCCATGTAATCAAATGCATCTTCCATCCTATCTACATGATTTTGATTTGTTGTAGACTCTTTTACAGTAAAATGAGGAATTTTGGATTTGTAATCATTTGGTAAGGGAAGTAGAGGTTGTGGTAACACTAATGGGGCATACCATGTTGCCATGGATAGAAATAAGGGTCGATTTACAAGTGTGAAAGTGGGCTAAACGGGAGTGTTTTTCACAGTGGTAGTATGGATTGGATTGGAAGAAACACTTGGGCCAGCAATCTGATTTTGAGCAGACTTGTTATGGAAAGGCTAAAGTGATGAAGAAGCTGGGAATAAGGAAGAGTGGAAGGTGAGGCTTCTCTACTGAAGCTTTGTTACAAATCTGCAATGTCAAGATCAACTTGGTTTAAATCATCTTGAGATCTAGTTCTAAAGATGTTCTTTGTATGATGTAAATCAAAGTGTGAATCCTCTAAGACAACAAGATTTTCAGGGATAGAATTTTTTCTTAAGAGGCTCCTAGTAGCAGCTGATTTTCCAGACTTAGGAGTCTGCCACAGAATTCTCTCTGGATTATCAACGATTAAAAAAGGATTTGGGTTTGGATGGGATCTAGTGTTTATCCTATGTGAAGCCAGACTGTTTTTCAAAAATGAGAGAGGTTAAGGTTTTAGGGACTGTTTTTGGGAGTTTTACCTCTCGTGATGTCTTATCTAGTATGGGACTAGGCTTATACACTTCTTCAAGGCTGGTTAACATAGTCCTAAAGAGATCTGGGGACCTAGATGAGTAATAAGCCTACTAAGGCTAGTGGAGTCGCCAGGTGGAAACTATTTAGCTTCTATGAAGGTAAAATATTGGATGGTTCCACCACCATGTTTATTATGAATCCAAACTGAATTTTTTTTGGGTTTTTATGAGCTTTTAATCCTATGGGTTAAGAGAGTGTCCTAAATCTGATTTTAACACTTAGCTAAGGTGTCAATAACCTAAAAAATTCACTCTTATGGATTGGTAAATGATTCCTTCAAGGTTTGATAAGGTCCTACAAGAATCCTAAGGTTAATTATTTTGTCGCTGATTCAATTATGTCCTATCATGATTATCATTTTTGTTAGGTAGTGCTTGAAGAAGGCTACTTATGTTGTACTAGACAGTGAGTGCTTTGTTTTAAATATTTTACTCAGGGTCCCACCATGATCGCCATTATGTTGGTCCCCCATGTTTTGATAGTTTGGAAAATCAAAAGACAAGGCAACATCAGAACCAATCTTTAGAGTTACAGGATCTACTCCTCCTGCTCTCAGAGAGGGATCTCTCAATTATTTGTTTTTTGCAAAGGTTTATCTTGTGTGCTTTGAGTATTGGTTTTAGACTAGTTATTAAGTGCAAGTGTTTGTTTGTTTGTTTGGTTGAATTGATATAGTAGAACATAAAAGGTCTAGGAAATATATATAGAAAGGGGAAATGTCAGTTTCAATGGGTAATGGAGTCAAAAATAGGTCATGACAAACTTATAAATGGATATGGGATATCAAAGGGAAAATCTAACTTGGCCACAGAATCCTTTAGTTTATGAATGAGATGGACATTCATGGTTTGTAAAAGAGAAGTTCGACTCTCAACAAAGGGAATTTGAAAGCACAAATTGAACAATAAAGAGTTATCTGATAGACAGGGCTAACCATGAATTCTACAAACCATACTTTAATTCAATAATGACTTCAAAACAACTTTTAAAATGAAATATAAGATTCAGGGAACACCTAAATACATCTATGATCGGAACTATAAAGAACTTTAAGACAACTGTTCAAGAAAGGACAAAGGGCATGATCAGAACAGACCTCCTTGGCTTACTATAAACAAAGATACTTTAAAGGGAGACTTCAATAACAACCTTTAAGTGGCAGCAGACAAGCAAGGATAACCATAAATCATGTTGAAACCAACTATTCTAACTATTAGAGAAATAAATAAGCATGAGGACTAAAGAGAGAGATTAAAGAATCTAAAATAGCTCAGTAGAAGAAAAAAATAAAACAGTGAAGGATAAGCAGGTCTAAGGTGCTTCCAAGAGTCATTTCTTAGCCTAAAACTTTCATCCTACTGTAGTAAGAATTTATGGAACAAAATGAAAACAGGGGAAAACATTAAATAGTTCAAAATACTTCACCAATAGCCAAGCTCATGGATCCTATGATAGAGCCTTCTCAAGAACAAGCATGCAAAAACATCATCAGGACTTCCAAGACTTCAATTTCTTCTTCAAATTCAACAAACTATGTTTATTTCAGAGAGTTTCAATATTACAACTAGTGATCAACCAACATTTACAATGGATTCCTTAACAAATTTTTATAGAAGGATGAGGAGGTCAAAAAAGAGAAAAGATCTTCTAAGTTCAATTAATACAATTAATGCTTCTCGGCCTTTGAGGGGCTCAAGGGAGAAGTTTACAGATATTTTCCTGTATTAATTGGTTTCAATTAAGTATTTAAGCTTGCTGAAAGATTTTGTTGACTTTAAGGCTCTGTGTCATCTCTGCAATAATTCTGTTTGGCTTGAAATAACTGCTCGGCTGTATTGAGGAAAATGTCCTCTGTTTTAATCATTACTCAGCCCTCCGTTTGAATGCTTTGAGGCTACAGGTGGCAATCTGGTAGCTGAGAGGAATCAATTAGCCTCTGATGTGGCAGTGGAGGCATCCTATTTTTGATAGATATTTTTTTTCCTTTAATTGTGTTTAATTCAGTGGATTAGGCTTTTGATAATCGATCTTAGTCGTAATACATTAAACCGTGGAATTAATCTTCAATCTTCAGTTCTATTGTGATAGGTCTTCAATACTGATACTCTTTGTTTCTTTTAATCTTACTGTGTCTTGTTGATGTGTAGGTGTTTACAGGGCCTTTAGACTGGCATCCGTGCTCATGAGGCACTCAAGAAACATGATGTTCGAACCCTGCAACATGGATACTCTTTAATAAACGAAAGCTTGGAGGATCGTCATTCTCAACTTTAATTTTCTTTTAAACTTTTGAAAATATTTTAAATCCTAGACAATGCAATAAAAATTAGAAAATCCTGCATTATTGGGTAAAAACTGCTTTGGACGTTTCGGTTAGGAGCATGGCCATTGGATGACAGCATCTAATGGTGGAGATTTCGTGGGAAGATTAACAGGGAAGGGGTGGAAGCAAAGGTGGGGATTTTTAAGTCAGGGCTGTTGATCTTGCAGAGATCAACGGTTGGGAGAAAATGCCACAATATAATGTGACAGAGTCACATTTCACGAAAATATAAGAAAAATAAAGGTTAAAATCCTTTGGAGGAAGAAATGTGCACAGGAAAGAAAATTGGGGTTTCGGGATGATCGTGGGCCGTCAGATGAGATTAGCCCATGAGATCAACGACCAGGATTGATCTATGAAGGCCCTTTGGAAAAGGCGCAGGGTGATAATATATGGCCAGATTAGATCTGAGCCATTGATTTGTAAAGATCAACGGTGGAGAGCATAATGCGATAAAACATAATGAAAAGGGGAAAGTGGTTTTGGGAGGAGAAACCAATAGTATCACACGATGAGAAGGCGGGTAGGTGGTTTTTAATTTTTTAACGCGATATGCATCCCCACTCGACACGTGGCTTTTGGAAACAACTTATATCACGTAATTTTTGGAGATTAACGGGCATGCTGAAAGTTACGCAAAACTATGTGTCAGCCGTCAGATCTGGGCCCTTAGATCGAACAGTGGAGAGTGAGTGCGAAATTGGAAAGATGCGCTGGCAGAAGCATGAAGGTTGGTTTTAATATAAGCCATTAGATCTAATATTTGGATGGCTGAGATTAAATCTAAGGAAGGCAGGACCCACAGGAGGCGGGCCCGTCGGGATTAATATGAGTCATTGGATGTTCAGGACCAATGGCATAGATTGCATTTGGGGATAAATGGAAAGAAAAATGAGGCGGAGGAAGGGTTAATAAGGGCCATTGATCTATAGAGATTAATGGCTGAGATTTGGCAAAAACATTATGAAGCGGGGCACATGAATTTAACCAAATTTGGGAGACGTAATCTGGACCGTTCGATCTAGACACATGGACGGCCCAAATGCAATCAGCGATTTGGAAATCGGTGGGGTGATGGACATGGTGGCACTGAAGAGATTAACTGTGGGACATCGATCTTCATATTAGATCGACGGCAGAGAACTCATCGAGGAGTGACCAATCGGGGGCGGCATAAAATATTAATGTGCCCATGAAAATATTCGATGCGATATAGTGCTGGAATTGGATTTGGCCCAAGATCAATGGCAGAGAAGTGCTCCAACCAATGAACGAGCGGGACCATTTTTTAAATATAAAAATCAAAATTTTATGGAAAACAAAGGTTTTTCGGCTTCAGGCAGGTTATATATATGACTTGGCGCCCAACTACGGGGCCGCTGGTTTATATGGAGAGCAATAGGCCCAGGGATTATATATATAAGGGCCAATTCGAATCGGGAGGAAGGTGTGTCCTTTTCAATCTACCCATTCAACAAAATTTCTGATGCGAGATTATATGAATCGTTGATCGGGAAAAGAAATCAATGGCCCTTTTTCTTCATTAACAACATCGCACCGATGCGCTTAGTTAAAACCATAGAAAAGGGGTTTTTATGTTTTACAAATGAAATTTACATTGGAGATGGGTTTATTCACAATGTTTAGGGCCTGATTGCAGGCTTTAAGGTTATATGAAGCGGCAATGGGGTCAGGGGTTATGTATAAAGGGGCCAATCGCATTGGAGGTTTTAATGAAACAAATAGACATGCATGCTCTTATTTTCTTTGATGCAATAAGTGCCGAAAGGGTTTAACACTTGGTTCCAGCAACAAGGCATATGGTGGGGAAGTGGTTAGGAGTTAGCCCAAAGAGGCTTAAGCCCATAGTCAAAAACTTATTTTTTTATGAAAATTTTCAAGGTCTTTTATGGATTTGGGGGTTTCGGCAAGGTTCAAAAGTGAGTTTTAAACCTTGTAAAAACGGATTTTATGAAGGGGAAAAGGGAATAAATTAAAAATAGAGGAATTTGATGGGGGAAAAAGGGGATAAAATGAAGGTTAGTTTTTTAGTGGAGGAGGGGAAAAATGGGTTTTTGCAGCAGTCTTTTCTTCATGGGAAAAAACAGAATTTCGGAGTTTAAAATGGAAATAGCAATGAAGATTAAACAAAGGACATGATGTCTTCATGAGTCTTCAAGAGATCAAATTTTTAGCAATAAAACCTATTTATTGAAGGCTCAAAAAATGATGTAGCCACCATTTGATATGACAAATTTTATAGGTGGCTAACATACCACAAGCCATATTTTTTTGCTCCCTTTAGATATCGAAGAATTATTTTGACAACAATAATATGTGATTCTTTTGGTGCTGCTTGGAATATTTCTACTTGTCCAACTGCTTGCATAACATCTATTCGCGAGGCTATTTCATATAGAAAACTACCAATCATAGATCTGTAAAACCTTTGATCCACATCCTTAGGTGAGTCGTCTATGCTCAATTTGCAACCTGTTACCATCAGAGTAAGGATGGGTTTGCAATATTCCATTTTGAATTTCTTGAGAATTTCATTGATGTACTTGGCTTCACATATAAATATTTCTTTCTCTTGCTGAGATATTTGAAGCCGTAAGAAGCACTTGGAACTCACTTTTCATCTTTGTAGCAAATTCCTTACATAGTCGATCATCATTGCTACCAAAAACTATATCATCCACTTTAGCTATTAGACGTGCTTTAGTTGCTTCATCCAAAACATATATGTCATTTGGAGCTTGACTTGCTGTAACCACAATTTCACCATACCTGCCTTTCCTAATTTCACATTTTTTGGAGTTGAATAGTATTGTGTGTCCTTGATCACACATTTTTCCAACACTGAGCAGATTGTGATCCATGTTTTCAACCAATAGAACATTCTTGGCTACAACATATTTTCTTCCGAGAGTGACAGTACCTAATCCTATAACATTTAATGATCCATAATTTCCAAAGGAAATGGTTCCATCCTTATTCTCTCTTAGAGATAAAAATTTATTTCTATCTCTAGTCATATGCATTGATCAACCACTGTCAACATACCACACATATTTGTTGTTTTGATCCTTGAGAATGAGAGCACAATATCAGTCTTCCTCTTCTTCCATGTTCATTCATTCTATGGCTTCGAAGATTCTTCTAGAGGGTTTTCAAGTTCAAAATCTTTGGCTATGTGTCTAATGTTCTGACATTTGTAACATTCTATATTATTTCTTAAATGTTAAAATCTATTGATGTTTTTTTGAGCCATGGGAGGTTCACATTTGACAGATCTCTTAGAATTGTTTTGGTTCCTAGGGTACGTGTGACATTCTACAGCTTTATGAAAAACTTTTCCACATGATAAATAATAGCCATGAAAGATATGTTGGTACCTAGATGGAAAGCTTCGTCGAGAAATTGTCTTCCAAGGATGTTCTTGTGAATCTTTTCCAATGAAGTCTACATGCATATCTGATCTCATAGGTTCATTGTATTTTGTTGTAGACGGTCCTGCTTCTTCTTCTTTGTAACCAAGGCCAGTTTTGTCATTGTAAGATCATTGATTGTTGATGAGTTATTCCAATGCCCTTGAACTATTGGCATAGTTTTAGACAAATTTTCCCTTCTTCACTTCCTTACGTAGTGAGACTACTTCGGCTTTCAATGCTTCCCTTTCTTGGTTGCTCTCTTTCAACTTCTTTTGAAGCAACTCTTCAATAAATTTGTGTTCTTCAACTTCAATTTTTAGACCTTGAACTTATTATTCAAGTGTATGTGAACAAATCTTCTCAGCCTTGAGATATTTTATAAGCTTCATTTCCTCCTTAGAAAAGTATTCTATGGTCATCCCTTATTCTTTGTTGTTTCATACCCCTTGTTTAATGTTCTTGGCCATAAACAATGATCTCTCATTGGCTTCTTCTTCATTGTAATTTTCTTCATCGGATGATGAGCTATCTTCTTTAGAGAGAAAGTTCCTTTTAAATCCCTTATTTTTTCTATTCTTCTTGAATTTATTAAAGACTTTATTTTCTTTTGAGTTTCCATCAATTATGTTCACACATTTTGCTGTGAAATGCCCAACCTCACCACATCCAAAACATACCAATGGAAGTTTGCCCTTGAATTTTCTGTTACCATTTTTTTATTTTTCTTGTAAAGTAAGCATATTCTCCATCTGAAAGACTACCTTCATCATCTTCCTTTTCTTCACACTTGTAGGTGCAGGTCTGTGCCTTTGAAGGTTGTTTCTCCTTATTGGTTTTCTTAGATGCAGCGAATGCAGTTTCTAGATGCAAAGTACCCTCTTCTTCATCACGTCTCATTTCAAATGCTATGAGAACTCCACGTAATTCCTCTTTGTTGAGTTTGTGCATATTTTTACTATATTCTAAGACCGATACCTTTGGGTTGAATCTCCTTGGTAACGTTCTAATAATATTTCTTATAATAGTCTTCTTGTCAACAGGCTCTCCCAATCCTTCCAGAGTGTTGGTTATTTCATCAACATGTTGGAATTACATAGCGATGTAGTTATCTTATTTCATTCTGAGTTCCTCAAATTTTTCTCTATATATTTTAATTTTTTCTTTTCTTTACATTTGAGTCACCTACATATATATTCTCAAGCTCGTCCCATACATTTTTGGTAGTTTTACAACCCAACACCTTATGATAAGAAGATTTAATAAGTCCACTGATAATAATATTATTTTCTTTTGCATCATTTACCAAATTATTCTCTCCTTCTTGATCCACGGTTGATGTAAATCCATTTTTAATAGTGTTCCATACTTGATAACCTTGTGCCAAGAGATAGACCTCCATTCTTCCTTTCCAAAGTGCATAATTATTTTCATTGAACAGAGGTACACCATTCTTGGTATGATCCATGACCTCCTTCCAACTGTTAAACTGCTATTGAAGGAACCAAGATTTGATAGAATTTTTTGGAAATATAGAGAGGGGAGCATGAATCAGTATTCCTTTCAATTAGAGCATTATTTAATCTTCAATTATTATCAGTGTTTGTATAATGAAAGTGGTAAACAAAAGGAACACAAATGCACACATTTTTTAAGCTGGAAACCGTCTTCGAGACAAAAACCACCTAAATGATTTTCTAATAATTCTTTAATATTCAACTCCAATTAAAAATGAAGCTCCAACTTCCTAGAATCTAGAAAAGGCTTCTTCTCCAACTCACATTGGATGGACGCTCCAATGCCCGAGATTTTTCAGTAGTCAACAGAACGGATTCCCCAACACCCAATGAGCTAAAACTAACCCTAGCACCACCCTACCACCCTAAATTTTTCACAGGCATGAACCTATTGGTGACTTCATGCACCAGCCTACCACCAGCCTACCACCCTACAAAAGAATAAAAGAAGAATGGACTCCCCTACGAGGGAAAATGGTCCACTTTACAATGATATAGAATGATGTAGAAGAAGAAGACATGCTAGATCGTAAACCCAAATATGAAACAACCAACTAATGATTATCCTAGGCCTTACAACATTGCCTCTTCAACTATTGGCAGATAGAAACTAGTACAATTTTTACAATGATGTATTTACAATGACTTAGTACAATGATACCTTTAGGATGACTGTATGCAGTGCTGCCCACTTGAAGTCTTCATGTGATGAAATTTTTTCTACTATTTTTCACCTTGATTACTTCCCTTGTCATGCTACCCTCTATTGCACCTTCATTTTCTTTGCTTCCCTACAAAGTCTGGTCCTTTGCAGCCCTTGACAACACATGATCTAGCTTTTTCTTTCCTTCTAGGAGCTCGATATTGAATCTGGTGTATCTCTAATATTTCAGATCCATGATACTTGATTTCAGTTCTTTGCTAGTCCTCTAAGTCTTCTTTCCAATGCCATAGGTCTGAGCCAATTTGGATTCTTCATGGGAGAGTTATACCCATTCTCTCACACTGTCCTAATTATGGACTGGTTCAGTAGAGTGAACTTTTACGACATGCCACGTGTCACGGTTTCTTCATTTGGCTCTAAAATTGATACAGAAAAAATTAATGTACATGAAACATCTTCCACTTTTTACAGAATTCCAATCTGATACTCACGAAGAGAGTTATGGTGATTTTCCCAAGGTCACTTCATTGAGATGAAGTTTAGGAGCCTGCAAAAACACTAAATTCCACAAATCATATCTCCAAAAATATTTCGTGCCTTGATATAAAGTTTTTACAATAGCTTCCTTAGGATTTCTAATTTTCCTCATAAACATTTCAACTTTTGAAACTTTGTAGAAAAATATTTAGAGGAACAATTCCACAATGACCTATTTCAGGTAGCGAAATCCCTATATAAGGAGGATATGTGGATCACAATTTATATAAATGCTTAGGTTGAGAGGGGCTTCAACAAGTGAACGTGGGAGGGATTTTAGAAGCTTAAAAATTATTAATTTTTGACTTTTCAATGACCCATGACAGAACCCCATGGGGTTTTATCCCACTAACTGGGTTTACAAACTTCAAACATCAATAACTCTTAGACTGTGAAGAATTACATGGTGTGCCATATATCAACAGAAACATCTAGACAAGTAGAAGTCATAAAAAATATTCTTGACCTAGAATATAAAAATTTTGTAGGTAGAAATTACCATGCAAGATAGATGTAGCCCCTGCTGCTGCTTCTGTTGACATTAATGACAACCACTGATAAAAAATATCCTCCTTTGGCATTGATGGCAACACAAGTATTGCCCCTGCGATCATGACACCTATTCCACAACATTATCTCCCCCTTTGACATCAATGGAAAACTATAAATCCCCCTAACACACAACCATTCTGCAGACCTATAAACACTTCCACTCCCCCTTTATATTTTGAATAAGGAAAATCTAATGAGAACTTGGGAGAATCCCAAGCTTCTAGAGAAGAGATTCTGAAGCTTCATGAGTACTGTTATGATCATCAATGATTCCTGCCCAATCCTCATCTATAAATGCTTGAATAATGAGATTGTTACCCTTGGGATACCACAAGCCATATTCTGTTGCTCCCTTTAGATATCAAAGAATTATTTTGACAACAATAATATGTGATTCTTTTGGTGCTACTTGGAATATTTCTACTTGTCCAATTGCTTGCATAACATCTAGCCAGGAGTTTGTTACAGATAGAAGACTACTAATCATATATATGTACAACCATTGATCTGTATCCTTAGCTGAGTTTTCTATGCTAACACACAACCATCCCGCTAACACACAATCATCATGCAGACTTGTAAATACTTCCACTCCCCCTTTATATTCTGAATGAGGAAAATCTCATGAGAACTTGGGAGAATCCAAATCTTTTGGAGAAGAGATTCCAATGCTTCACGAGTACTGTTATGATCATTAATGATTCTTGCCTAAACTTCATCTATAAAGGCTTGAATAATGAGATTGTTACCCTTGGGATATCACAAGCCATATTCTACTACTCCGTTTAGATATCGAATAATTATTTTGACGATAATAATATGTGATTCTTTTGGTGCTACTTGGAATATTGCTACTTGTCCAATTTCTTGCATAACATCTGGGTGGGAGGCTATTTCATATAGAAGACTACAAATCATATATATGTACAACCTTTTATCCACATCCTTAGATGAGTTGTCTATGCTCAATTTAAAATCTGTTACCATCGAAGTAAGGAAGGGTTTTCAATCTTCCATTTTGAATTTCTTTAGCATTTACTTCATGTAATTGGCTTGAAATATAAATATTTCTTTCTCTTCTTGAGAAATTTGAAGCCCTAAGAAGTATGTCATCTTAGCAAGTAAAGACCTCTCGAACTCACTTTGCATATTTGTAGCAAATTTCTTACTTAGTCGATCATCATTGCTACCAAATATTATATCATCCACTTTAGCTATTAGATGTGCTTTAGTTGCTTCATCCAGAACATATATGTCATTTGCAGTTCGACTTGCTGTAGCCAAAATTTCACCATACCTGCCTTTCCTAATTTCACATTTTGTGTAGTTGAATAGTATTGTGTCCTTGATCACACATTTGTCCAACACTGAGAAGATTGTAATTCATGTTTTCAACCAATAGAACATTCTTGGAAAGAGAATATTTTCTTTCGAGAGTGGCAATACCAGATCCTATAACATTTTAAGATCCATCATTTCAAAAGGACACGGTTCCATCCTTCTTCTCTTTCAAAGATACAAATTTATTTCTATCTCCAGTCATATGCATTGAGAAATTGCTATCAACATCCCACACATCTTTGTTGTTTTGAGCCTTGAGAACGAGAGCACAATTATTAGTGTTCTTCTTCTTCCATGTTCATTCGTTCTGTGGCTTCAAAGATTCTTCCAGAGGATTTTCAAGTCTGAAGTGTCTAGATATGTGTCCAAGTTCTGATATTTGTAACATTCTATATTATTTATTAAATGTTCAAATCTATTGATGTTTCATTGAGCCCTCGGATGTTCATATTTGACATATCTCCTGGAATTGTATTGGTTGCTAGGGTATGTGTGACATTCTACAGCTTTATGACCAAATGAGTAACAATAGCCATGAAAAATATGTTGGTAACTGGATGGAAATATTTGTCAAGGAATCATATTCCAAGGATGTTCTTGTGAATCTTGTCCAATGAATTCTACATGCATATCAGATCTCATAGGTTCATTGTATTTTTTTGTAGAAGGTCTTGCTTCTTCTTCTTTGTAAGCAAGGCTAGTTTTTCCGTTGTAAGATCATTAATTTTTGATGAGTTCTTCTAATGCCCTTGAGCTATTGGCATAGTTATGGATAGTTTTTCCCTTCTTCACTTCCTTACATAGCGAGACTACTTTGGCTTCTAATGCTTCCCTTGCTTGGTTGTTTTCTTCCAACTTATTTTGCAATGACTCTTAAATAAATTTGTGTTCTTCAACTTCAATTTTAAGACCTTGAACTTATTATTCAAGTGTATTGGAACGGATCTTCTCAGCCTTGAGCTCTTTTATAAGCTTGATTTCCTCCTTAGAAAATTCTTCTATGGTCATCCCTTCTTCTTCGTTGTTTGATACCTCTTGTTTAATGTGCTTGGCCATAAACAATACTCTCTCATTGGCTTCTTCTCCATTGTCATTGTCTTCATCATATGATGATCTATCTTATTTAGAGAGAAAGTTCCTTTTAAATCCTTTATTGTTTCTTTTCTTGTTAAATTTATTAAAGCCTTTCTTTTCTTTTAAGTTGTCATCACTTCTATTAGGACATTTTGTTGCAAAATGCCCAACCTCACCACAGTCGAAACATATCAATGGAATTTTACCCTTGAATTTTCCCTTACAAATTTTTAGTTTTCTTGTAAATTAAGCACATTCTCCATTTGAAAGACCTTCTTCATCATCTTCCTTTTCTTCACACTTGTAGGTGCAGGTCTGTGCCTTTGAAGCTTTTTTCTCCTTATTGGTTTTCTTAGATGCAGCGAATGTAGTTTCTAGATGCGAAGTACCCTCTTCTTCATCAAGTCTAATTTCATATGCTATGAGAAATCCATGTAATTATTCTTTGCTGAGTTTGTCTGGATTTTCACTATATTCTAAGACCGATACCTTTGCGTCAAATCTCCTTGGTAACATTCTGAGAATCTTTCATATAATAGTCTTCTCATCAAAAGGCTCTCCCAATCCTTCTAGAGTGTTGGTTATTTCATCAACGTGTTGGAAGTATGCAACAATGATGTTATCTTCTTTCATTGTGAGTTGCTCAATTTTTTCTCTATATATTTGAAGCTTTGCTTCTTTGACATTTGAGTTACCTACATATATATTCTCAAGCTTGTCTCATACATTTTTGGTGGATTAACATCCCAAAACCTTATGATAAGCAGATTCAATAAGTCCACTGATAATAATATTCTTTTCTTTTGCTTCATTTACCAAATTCTTCTTACCTTTTTCATCCACAGTTGATGTAAATCCATTTCAAACAATGTCCCATACTTTGTAACCTTGCGCCAAGAGATAGACCTCCATTCTTCCTTTTCATAGTGCATAATTATTTTCATTGAATAGAGGTACACCATTCTTGGTATGCTCCATGACCTCCTTCCAGTTGTTAAACTATTATTGAAGGAACCAAGCTCTAATACCAATTGTTAGAAATACTGAGAGGGGGGTGAATCAGTATTCCTTTCAATTAGAGCATTAGTTAATCTTCAATTATTATCCGTGCTTGTACAATGATAGCAGTAAACAAAATGAACACAAATGCACATATTTTTTAAGGTGGAAACCCTCTCTATGACAAAAACCACCTGAATTATTTTATAATAATTCTTTAATATTAAACTCCAATGGAAAATAAAGCTCCAACTTCCTAGAATCTAGAAAAAACATTATTCTTCAGCTCCCACTAGATGGATGCTCCAACGCCTGAGATTATTCAGTAGTCAACTGAACGGATGTCCCAACCCCCAATTGGCTACAACTCACCCTACCACCCTGAATCTTCCACAGCCATTAACCTATTGGTGACTTCATGTTCTAGCCTAGCACCACCCTACCACCCTATAGAAGAATAAATGAATAATGGACTCTCGTACCAGGGAAAATGGTCCACTTTACAATGATATAGAATGATGTTGAAGAAAAAGACACACTAGACCATAATCCAAACTATGACACAACCACCTAATGATGATCCTAGACCTACCAACATTGCCTCTTCAACTCTTGGAAGATAGAAACTAATACAATTTTTATAATGATGTATTTACAAGGACTTAGTACAATGATACCTTTATAGTGACTATATGCAGTGCTACCCATTTGAAGTGTTCATGTGATGAAATTATTTCTCTTGTTTGGCACCTTCATTGTTTCTCTTGTCATGGTACCCTCTGCTGCTCCTTGCTTTTCTTCCCTAGAAAGTCTGGTCCTTTCAAGCCCTTGACAACACATGATTAAGATTTTTCTTGCCTTCCAGGAGCTCAATATTGAATCTAGTGTATCTCTATTATTTCAGATCCCCAATATGTGATTTTCAGTTATTTATTAATCCTTTGGGTCTTCTTTCCAATGCCATAGGTATTACCCAATTTGGATTCTTCAAGAGAGAGTTATGCCCATTATCTCACACTGACCTAATTATGGATTGGTTCAGTAGAGAAAACTTATACGGCGTGCCACGTATCACGGCTTTTTCAGTCGGCTCTAAAATTGATATAGAGAAAACAAAAGTACATGAAATATCTACCACTTTTTACAGAATTCCAAAATGATACTTAGAGAGAGAGTTATGGAAATTTTCCCAAGGTCACTTCTTTGAGATGAAGTTCAGGAGCCTGCAAAAACACTTAATTCCACAGATCATATCTCTAAAAATATTGTTCACCTTAATCTAAAATTTTTACAGGAGCTTCCCCAGGATTTCAGATTTTCCTCATACAAATTTCAATTTCTGAACCTTCGTAGAAAAGCAGTTAGAGAAAAAATTCCACAATGACTTGTTTCAGGTAGCAAAGTCCATACATAAGGAGGATATGAGGATCAAAATTTACATAAATTCTTAGGATGAGAAGGGATTCAACAAGTGAGTGTGGGAAGGATTTTAGGAGCTTAAAAATTATTAATTATTGACATTTCAATGACCCATGCCATGACCCCATGGGGTTTTAGCCCACTAACTTTGGTTACAAACTTCAAACATGAATATCTCTCAAACTATGAAGAATTACATGGTGTGCCATATATCAACAGAAACATATCGACAAATAGAAGCCATCAAAAATATTCTTGACCCAGAATATAGTAATTTTATAGGTAAAAATTACCATGCAAGATTGAGTTAGCCCCTGGTGTTGCTTGGGTTGACATCAATGATAACCAATGATCAACAATCTCCCCCTTTCACATAGATGGCAACACAAGTACACCCCCTGCGATCATGAAACCTCTTCCTATCACATTGTCTCCCCCTTTGACATCAATGGAAAATTTTAAATCTTCCTGACACACAACCATCCTATGGACCTATAGACACTTCCACTCCCACTTTATATTATGAATAAGGAAAATATAATGAGAACTTGGATGAATCCCAAGCTTCTTGCAAAGATATTCCAATCCTTCACAAGTACTCTTATGATCATGAACACTTCCTGCCCAATCTGCATCTGTAAAGTATTGAATAATGAGATTGTTACCCTTGCGATACCACAAGACATATTCTGTTGCTCCCTTTAGATATTGAAGAATTATCTTGACAACAATAATATGTGATTCTTTTTGCTTGGAATCTTGCTATTTGTCCAACTGCTTGCATAACATCCGGTTGGGAGGCTGTTACATATAGAAGACTACCAATCATAGATATGCACAACCTTTCATCCACATCCTTATATGAGTCGGCTATGCTTGTAGGTTTTAACCCTGAACATAAATTATCTACACACAAATCTTATAACAGAAAATAAACAATAGCGAGAGCATAAAACATAAAACAGATAAACATAGATATTTTCCCCTGGATCCCAAATCGGGACGACCAACTTGATTTTTTATTATTTTCCTTTTATTGTTACAACACATATATATACATGCCGAAGCATAAATGAACCATAATCCATTAACCCTGGATTAAAACATAATCTTAGTTACCTTGACCAGATCTACAAAAATACCAGGGGCTGAAAACAATCGTACCCCAGAACCTTGTGCATAACCATGCACAAAACCATGGGCGTGGACTACCCACCGGAAATTAGTCATGGAAGAATATAACACATACCCAAAACTATCCCAATTGTTGTTTTCTTTCCTCAGGGGGCCACAGGATACCTTAGTCATTGGCCCAATTCTTCAACACCCATTATTTCTCTACACCAAGAGAAATTTTGAGTTCTCACAGACTTCGTCAATGCATCTACAACATTCTTCAAAGTGTCCACCTTTACCAGCAACACCCTTTTAGCCTCAACCATATCTCTAACAAAGTGATATTGAACATCAATGTGCTTTGTCTTTGAATGATAAGCAGGGTTCTTAGCCAAGAAAATTGCAATTTGGCTATAAAAGTCTATCCTTATAGCTTATTGTGCCAACCCCATACTTGTACACAATCTCTACAACCAAAATTCTTCCTTTCTTGCACGAGTGGCTACTATGTATTCTTCCTCTATAGTTGAAAGAGCCACTATAGACTGCCTTTTACTCATCCAAATGACTGTGCCTCCAAATAGGCTAAACACATACCCACTTGTAGATCTTATTTGGTCTAGATCTCCAGCCCAATCTGCATCAACAAAGCCATGAATGTCCAACATTCTTTCCAATCCTGGTCTTCCCTGGTAGCACAAGACATAATCACTAGTGCCACGTAAATATCTAAAAAGATGCTTCACTGTTGTCCACCAATGCTCCTTCCTTGGGTTTGACATAAGCCTGCTCAATACTCCCACTATATGTACAATGTCTAGTCTAGTACAGACCATTGCATACATCAGGCTACCCACTGCACTTGCATATGGAATAGGGGACATATCCTCCTCTTCTTCTTGTGTCTTGGAACACTGTTCAGTAGATAGCTTTACACCTATAGGAGTAGGAACATTCACCGGTTTACTATCCTGCATATTGAACCTTTGCAATATGGTCTCGACATACTTCCTTTGGTTTAACCAGAGCTTCCTCTTTGCCCAATCTCTCTTAATTTCCATGCCCAAAATATAGTTTGCAGCACCAAGATCCTTCATGTCGAATTTGGAGAACAGTTGGGTCTTCAAATCTTGGAAAATTTCTTTGTCATTTCCAATCAACAACATATCATCCACATACAAGACCAAATAAATAGCACGGTCACCAATTAATTTAAAATAAACACAGTGATCCTCCTTGCTTCTAGTGAAGCCAAGTCCCCGTATATAGGTATCAAATTTCTGATACCACATCCTTGGTGACTGTTTTAACCCATACAGAGACTTCTTCAACCTGCATACCAGTTCTTTCTTACCCTTCACCATAAAGCCTTCAGGTTGCTTCATGTAGATCTCCTCTTCTATATCCCCGTGAAGAAATGTTGTCTTCACATCCATCTGTTCTATCTCAAAATCAAATGCAATAGCAACAGATAAAAGTAATCTAATAGAAGTAACTTTGGCAACAGGAGAAAAAATATCACCAAAATCAATTCCCGGCACCTGGGAATAACCTTTCGCTACCAACCGAGCTTTGTATTTCTCCACCTTGCCTTCTACATTCATCTTCTTCTTAAAAACCCATTTGCTCCCAATGGGCTTCCTTCCAGCCGGCAACTCCACCAGATCCCATGCATCGTTTTTGTGCAAGGATGCCATTTCATCAACCATGGCCTCCTTCCAGAATTTTCCATCCTCTGAATCTACTGCCTCCCTGACAGTTCTGGGTTCATCATCAGTTATAGTTAAGGCAAAACCTGAACAGAAAGCAGATGGACTATACCTTTCTGGTTGCCTTCTTTCCCGAACTGATCTTCTTAAAGCCGGAGTTTGTGGCTCTTCATCTTCTGAGTCTTCTTCTGTTGTAGAGTCTGATTCATCCTCCTTTAGCTCAAACTCTATCTTCTCAGGTTCCTTTGGTAGGACTTCATGTTTAACAACATCTTTCACTTCTCTAAACACCACATCTCGCTTGTACACAACCTTCCTTGTTTCTGGGTTCCAAAGCTTGTAACCCTTTAAACCATCCTTATACCCAATAAAGATGCACCTTTCAAATTTATTATCCAACTTGGTCCTTTTCTCCTTTGGAACATGTACATATGCATCACATCAAAATACCCTTAGATGTGAAAGAGAGGGTTTCTTACCAGTCCATACCTCATGTGGAGTCTTATCCTCCAACACTGATGAAGGTGATCTGTTAACCATATAGCATGAAGTCTCCACTGCCTCTGCCCAAAATTCTTGTCCTAACCTGGTACCACTGAGCATGCTTCCTGCCTTTTCCATCAACGTTTTGTTCATTCTTTCTACAACTCCATTTTGCTAAGGTGTGTATGGAGTAGTATTCTACCGTGCTATACCACACTTCTTATAGAACTCTTCAAATTCCTTCTTGCATAACTCCCCACCATTATCTGTCCTCAGCGCCTTTATCCTCTTCTCTATCTGGTTTTCCACCAAAGCCTTAAATTCTTTAAATTTGTCAAAGACTTCAGATTTCTTCCTCAAGAAATATATCCATGTATTCCTTGAGAATTCATCTATGAATGAAACATAGTACACAGACTTTCCTAGTGAAGGAACTGACACAGGTCCAAACACATCACTGTGCACAAGTTCTAATATCTTGTTCGCCCTCTTAGCACCAGAAGGAAAACTCACCCGATTCTGCTTCCCATATACGAAATGTTCATAGAAATCGAAATCCAGAGAGAAATTAGACATACCTTCTACCATAACATTTCTATGCAGTATCCGAAGGCCCTTCTCTCTAATATGTCCAAGCCTTTGATGCCATAGCATGGTCTTTTCTCCAGAGATAGCTAGGCTTTCTGCTCAACTTTCAGGAACCACAGAACTATTACACCCATCAATAATAGTGCTACCTTGTAGCTTGTATAGAGTTCCAGACTGAACTCCCTGCATTAGTACCAGTGCTCCCTGAACCATCCTGCAAGCATCTTTATCTAACACTATTTTTACACCTGCATCATCCATCTTGCTTACATAAATCAGATTTCCGGCCAATGCAGGAATATGCAGAACACCAGGAAGTGTTCTAATCCTTCCACCTTGCAGCTTCAGCTTGACCTTTCCACGTCCGATGATTTTGGCCTTCCTATTATCCCCTAGGAAGACATCATCACCATCATATTTCTCATACTCGCAGAACCACTCCCGATGGGTAGTGAAGTGAAAGGATGCACCTGAGTCAATCAACCATGAATCATGATCTACATGTGTATTTGAAGAAGAATCCAAATGCACATCCCCACTTTCATCCGAGGTGGTTTTTGCCTCTGCAGAAGGAGCATCATTAGATCCCTTTCCTTTCTCAGAAGCTTTAGATCTGCAATCCTTCTTGTAGTGCCCTCCCTTTCCACATTTCCAGCATACCTTTACAAAATTTCCAGGAGATTTAGATCTCCCTCTATATTTGGATCTCCCACTCGAAACCTTATTCTTGTTTCTATTTTGGGACCTTCCTCGTACAGATAAGGCATCTCCATTCTAGCCCTCCATATTTCTCTGTCTCATTTCCTCCGACAACAAGGCTAAGACAATGTCATCAAAATTCAAGGTAGTTGTATTGCTACCTATTGCAATAACCAGATTGTCCCACGAGTCTGGTAGAGAACACAAAAAACTGATGCACTTATATTCATCTGATATTTTAATATCAGCAGATGACAGCTGACTTACCATAGTATTGAATGCGTTCAGATGCTCTGTCACTGAGTCTCCATCCTTCATCCTCAAGTTATACAACTTTTTCTGCAGGAACAACTTATTCACCAGAGACTTAGATTGGTACAAAGTCCCTAGTTTTTCCCACAAATTCTTCATCGTAGCTTCCCCAGATACATTCAACAATATTGAATCTAAGACGCACAACCGTATTGTGCTCTTAGCCTTCCGATCCAATTTCTTCCAGTCTTCATCTGATATTGCCGTTGGTTTAGTACCTGGATCTACCATGATCCATTGATCTTTATCCACCAGCAGATCCTCCATCTTGAGCTTCCATAACTCAAAAATCTAACCATTAAATTTCTCGATCTCTATCTTCCCACTGCTCACCATCTTCTTTCACCGCAAGAATCGATCCCGCAGATCTCCCACTGAACAGGGTCTACCTCAGGCCCGAGAAAAAAACCCTCAGCATCAAAGGCATCCCCTTGAAGCCGAAACAACTCTGATTCCAAATGTAGGTTTTAACCCTGAACAAAAATTATCTACACACGAATCTTATAATAGAAAATAAACAATAGCAAGAGCATAAAACATAAAACAGATAAACACAGAGATCCTCCCCTGGATCCCAAATCGGGACGACCAGCTTGATTTTTCATTATTTTCCTTCTAGTGTCACAACACATATATATACATGCCGAAGCATACATGAACCCTAATCCATTAACCCTAGATTAGAACATAATCGTGGCTCCCTTGACCAGATCTACAAAAATACTAGGGGTCAAAAACCATCGTACCCCAAAATCATGTGCAAAACCATGCACAAAACCATGGGTGTGGACTACCCACCAGAAATTAAGGACCAAAAATTTTCACCGGGGTGCTGCCCTGCACCTAGACAGGGGGGGTTCCGCCCCCCCTATGACCCCCCCGTTGTGCCCAGCGTAAAGAGGGGGCTATCGCCCCCCCTCTTACCCCCCACGCATGCTTAGTCATGGAAATAATATAACACATACCCAACAATGCTCATTTTTTAACCTATTACCAACGGAGTAAGGATGGGTTTTCAAGCTTCCATTTTGAATTTATTGAGCATTTCCTTCATGTACTTAGCTGGAAATATAAATATTTCTTTCTCTTGCTGAGATATTTGAAGCCCTAAGAAGTATGTCAGCTCACCAAGTAAAGACATCTCGAACTCACTTTTGATTTTTTTAGCAAAGTACTTACTTAGCCGACCATCTTTGCTACCAAATATTATATCATCCTCTTCAGCTATTATATGTGCTTTAGTTACTTCATCTAGAACATATATGTCATTTGGAGCTCAACTTGTTGTAGCCACAATTTCACCATACCCACCTTTCCTAATTTCAAATTTTTTGGAGTTGAATAGTATTATGTCCTTGATCACACATTTTTCCAACACTAAGGAGATTGTGATTCATTTTTTCAATAAATAGAACATTATTGGCTAGAGCATCTTTGCTTTTGAGAGTGATGGTACCTGATCCTATAACAATTGAAGATCCATAATTTCAAAAGGACATGATTCCATATTGCTTCTATTTCATAGATACAAATATCTTTCTATCTTCAGTCATATGCGTTGAGCAACTGCTATCAACATACCACACATATTTTTTGTTTTGAGCCTTGAGAGAAAGAGCACAATTATCAGTCTTCTTCTTCCTCCATGTTTGTTCGTGTTGCGGTTTCGAAGATTCTTTTGGACAATTTTTAAGTCTAAAGTCTCTGGCTATGTGTCCAAAATTCTGACATTTGTAACTTTCCATATTATTTCTTAAATTTTCAAATCTATTCATGTTTAGTTGAGCCCTAGGAGGTTCATATTTGACATATCTCTTATAATTTTATTGGTTCCTTGGGTACGTGCGACAGTCTATAGCTTTATAACCAAATTTTACACATGAGTAATAATAGCCATGAAAGATATGTTGGTACCTGGATGGAAATCTTTGTTGAGGAATTGTCTTCAAAGGATGTTCTTGCGAATCTTTTCCAATGAATTCTATGTGCATATCAGATCTCATAGGTTCATTGTATTTTGTTGTAGAAGGTCTTGCTTCTTCTTCATTGTAACTGAGGCCAGTTTTGTTGTTATAATATTGTTGATTGTTGATAAGTTCTTCCAATTCCCTTGAGTTGTTGGCATAGTTTTAGACAATTTTTCCCTTCTTCACTTCCTTACACATCGAGAATACTTCGGCTTCAAATGCTTCCCTTTCTTGGTTTCTTTCTTCCAAGTTCTTTTTAAGTGACTCTTCAATACATTTTTGTTCTTCAACATTATTTTTGAGACCTTGAACTTATCCTTCAAGTGTAATGGAACGGATATTCTCAGCCTTGATCTCTTTTATAAGCTTGATTGCCTCGTTAAAAAATTCTTCTATGCTCATCCCTTATTCTTATTTGTTTGATACGTCTTGTTTAATGTGTTTTTCCATAAACAATACTCTCTCATTGGCTTCTTCTTAGTTGTCATTTTCTTCATCGAATGATGATCTAGCTTCTTTAGAGAGAAAGTTCCTTTTAAATCCTTTATTTTTTCTTTTCTTGTTAAATTTATTAAAGCCTTTATTTTCTTTTGAGTTTCCATCACTTCTGTTTGGACATTTTGCTGTGAAGTGCCCAACCTCACCAGAGCCAAAACATATCAATGGAAGTTTACACTTGAATTTTCCCTTACCAATTTTTAGTTTTCTCGTAAAGTAAGCATATTATCCATCTGAAAGATTGTCTTCATCATATTCCTTTTCTTCACACTTGTAGGTGTAGGTCTGTGCCTTTGAAGGTTGTTTCTCCTTATTGTTTTTCTTATATGCAGCGAACGAAGTTTCTAGATGTGAAGTACCCTCTTCTTCATCAAGTCTCATTTCATATTCTATGAGAACTCCATGCAATTCCTCTTTTCCGAGTTTGTCCAGATTTGCACTATATTCTAAGATAGATACCTTCGGGTCGAATCTCCTTGGTAACATTCTAAGAATATTTTGTATAATATTCTTCTCATCAATAGGTTGTCCCAATCCTTCCAAAGTTTTGGTTATTTCATCAACATGTTGGAAGTATGAAGCAATGTTGTTATATTCTTTCATCTTGACTTGCTCAAATTTTTCTCTGTAGATTTGAAGCTTCACTTCTTTGACATTTGAGTCACCTGCATACATATTCTCAAGCTTGTCCCATACATTTTTGGTAGTTTTACAACCCAGCACCTTATGATAAGTATATTCAATAAGTCCACTGATAATAATATTCTTTTCTTTTGCATCATTTACCAAATTCTTCTTGCCTTGTTCATCCGCTGTTGATGAAAATCCATTTTGAACAGTGTCCCAGACTTCGTAACCTTGCACCAAGAGATAGACCTCCATTCTTCCTTTCTATAGTGCATAATTATTTTCATTGAACAGAGGTACACCATTCTTGGTGTGCTCAATGACCTCCTTCCAACTGTTAAATTGCTATTGAAGGAATGAAGCTCTGATACCAATTATTGGAAATACTAAGAGGGGGGGTGAATCAGTATTCCTTTCAATTCGAGCATTAGTTAACCTTCAATTATTATCAGTGTTTGTACAATGATAGCAGTAAACAAAAGGAACACAAATGCACACAGTTTTTAAGGTGGAAACCCTCTCCAAGACAAAAAACACCTGAATGCTTTTCTAATAATTCTTTAATATTCAACTCCAACTTAAAGTAAAGCTCCAACTTCCTAGAATCTATAAAATTAGTCTTCTTCGGCTCCCATTGGATGGAATCTCCAATGCCCGAGATTCTTCAGTAGTCAACTGAACCGATACCCCAACACCCAATGAGCTGCAACTCACCCTACCACCACCCTACCACCCTAAATGTTTCACAAGCATGAACCTATTAGTGACTTCATGCACTAGCCTAGCACTAGCATAGAACCTTATAGAACAATAAAAGAAGAATGGACTCCCATACCAGGGAAAATGGTCCACTTTACAATGATATAGAATGATGTAGAAGAAGAAGACACACTAGGCCATAACCCCACTATGACACAACCACCTAATTATGATCCTAGACCTCCCACCACTGCCTCTTCAACTCTTGACAGATAGACACTAGTACAATTTTTACAATGATGTATTTACAATGACTTCATACAATGATACCTTTATAGTCATTATATGCAGTGCTGCCCACTTAAACTCTTCATGTGATGAACTTCTTGTTGTTGTTCTACACCTTGATTGCTACTCTTGTCATGCTACACCTTGCTTTTCTTTGCTTCCCTAGAAATTCTGGTCCTTTGCAGCCCTTGACAACACATGATGCAACTTTTTCTTGCCTTCTGGGAGATTGATATCGAATCTGGTGTATCTATGTTATTTCAGATCCCCAATATGTTATTTTCAGTTCTGTATTAGTGCTCCAAGTCTTCTTTCCAATTTCATAGGTTTGACCAAATTTGTATTCTTCAAGGAAGAGTTATGCCCAATCTCTCAGACTGACCTAATTATGGACTGGTTCAGTAGAGCGAACTTGTACAATGTTCCACGTGTCATTGTTTCTTCATTCAGCTCTAAAATTGATACAACGAAAACTAAATTACATGCACTATCTCCCACTTTTTACTGAATTCCAATCTAATACTCGGAGAGAGAGTTATGACGATTTTCCCAAGGTCACTTATTTGAGATGTAGTTCTTGAGCCTGCAAAAACACTGACTTCCACATATCATATATCCAAAAAATTTGCGCACCTTGATCTGAAATTTTTACAGGAGCTTCCTCAGTATTTTTTCTTCGCCTCATAAACATTTCAGCTTTTGAACCTTCGTAGAAAAATAGTTAGAGGGAAAATTCCACAATGACCTGTTCTAGGTAGCGAAATCTCTACATAAGGAGGATATGAGGATCACAATTTATATAAATGCTTAGGTTGAGAGGGGCTTCAACAAGTGAATGTTGGAGGGACTTTAGGAGCTTAAAAATTATTAATTATTGAATTTCCAATGACCCATGCCACAAACCCATGGGTTTTTAGCCCATTAACTGGGGTTACAAACTTTAAACATGAATATCTCTCAAAACGTGAAGAGTTACATGGCGTGCCATATATCAACAAAAACATTTCGACACGTAGAAGCCATCAAAAATATTCTTCACCCAGAATATAATAATTTTTTAGTTCAAAATTACCATGCAATATTAGGGTATCCCCTGGTGCTTCTTTCGTTGACGTCAATGACAACCACTGATCAACATGCCCAACACCGAGGCCACCTAGGATCCCACCTGGTCAGCAGCAACAGTGGACCTCGATCATTTGATCACCTGCAACACCCTTATTGAAAAAGGAAAAGGAAGGAAATAAAACAAGAATGACCAAGCCTACAACCTCTCTTAAAAATTACCCCCCAACCCTCCCCACCCCACAACAAGGCCACCTAGGAGTCCACCCGGACAATAGCAATGGTGGATCTCTATCGATTGATCACCTGTGGAAACCTTGATGTGAAGGAAAAGGAAGAAAATAAATGCAAATCAAGAGGCTCACTACAAAATTCATGAACATATCCCAACAAGAGGAGGGATCAGGCAGCCCCGCACCCCACACACCCTACGTACAAGAAACCTAGGAGATTGCCCCACCAATTTACCAACTAGACAATGAATACTTTTCACTTTCAACCACCTCCACATAGAGGAGGGAAGTGAAAGTGTTCCAAATTGAAGTCTGCCTTCCATATATATCCCCCACCATTAACGTAGCAAGCCTCCTCCCAATTGGACCACAATCGCATACATGATCAAAACAAGAAATACCCATCACCTTGTGTCTCAACATTCCAAGCCAAAAAGTTATACTATGCACACAAGATGCAAGGAAACATCCGACCACTCGATCAAACATATGGACCACCACATTTATCAAAACCTCAAATCCAACACAGGGACAGACTACGTGTACTCTAAAAGGAATTCCAAACCTTAATTTTACAACAAGGAGAACTGCTCCTCACCTCGCCCAATGGAAAAACCAAGCAAGAGGGGCGGCTTACAACCAAAACCCTTCCACACTCCTATTAAATGTATGTATCTCAACCCACAATGCTGACATAGAAAGAATACAAGAACAAGAAATCAGTACCATAAGGAGCCAAACAATGAAGAGGACAATCATCTCAAGGAGCCACACACAACAACCCATCCAATTTAGAGAACACAGAGTGAAAGGGGAATTGCTCACATATGCCTCCAAGGACGAGCATGGCTAACATTACCGCTCATGTGCTACTGAGTGGGGATGGAGAGAATATGAAATTCGACCACCCTACAAATGACCCAAGGCCACTCTTCAAGCACATCCAAACAAGCAACTCAATTACCAACCGACCTTTCACACGAAAATCCAACCCCTCCCACCAAAAGGGGAGGAGGTGAAAAATATAGCAAAGAGATGACTTCATAGAGCCAAAGAGAGAAAAGCCAACCTCTCCCACCCACCAGAAATGGAGGAGGTGAACAATATAGAAAAGATAAAATTTCAATGGAGCCAACAAGCGACCAAGGGGAATGAGAGCGATATAGACAGGTGGCTAGTCATCTCAAGGAGCCACACACAGAAACCTCATCCAGCTCTAAGAACACAGAGCGAAAGGGTAACTCTATTCACATATGCCTCTAAGGACAAGATTGGCCAACATTACCGCTCATGTGCTACCAATTGGGGATGGAGAGAATATTAGAGTCGGCAACCCTAGAAATGACCCAAGGACATTTTTCAAGCACACCCGAACAAACAACTAAATTACCAACCCACCTTTCACATGAAAATCTGACCGTTTCCCCCCAACATAAAAGGGAGGAGGCAAACATTATAGCAAATAGCCAATTTCAGTGAAGCCAATGAGTGACCAAGAGGCACGAGAGAAACATAGGCAAGCGGAAAATCATCTCAAGGAGCCACACATGGCAACCCCATATGACTCCAAAAAAAAAAAGTGGAAGGGGAAGTTTCTTCACATATGCCACCTATGACGAGCATGGCGAAAATCACTGCTCATGTGCTACCGAGTGGGGATGGAGAGAAGATGAAAATCGATGACCCTAAAATGACCAAAGGCCATTATTTTGGTGCACCCGAAAAAAAAACTCTATTACCAAGCCACCTTTCACACGAAATCCAATCCCTTCCCCCACACCAAAAAGGTAGGAGGTGAAGAATATAGCAAAGAGCCAATTTCAACGGAGCCAACGAGTGACCAAGTAGTGCAGAGAGCCAATTTCAATGAATCCAAAGAGTGACCAAGGAACATGAGAGTGACATAATAGAGAGCCCATTTCAATAGAGCAAATGAGAAACCAAAGGCCACGAGAGGAACATAATGAAGAGTCAATTGCAACAGAGAAAACGAGCAACCAAGGGGCATGAGAGAGACATAGGCAGGTGAAAAATCGTCTCAAGGAGCCACACACAAAAACCCCATCCAACTCTGAGAACACAAAGCAGAAGGGGAAATTTTTTTACATATGCCTCCCAGGAGGAGAATGGCCAAAACATTACCACTCATATGCTACCAAGTGGGGATGGAGAGAAGAAAGTCGACGACCCTAAAGATGACCCAAGGCCATTCATCAGGTACACCCGAAAAAAACAACTCAATTACCAAGCCACCTTTCACATGAAAAGCCAACCCCTACCCATGACTATAAATGGGATAGTTGAATGACCGAACAAAGGCACAAGAACGTGCACAAGGCACCCGGGCAGTCACAACCTAACAAATTTGATACGGCCCCCTCAAATGAAATGACCCAACCCGAACCCATTTTATCAAGTAAGTCAAACAAAATGACCCAAACCAAACACGTTTCGTTGGATACCCTCACATGACGTGACATGATGCTCCAAACTAAAAGAAGGCACAATGGATAAAATGGCAAACGGAGTGCATGAACATGCACAAGGCACCCGAGTGGTCACAACTTAGCAAATTTGATAAAGATGCCCTCAAATGAAACGAATCGACTTGAACACGTTTCATCAGGAGCCCTCGCATGGCACAACATGACACACCCAAACGAATGAAAGAACAAGGGAGAAAATGAAAAATAGGCCACATGAACGTGCACAGGGCATCGTGGCAGTCACAACTTAGCAAATTTGATACGACTGCCCTCAAATGAAATGACCCAAGCTAAATGCATTTCATCGAGCACCCTCACACGATGCAACAAGGTGCGCCCGATGGAACGAAGGCACAAGGGAGAAAATGGAAAATGGGCTGAACGAATGTGCACAAGGCACCTGGGCCCTCACAAATTAGAAAATTTGATAATATTTCCCTCGAACAAAACAACCTGATCTAAATGCATTTCATCAGGCACCCTCTCATGGCACAACTCAGCGCACCCGATGAAATGAAGGAAGAAGGGATAAAATGGAAAATGTGTCTCTCGTACATGCAGAAGGCACCTGAGTGGTCACAACTTAGAAAATTTGATACGACTGCCCTCAAACAAAATGACCTAACACGAAAGCCTTTCATCGGGCACCCTCACATGATGCGACAGGGCGCGCCGGACCAAACAAAGGCATAAGGGAGAAAACAATAAACGGGCCACATGAACGTGCACAAGGCACCCGATCGGTCACAACTTAGAAAATTTGACATGGTTGCCCTCAAACTAAAATACCTGAACTGAACGTGTTTCATCGGGTGCCCTCACATGGCGCGACACTGCCCGCCCGAACGAATGAAGGCACAAGGGAGAAAATATTAAATGGACCACACGAACGAGCACAAGACACTCGGGTAGTCACAACTTAGAAATTTGATATGGCTGCCCTCAAATGAAATGACCCAACCTGAACGCGTTTCATCGGGTGCCCTGAGATGGCACAATCGACCAAACTAAGCCACAAGGGATCAAACAGAAAACGGGCTATACAAACATGCACAAGGTGCCCGAGTGGTCACAACTTAGAAAATTTGATATGGACACTCTCAAACAAAATGACCCAACCTGAACCCATTTCATTGGGCTCCCTCACATGGCACAAGACAACGTGCCCGAACAAATGAAGCCACAAGGGAGAAAATTGAAAACGGGTCGCACGAATGTGCGTAAGGCACCTGAGCAGTCACAATTTAGAAAATTTCATACTGCCTCCCTCAAACGAAACGACCGAACCCAAATACGTTTCATCAGGTACCCTCACATGATGCGACATGGCGCTCCTGACCGAACGAAGGTACAAGGGTGAAAATGGAAAACATGCCACACAAACATGCATAAGGAACCAAGGAGGTCACAACTTAGGAAATTTGATACGACCACCTTCAAACGAAATGCCCCGACCTAAACGTGTTTCATTCGACGCCCTCACATGGCGCAACACGGTGTGCCCGACTAAACGAAGGCACAAGGGAGAAAATGGAAAATGGGCCGCACGAACATGCACAAGGCACCCGGGCAGTCACAACTTAGCAAATTGGATACAACCACACTCAAACTATAATATTCCTAATTTAGCTTCAGCTAATAGAAATATTAATTTTTCTTTTGAAATCTAGATGCATGAATAATTGAGCAAGGAGGATCCTAATTTTCTCAAGTATGAATAAAAATCCTTCCTAATGTGAAAGGGAATCATGAAATAACCAATTCAAGCATCCACATGTGTGAACAAGGTCTAAACTTTGTGGAAAAGGTCAAGTTTGACCAAGTCAACATGATTTATTCTCATAGAAGTGGATTATAAATAAAGCCAGCTCAATGTGAATAGAGATCAATCCAACTAGATAAAATGAAGGCACCTTGAGTGTGAAAAGGGATAGGGCATGAAGAATCAGTCAAGTTTGACCATGTCAACAAAGCCGTCTAGATATATTGCACCATCTTGATGGACAACACAGTTTTTGTGGAGGAGCCTTTGCATGGAAGCAACCTCATAGTGGGTGGGACCCTTGGTGAGGAAGCTCATCAATTATATAATGAAGGATATGGCAAGCATATGGACATATTGGATATTATATTTTCATGTGTTCTACCTAGAATTCCTACATACTTGGCTGTCTAGCTAAGTTGCTGCACTGTTTAGTGCAAGGGTTTTCCCGAGTGGGGATTCCCTACTCTTTCTTGGAGATCTTGTTCAATAAATCTAAGAGGAGGTTTCTGATCTAAATTTTCCACTACCTAGTGTTGGGTGAAGCATCTACCTTCAGCAAAAAAGTATTTCGTTAAAAAAACTGTGTTATTTCTTAAGGTGTGCAGTGGAAGGGGTTAAAATCCCATTTTTAGGAGCTAGTTTCCCAAAAGTAGGATCAACCTTTATTTGGGAAAGCTAGAGGAAGCATATAAAACCATTTATTTTAATTTTCAGCCATATTATGCAGATATTTATCCATAAAGCATTATTCAGCCACATATTTGCAGCAGCTTTCTCTTGTATATCTTTTTTGTCAAGAAACCCTTGCCAGGTCTTCTTGGATCTGTAATAAAGAGATTAGATCTCTGTTTTTGTAACTCATTGAGTATTATAATAATATTATCAGATATATTTCTCTCTTTTCTGAGTTAACCTCTATTTATACTGCGCAGTCTCTTATGCATCAGCTTTGGCATTTTGCGGTCTTGAGGTTTTGGAAATTTTTAGCTCTCTTGAGCATGGGAGACATGTTTAACTAGGATAAAGGAATTTTTTTTCTATAAATCTTTCGCATTAATGTCCTATATTGTTCATTATAAGGGAAATAACCACTATTTTCCACTTTTATAACTCAATATTCATAAAACAACGTTTTTGAGGAAAAAATACATGCTTTTCCCCACTTGGTGAAATGTATAAAGGCATAGTTTGTTGTTGTGATTGTTATTATGATGGATATGTGTTAAAACACACTACATGATTTGATTACTTTCTGTTCTCCAACTTTTTAATACCTTAAATTATTCTTATTGTTGTAGAAAATTCTAGATTTGGAATATTATAGTGGTATCGTAGCAACAATCTTGGCTCAGCCTGTGAGCTCAAGCATTATGGAGTCTTCTCATGGGGAGGAGGATATTTTCAAAATAAATCAGAGCAAACCCTTTTTTTCTGGAGAAAGGAGGTTCTCAAAAATTCTCTTGACAAATCTGTAGGGAAAAAGCAAGGGCATCAAAGAAATGAGGAGGGAAACACATGAAGATCCCTCAACAAAATCTATACAAGATGAAGATTCTAAGTCCTCATATTTTGAATATGAGCACTCATCCATATCATCATACCTACCACATTCTATTAGCAATTTCTTCATGAAGAGTAAGAAAGGAGATGTGCCAAAGAGAGATAATCTTGGTGATTATTTGCAAGAATATGAAGATCAATCCGAGGAGTTCAAAGATCAGTTGAATTTCCAAGAATTTTGCCAGATGAAGGAAAATATCACAAGGAGCGAGAAGAAGGGTGAGGATAGATTATTCCTATCCACTTTTGATGGATCACCTCTATGTCTAGCTAGGGCTTGGGTGAAGGAGCTAGACACCTTTGTGCAGCAACATCAAGTCTCAGAATTTGAAGCCATCAAAGTAGCAGATCTGCATTTTGAGGGTAAGGCCTATGCTTGGTGGTTGTTTGAATAATTTTCCTTAAAGAATTAAAATACATATACTTATGCAAAGTTCATTGAAATATTAGTAGAGAGGTTTGATGATATTTCATGTGAAACATCTTCTATTGTAACTATCAAACCACATCAAACAAAAACTTTACATGTGTTGGGAGGGTCTATATATCCAATTCCATTTCTAAAAACCAATGAAGAGGAGGTGAGCTTGTTTGATACTTTTCCAAGGGAAAGATCTCCTTTGGATGGAGGGCCTTCTTCTTAAAGGGAAGACATGAAGACTCCTTCTTCAAAAGAGGACCAAGATCTAAGGTCTCTTGTTGAAGGTAAGGCAATCTCAACTAGTGAAGAGGAGAAAGGGGAGGTAGGAGGGAATAACACAATCATAACAAGGGCACCTCAAGCACCTCATAAAGGAGAATATGGAGCACTTTCTCTGAAGAAATAAACTCTTGCACTCTTGCAAGGAGTTCCAAAAGGTCTCACACATAGAGCTCTTGGCATAACACATGAGTAGCATGTACCTTCATTACCAAATGATGAGATCTTGAAGATAGGAGGAGGAAAAGAGGAGGAATGGCATCACAAGATGAAGAGCATGTACCCTTCTCTATTTCAAAGTTTGAAAGAACAAAGAAGGCAAGAGGACTTATGAAACAAAGTTAGGGGCAAATCTATCCACCTACATTCACATCCTACTCTATGCCTTGATGCCTCTTTGCAATGAGGAATTTCAGTAGGAAGACGTCCTGATTGGAGGGAAACTAAAGTGTTCTCTCAACTATATTCAGCAGCAACCTATTTTTTTAAAGAAGGAACATTGGAAGGAGCCACTATAGTGCTGAAAATCATTGATGGAAGGCTAGGGAAATTTCTGAAATTAACCTTGATTTCTTCCATTCATCTATTTGCATTGGAGGGAATAGATTCAGAAATTTGTGCTGATATGAGCATAGTATCAAAAAGCTACTCCATAGCTTTGGGGAAGCAAAGGATACTCAAATATATAATGACGATTTCTGAACATAACAAAAAACTAATTTCCTTTTCATATGTAGGAGCAAAATTGTGGAAGTTTTTGAGAAAGAGAACCTTTCAAGGGGAATGTGACTTTCCTAGACTTCGATCTTGACTTGAGCAAGATCAGCTACAATAAAGATAGAAAAATAAAGTTGGGAATACTCCAACATGTGACTTTGACATCAATTATGTCAAGGAGGAGAGCCATCATGTGACAAATGCATCATTTCATACTTCTACAACGTTGTTAATGTTGGGAAACCTAGACCCTTATTGGGAGCCCCAACTCTTGATGGAATATTTGAAGGACCTACTCACATCTAAGGTTCTTGATGGGCAAGCAAAGGATTGGAAGTATAAATTTGTTGATGGGATCATTTATGTTCATGATCAGATCTGCTTAACTAAAGATTCCAAACTCAAGAATAAACTACTTGACACAACCTATGAGGTCTTGCTTTCAAACGCCTCTGATTTCATTAGAACATATCATACTATCTTAGATGGATTCATGTGGGAAAATTTCAAAGAGAAGATGTACTCTCATATGAGGAAGTGCATGGATCATTTTCTGGTTGAGGAGAAACATAGCTCTTGGGAAGAGTTACCATTATCACCTCCTTATTCATTGAGTGTGAGAGGGAGCTCATCCATGAGATATCTTTCTGATTTTAAACAAGTGTATGATAAACATTACATTTCTGAACATCATGATGTATCTATTATATACTTGCATTTTCTTAACACTCATGTGCAGGTCTTGGCTCCAAGAGGGGGCACTTTTTCTGACAAGCTTCATGAGACACTTTGGGCCATGAACAATGGTGATGTTGGCCATTCTTTGGGAGATATTGGAGAGATGATGTACTCCTCATGGTGTTATTCATCAACACAAACCATCATACACCTTCTCTAATAATGCAAGAAGGATGGGGCAGCAAACAAGTGTTGGGGAGAATGCTTGTCATATCATATTCTATGGCAGTTAGGAGGAAAATTGCGTTGGTTGCACATGAGGGACCATTGTCCTTCTCCCTTATTGAATATGGCAGCTAGCATGATCTTACTTATGATCCCACATGCTGAAGATGTTATTAATTTTTTTGGGGACATGGTTGGAGGAGAGACACATTTGTTGGGCATGTATTTGGGGGAAGAGAGTCCCTACTTTTTCTGCACTACATGTTCCAAGGGGAGCATGAGAAACTATATGGCCACAATTGCATACCACTTGTTTCTTTATGATGTGTACCATATGTTTGGTTGGAGCACTTAGGGCATGCCTCTCATAAGCAACTGGGAGGATCTTTTCTATGAATTACCAAGTTGGAAGGTGGTTCATTTTATTTGGATGATAGAATGTAGGGGAGGGGGGCCTCCATTGATGATGAAATTTCCCATGATTGTCATAACTTCTATCTTGAGAAGGCCATGGATCATCAAGAAGGTTTCCATAACAACCTTCCATTCTTTCATGATGAGAGCCATTTGGTTTATTCACCAAAGGCCAACTTGCACACTTGGGAGGAGCCATTGGGAGATGGAATTTTTGCAGAAATTCTGAAGCAATGGAGGAGACTATGGTATGAGAGGGCCACAAGAGGAATAAGGGAGATTTTTAAACACCTTTTCAGTTGCTTAAAGACAAGAAACATTTGGGAGGGGGAGACTGTAATATTTCTAATTTAGCTTCAGCTAATAGGAATATTAATTTTTCTTTTGAAATCTAGATGCATGAATAATTGAGCAAGGAGGCTCCTAATTTGCTGAAGTATGAATAAAAATCCTTCCTAATGTGAAAGGGGATCATGAAATAACAAATTCAAGCATCCACATGTGTGAACAAGGTCTAAAATATGTGGACAAGGTCAAGTTTGACCAATTCAACATGATTTATTCTCAAAGAAGTGGATTCTAAATAAAGCCAGCACAATATGAATAGGGATCAATCCAGCTAGATAAAATGAAGGCACCTTGAGTGTGAAAAGGGACAGGGCATGAAGAATCAATCAAGGTTGACCAAGTCAATAAAGCTGTCTAGATACATTGCACCATCTTGATGGACATCGTATTTTTTGTGGAGGAGCCTTTGCATGGAAGAAACCTCATAGTGGGTGGGACCCTTGGTGAGGAAGCTCATAAATTATATAATGAAGGATATGGAAAGAATATGGGAATATTGGAGATTATATTTTCATTTGGTCTGCTTAGACTTCCTACATAATTGGCTTTTTAGCTAAGTTGTTGCACTGTTTAGTGCAAGTGTTTCCCCGGGTGGGGATTCCCTACTCTTTCTTGGAGATCTTGTTCAATAATTCTAAGAGGAGGTTTCTGATATGAATTTTCCACTACCTGGTGTTGGGCCAATCATCTACCTTTAGAGAAAATGTAGTCCCTTGAGAAAATTGCGTTATTTCTTAAGGTGTGCAGTGGAAGGGGTTAAAATCCCATTTTGAGGAGCTAGTTTCCTAAGAGGAGGATCAACCTTTCTTTGGGAAAGATAGAGGAATAATATACAACCATTTATTTGCATGTTTAGCCATATTATGTAGATATTCATCCATATAGCATTATTCAGCCACATATTTGCAGTAGGGTTCTCTTGTATATCTTTTAAGTCAAGAAACCCTTGTCGGGTCTTCTTGGATTTGTAATAAAGAGATTAGATCTCTATTTTTGTACCTAATTGAGTATTATAATAATATTATCAGATATATTTCTATATTTTATAAGTTAACCTCTTTTTAGACTAAGCATACTCTTATGTTGTAGCTCCGGCATTTTGCAGTCTTGGGGTTTTGGCAATTTTTAACTGTCTTGAGCATGGGAGGCCTATTTAACTAGGCTAAAGGCATTTTTTTCTGAAAATATTTTGCATGAATGTACTATATTGTTCATTCTAAGGGAAATAATTTTTATTTTCTACTTTTATAACTCAATATTCAGAAAATAACATTTTTGAGGAAAAAATAGCTACTTTTCCCCGCTTGGTGAAATGTATAAAGACATAGTTTGTTGTTGTGATTTTTATTATGATGGATATGTGTTAAAATAAAATAAATGAGCTGATTAATTTCTATCCTCTAACTTTTTAATACCTTAAGGTGTTCTTGTTGTTGTATAAAATTCCATATTTGGAATATTACACAAAGGAAATGACCCGACCCGAATGCGTTTCATCAGACGCCCTCACATGGTGCAAGACTGTGTGCTCGACTGAATGAAGGAACAAGCAAGGAAACAACAAACAGGCTGCGTGAACATGAAAGAGGCACCCGGGTGGTCACAACTTAGCAAATTTGATACAACCGCCCTCAAATGAAATGACCCGACCTGAACGTGTTTCATCAGACGCCCTCACATAGCGGGACATGGCATACCCAACTGAAAAAAGGCACAAGGGAGTAAAGATAAAACAGATCACACAAACATGTATATGACACTCGAGCGGTCACAACTTAACAAATTTGATATAGCCGCACTCAAACGAAATGACCCGAGCCGAACGCGTTTCACCGGGCGCCCTCACACTGCGCGACACTTCACACCTGGCCGAATGAATGCACAAGGAAAAAATGGAAAATGGGTCACATGAACATGAATAATTTTAAGGCCCCAAGACTTCATGAGGCACACTCAGGGTAACGGGTGCACCCAACAGGAATTTAGATGATGTCTGGGCACCATGCGATGATACAGGTGAAACGTCATACCGTAGTTGAACGAACACGGGTGTGTAGCGACGACCGTAACGGGCATGCATTGTAGCAGGTGTGTCATACTTAGTTGAAAAACATCGTTGGAAAGGAAAATATAATATTTGAAATGTCACACTGTAATAGAAGCATAAAGCAGATGGACAAGTTGGCGCGTCCGACATGTTGGGCGTGGCCGACGCTACATGAGTGAGTTAATAGCCAAACGTGGGGATCGGCTTGGGTTCACCGAGTGACCCATAATGCACTTGGTACATGTATTAACAGAGCATTCAGATGGTGGAGAGAAGAATCAACAGATCAATGAATTTATTTAACGATCAATGCAAATGCATTGGAGCATCACGAGCTAACCAATATCTCGTTGGTGAAGAAGCACAACCACGATGAAGGAAGACAAGCATAGGTTGAGTTAGGTTTTTTAACATTCAGGGCATGTGGAATTCCTACATAGGGCATTCACACCACACGGTGGGTTGATTCGGGAAGCGCAGGTCAGGTTGGGTGACAAAAGTGTAGGTCGTGTAGAAATTCTGCAGGGCGTCCACAGTGCAAGTCATGTGGAACTTCCGTAGGATGTGCACAGTGCAGGGCTAGTCGGGCAGGGCATTTTCACGAACTCAAATTTAGTTCAGAAGTCATTCCAAGAGAATATTAAGTCATAATTGAGTGTCCAAAGTTGTAGGAGGTGTGTATTGATGGGACAAAGCTAACCACATAGCTCGGAAGAATTTTTGACACACATGGAACTCGTGGGAAGGTCTGAACTCATTTGTAGTGCTTACCCGAGTGACCCGGAAGCACTTGGGCAGCTTTGTGTAGAAAATTCCCAAGGTGAATTTTAATGTTGTAAATGATTGTTGTGGGATAGTTAATTATTGTGAAGCCTTGTAAACTTGGACATAAATTAACTTGCCTTACCAAAGAGCAAATGGGGTCTTTTGCTGGATTGGAACTTATACTATATTTCATATTTTTGAAACATGTTATCGAGCAGACTCATTATTAAAAAGGGAGTTGCCCCTCCCTTGTATGTATGGGCGTACACTGTGGATATTATGATGATGTTTATGTTTTCCGCATATTGAAAGAACATTTTATTAACTAATTTAACAAGTGTTGCTACAGGTGTAGTCTACATACTTGAGTATTATGAAAATAAAAGGTACGGTAGTGCCGCACCCCATCTATACATTGTTGAAAGACCACCAAAGGTATATGGACATGACAAGTGGCATCAGAGCTACCATATTATGGGAGCTTCTGTAACGAATTAGGGACACAATTGCAGGGTTACAAGTGGTGTTGAAGTTGGTTTTATATTATTGGGGTTTCTGACAAAATCTGATTCAGGGCTATAGTTGGGTAGGGTTTGTACATGGTCTTGAATCATTCTCAAGCAAGAAAAATGGAAGGGAATATGGAAAAACATTGAGTCATTGAGGATAACCATGTACTCTCTCAAGAATACTTCTTTGAGAAGGCCATTGAAGACCTCACGAACCTCAGAGAATACCATGAAGACCTTCAAGAAAGGAACGTGACATTGAAATAAGAAGTAGAGAAGTGTAGATATGAGCTTGACATAGTGGCAACACGTTCCGTGTACACAGAATGGAAGCTTGGTGAAACTTTGAAAAAAATTGAAGACATGGACCAATCCAAAGATCGAGTTGTGGATGAGTTTTCCAAAGCTCTTACAAAGGTCATGGAGTTCGAATGCGAAGTGGTATTATTGAAAAGGGCCATGGGGCAAGGATCATTTAGGGGATCTTCCCACATTAAGGTGAGAGAAATAGATTCATATTATGGAACAACGAATGCAAAAACTCTTGGAAACTTCTTATGGGATATGTAAAAATACTTGGACCAATTATCCATTCCTCATGAGGATTCTAAGGTGAATATTGTGGAACAATTCCTTATAGGAGATGCTAAGATGTGGTGGAGAAGGAAACTTGATCAGATGGCACAAGGTGCAGGATCTGACATCACAACTTGGAAGGAACTAAAAGAGGATTTATAGATTCACTTTAGTCCACAAGATGAAACCTGGGATGCGAGATCTATTATCAAATATATCAAGTAGTAAGGAACCCTCCAACAATATCAAAGTTAATTTCAGAGTGATATCCTAGAGCTACCAGACATGATCGAGAGGGACAAGATATTCAACTTTACTATTGGGTTGAAACCTTGAGCTCGAGATGAGGTGAGAAGGAAACCACCCAAGACATTGTAAGAAGCCTTTGCTATGGTGGATAAACTCATTCAACACTATGATGAGGGGATCGAGAGGAGAAAGAATAAGCCTTTTGAGAAAAATGTTGATGCACCAAAGAAGGAAGCTACCAATTCTAACAATGCACATGCAAAGTCAAAGACTAGGAAGCCCTTGAAGTGTTGGATTTGTGCTGAGGAACATACGATGAATAATTGTCCTTCAAGACCAAAGTTTGCAGCAGTAGTACAAGCAGGGAAGAATAAAGAACCTTTAGTTGGGACCATGCAGGTTCTAAGTGCAACAACAGCTTATGAAGTTATCCCGAGGAGGGATCCTGAAAGAAACAACATTGAGTTTGTGAACGTGAAGATTTCCAAGGGCACCATGGTGGACTGTGGTGCTACCCAGAATTTCATTGGAGAAGATACTACCAGGAAAGTTGGATTGAGATTCAAATCAGTCCAAGCTAAGATGAAAGCAACGAATTCACCACTAGATTATGTGATTGGAGTTGCATAAAAGGCACCAATTGGAATCAGGAAATGGCATGGGGATGTCAATTTCATGATTGTGAAAGTGGATGATTATGAGGCTATGTTAGGCATGGAATTCTTGAAATAATTTGAATTTCCGGTGGTTCCTCACATGAGGAAGCTGTATATTTATGATGGGAATGATGACCATCATATTGGTATCCCAAACATAGGAGGAGGAGATACAAACCATCGTAAAATTAACATCTATGAGTGTGGATGACACACAACAACATGATGAACTCCAGGGAAGATTAGTCATTATGGAAGACAAAATTTGGGAGCAAGCATGGGAAATCATGGCATTGTCCAATAGTCTCTTGGATATAATGAGAAGACTTGAGACAATGGAAGAAAAGGAAAATGCAGTCCCACTGATTCAGGGAGAAAGCCAGGAAGCATACATGATGAGGTTAGAAGAGGAGGAGCCAGACAGGTGGCTGGAGTTGATAAATGAGGAAGGAAGGCCTTCGATCTCCACTTCCTTCACCTTCTAGACTATACATGGAGGATGAGGCTCATTTTCATATGCTTAAGGGAATGATGAACTCTAACTTTATGAGCAAACCATGGAGTGAGATGGTCACTTGATAGCAGGATGTTTTGTGTAATGTTCCATAATGGAAAATATAGGAATATAGAACATATGCACAATTCCAACTACGGTAAAATAAGAATTAAACATGTAGAACTGGAAAAATTTCAGAATACATAAAAAAATCATGAATATGGGTAGAACAAAACTGATTCATATCATTATATATGAACAACAAATGAAAGTACATAGTGTTCCAAAAGGAATGTACTTAAGCCACAAGACGGTTGAAATACACCAAAGAAACAAAGCACTAGAAATGTGTGCTGCTACTGCTGTTGCTATTGGAAACTACTATTATTATGAAGAAGAACCATGTGTGGAAGCTTTTTAGAGTGCTTATAATGATCTGTTGTTTTCACCATGGATTTTACTCAAAAAACGCCGAAAATTTGTAATATTCCAAAATTGGAACAACACAGCAAGCCTGCTGAAATAATGCACTCCTATAAGATTTATCCATAGAAATGATTTTACAGGCTTTGGATCCCTTAGATCAGTAGTTCTGGGGTCTAGATCCAAAAGGGGAGCAAAAAAAAATCAAACTAGGTGTGGTAAATAGATCTCCAACCACCTAGTCTAGCTGAAAGACACCCTACAAGAGGGGTTGCAGCTATGCACAACAAACTGCTTCGGAAATAATGCAGTCTTGGAAAGCATGAGCAGAAGGCCATAAAATAATATCAACTTATGATTATAAAGAATAAATCATAATTACAATGATTCTCTTACATTATACAATAGAATACATGAGACAATAGAGTAAGAAATCTTTAGAAAAGAGGGCTACAACACATATATAAACTGCAAAATGGCTTAACAACGTTATTTTAAGGAGCTACAGTAGCTAAAAATTAAATCTCAGATCTAGGAAAAATATATGGAAAAAACATCAGATGCATTTCATATTTTTAATCTAGAAAGACTTATTTAGAAAATCCCCATGGGGTTTTGACCAAATCATGCATTACAAAGAGTAGATCTAAGTTTTAAGTTGCAGATTTGAAAAATTATTCAGAAATTTCTGAAGATGAATTTACATTAGAATAGATAAGATATAAATATAACATGGATCAAAAATCTAATCCATGGATCACCAAAGTGAAAGGCAAAGCCCGGCACCAAAGATCTCTCATAAAAAATGGGGTCAAAACATCCTGCAAAACCTCCACTGAAAATAACGCGGTCCCTCAAGGAAAGCTGCATTGTACGTTGAATAAAAGTGATGGCCTGATTCCAAGATAAAAATATGAATCTCAAATAGTGGATGCACTCTTCCAAGTGGTTAAAAGACACACTCATTGAGAAGAGGCTCTAATACAAGCTAGATCTAAGCAGATCTAGAGTTCCACTTGCTGTAGCCTACAAAAGAAAACAAACCCTCACTGGATCTGCATTGTAGTTGGAAGTAGAGCTTGGCCCAAAGCTTGATAGTGGATAAAATTAGAAAAAACTCCTCCAATAATCCTCAATTGAAGAGGTGAAATCCCTACATAGGAACTCCAAGTGCTAAGCAACACAATTCTCCACTGAACAACATAGAATAGTATTTGTCTAAATAGACAAGATACTCAGAAATATAGACAATCAACAAAATTCTCTTGTGGCCTTCCCCTTCATTTTATAAGATGAAAGCCTTTTCAAACCCTAAACCACCTTGATGAGTTATCTCCTTTCACATGAGGGGCCTCCTTATAGAAGTGTGCTGTCCCTTCATGAGGTACATTGAATATTGACAACGTTGTATATTTGATCGAGGTTGACCTAGTCTCATAGCTCAAACCCCTTTCACACCTGCAAGTGATTTATTTACATGGCCCTGATTTATCATTGTTCATATGGGCATTCATTTATTCACTCTTTTCAATAGTTTTACATGTCCTCCTTTATTCATCGATTCACGCAACATAAATTAAAACAAAAACGTATATTCCTCTTAGCTCAGGCTAAGTCGGAATACTACAATCCTCCCCTCCAAAATGTTGCTTTTCCTCAAGAAAATGATAGAATGAGTGCTATATTTCTTCCACTCCTCCATCAAGGATCAAGTCCTCCTCATAAGCCAAGTGTTCATCAAGCCAATACATCATGAATTGTTCCTCCAAGGTCATCATAAGAGGTGCATAGTCCATCCCACAAGGATTGAAAAATTCAACAGAAATAAACATGGCTGGAGAAATGCTTTCTCTAAAACATGTAGCATGAGGCACATAGAGAAGTTCCAATCCATGTGGTACATAAAAACCATCCATACTTCCTCCATACAATCCCAAAAACAATACAACTATATCATCCAAGTATGGGAGAAAAACTACATATATGCAAATAGAAATTTGACCTTGAAGAGGTGGATCAAATTCCCACATTTGATGCCAGCACAGTGCACCTCCTGCCTGCATTAGATCAAGGCGTGGCAAGTGGAATCCCCCCCACACATTTTCTGCATAAGACATCTCAACATATTTGGAGATATCAAATATGTTTGGTGCCTTTGGGAAGCACCCATCATGAAAAGGAATCTCCCTTTGCACAACAAGGGAGTGGCCAAGTTCATAATTTCTATTGGCCCTCAAAAGACTATGAGATCCACATGATCTCTCACCCCCTTTAGGAGTCATATCCTACAAAAAAATGGTAAAATAATGTAATAAATTAGAAAATAAACCTTGCTTAGCATGATCAGATCCTTTACCATCATAGTTCTTCATACAAATGAAGTTGTGCATGAGCATTTCCCTCCTCTCCAACAAAGGAAGAACTGGCTGAAATGACTCTTGCAAAGAGTCCATTGGCTGCCCCAGTCCTCCATATCTAATTCACTCTTAAAATTTCTGACGTAATTCCTATCTCATCCCCTCCCAATCAAAGCTCCTCATGATCAGGGTGTAGATCTTCAAGGACTGCATATGGTCAAGAAGGAATTCTTTGTGTGCCCCTTGTAGTATCTTTTGCTTGAGATTAGAAGCTTTAGATAGGAATATCCTACCATGAAAGTATATGACTCCCCCTTGGACTAAATAAACCTCTTCTTGCTGCAGGTCATCTAGTATCATACCAGTGTTGAGATCTTTGGAATACTCTACAAGCAGTTGATATTTCTAGTACAGATCCACACTGCTCAAAAAGGAAAGTGCTAATGATACCTCCATGGAAGTGTCTGTCATGCTGCTGATATATTATCTAACATTTCCAATGCCAAATATGTGTGTTGTAAGGTTGATCCTCCCATTCTTCTCCTCCCATAGCGCAGATCTAGGAAAGAGAGAGGGTGATAGTGATGGATGAAGAAGATTTCCCTCACTCTTGAGTTGTTCCAAGCCCTCCAGTGCTATAGCTTGCTCTCCCATTGCTCCAATCCCTCCCGGATCTAGATTTGGAGCAACACCTTGTGAGGCCTCCCTCACAAGATCTAAATCTGGTGGCCTCCCAGGTGGTTTTCCACTAGATAGGAATGTCCCTTGCAGAATTCTCATGAACATAAGAGAAGGGACTGTGGGATCCTTGCTTCCACTGCGAAAATCCATCTCTGTTGTTTGTGTGGAAGTATTAGGTGAGGGATAAGTATGCATGCCTTTGATAATTTGGGGTTTACCACTCTTCATGTCCACCCACTCCATCTGCAAATATTTCCAATCAGTGGTGACTTTCCCCAATGTAATCAACCATTGGACACCCGAAATGATATTGGTGTCTGGTATGTCAACTACAAAAAACTGATCCACCAAAGTGTAAGAACCCATAGTGACTGAGAGTGATGGGACATATTGCATGCATTGCATTGTCCTATCTCCTAGGACAAAAATAGAGAACCCCTCAAAAGTATCAGTGGGGATTGATCTCCACTGCACAAGATGAGCATCAATAAAGTTGTGGGTTTCCCCACTGTTAATCAGCATAGATACTCTATGTTTCATGATTGAACCTTGTATTCTTAGGGTCAACTACGTAGGCACTCCTCTCAAAGATGCAATAGTTCCACCTATTGGAGCAAAGGCTCCATCCCCATATCTAGATGGTGTTGGATCTCCCTCAACATTATCAGTGCTATGACCCCTCCTTGGTTCATCATCTTCATCTTCCTCCTCAAAATCTAAGAAGACCTCTCTGTAGTGGGCTTTCCCAACAACACATCTATGTCCAGGTGCCCATGACTCTTGGCAAGTGAAACAGAGTCTCTTCTTTCTCATATCCCTCCTGAGTTCAATATCAAGAGGCTTCTTCAATGAGCTCTCCGTGGAAGGAGAAACTTTCTCTTCCTTCCCTTTATAAAGGTGAGGGGCCTTGCTCTGGAAAGTTGCCTTTGCTTTTGGAAAGGAATCTTGGAGGTCTCTATCCCTCTCAATGGAATCATGCAAATTGATGGGCTTGGTAGATTTAACCAACCCATGCAAAGGTTCATCCAAGCCATCGATGAACATGTACACCCTCCTTGCTGTAGATAGATCAGGAACCATAACTGATAATCTCATAAAATCGTAGATATAAGTTTCTGCATTTCTCGATTTCTTTAACATTGCAAGGCTCATGAAAGGTGCTTCTAGATCCTTTATGTCAAACCCCTCCACCAGTCTTCTAGTGAATTCATATTAGGCAGTCACATTGGCATGGCCCAATGTAGACAACCAATGGAACCACCAATTTTGTGCTTCACCTTCAAAGTGTAGCGCTACAATATTGATGGCTTCAATCTCAGGGACTTTGTTCAACTAAAATTAAATATCTAGCTTTTCTAGCCATGCCTTGGTAGAACTGGAGGATGATCCATCAGAATTGGGCAAAAATAATCTGCCCATAGAGTGCTGTCTATCATGATTATGAAAGAACCCACCATCTCTATACTTCTACCTTGGACTTCTCTTGTCCTTGAGGTGAAAAAAATCTTGGAAACTCAATTAGTCTATGAATATTTGATTCTAAGACTCATATTCCACAAATTAGTCCTCAAGGGATGCTTTCTCTTGTGGTCCTTCATTCTCCATAGCCAATAAGGTAGGCATAGTGGAGCGTTGTGGAGCTTGTGGGGCTTGTGGTTGGTTCACTAGTTGACCAAACCAGTGGTGAGACATGTCAGAGCTTTCCCCTAGATGAAATATCCTAGGAGATTCCCTCATTTTTTCCATCCTCATATCTTTGATTTATTTGGAAATATCTTTCATGGCCACCAAAAGAGTTCTTGCAAACTCTTCTCCTTCTTTATCACTTGCAGTCTCAGGGGCTTTACCCTTGTCTTGATCATCAGTAGTGTAATCAAACTTCTAGTGACTGTTATGGTACCTCTTCTCCATCTCAGTAAGAGGTTCATCTTCTTCTGAATGCAACATGGTTGTGGTTCTCCAATGAAGGCACATGATGTGCCAAGAAAGGAGCTCTGATACCACTGTAATATTCCAAAATTGGAACAACACGGTAAGTCTAGTGAAATAACACACTCCTGGAATATTGATGCACAGAAATGAGTTTACAACCCTTGGATCCATTATATCAGTAGATCTGGTGTCTAGATCCAAAAGGGGAGAAAAAAAAAATCAAAATAGGTGTGGTAAACAGATCTCCAACGACCTAGTCTAGTTAAAAAACACCCTACAAGAGGGGTTGCAGCTATGCATAACAAAATTCTTCAGAAATAATGCAGTCTTGGAAAGAATGATTTGGAGGCCATAAAATAAGATCAACTTATGAGTATACAACAGAAAATCAGAATTACAATGATGCTCTTACATTATACAGTAGAATACAGGAGATAATAGAGCAAGAAATCTTTAGAAAAGAGGGTTGCAACACATATATAAACTACAAAATGTCTTAACAACGTTATTTTAAGGAGCTGCAACAGATGAACATTAAATCTCGGATATAGGATATATCTATGGACAAAAAATCAGATCCATTTCATATCTGTAATATAGAAAGACTTATTTACAAGGTCCCCTTGGGGTTTTGACCAAATCATGCATTATAAAGAGTAGATCTGAGTTTTAAGTTGCAGATAATAAAAATTATTCAGAAATTTCTGAAGGTGACTTTACATTAGAATAGGTAAGATCTAAACCGAACATGGATCAGCAGGCTAATCCATGGATCACCAAAGCGAAAGGAAAATCCTAGCACTAGAGATCTCTCATAAAAAATGGGGTCAAAACACCCTACAAAACCTTCACTGAAAATAACGCAGTCCGTCAAGGAAAAATGCACTGTAGCTTGAATAACGGTGATGGCCTAATCCCAAGATACAAATATGAAGCTCAAACAGTGGATGCACCCTTCCAGGAGGTTAAAATACACACTCACAGAGAAGAGGCTCCAATACAAGCTAGATCTAAGCAGATCTAGAGTTTCACTTGCTGAAGCCTACAAAAGAAAACAAACCCTCACTGGATCTGCGTTGCAGTTGGAAGTAGAGCTTGGCCCAAAGCCTGATAGTGGATAAAATCAGCAAAATCCCCTCCAAGAATCCTTAATGGAAGAGGTGAAATCCCTACATAGGAACTCGAAGTGCTAAGCAGCACAATTCTCCACTGAACAACAGAGAATAGTATTTGTCTAAACATACAAGATACTCAGAAATATAGACAATCAACAACCGTCACTTGTTTCCTTCCCCTTCCCTTTATAAGATGAAAGAATTTGCAAACCCTAAACCACCTGCATGAGTTAGCTCCTTCACGTGAGGGGCCTCCTTCTAGAACTGCATTGTCCCTTCATGAGGTGCATTGAATCTAGACAACGCTGTATATTTGGTCAAGTTTGACCCAGTCTCATAGCTCTAACCCCTTTCACACCTGCAAGTGATTTATTTAAATGGCCCTAATTTATCCTTGTTCATATAGGAATTGATTTATTCATTCATTTCAGGATTTTTACATGTCCTCCTTTATTAATTGATTCATGCAATAGAAAGTAAAACAAAAATCCATATTCCTCTTAGCTCAGGCTAAGTAGGGATATTACAAAAACCTAGAAATATTTTGGCCAGCGTTTAAGTTTGGATTTTCGGCCTTTTTTGAGCTACCCACTGCATTTCTACTGCCTGAATTACACAGTCCCTAGGGAATGACTGATAATATGGGGTTGAAGGAATGATCTATCAGCTACAACAACACCCAATCAACTTATTAGGTGAAGGGTTGGTCCCCTCACTAGAAAATAAGCTCAAAAATTGGAGATTTCTCTCCTCCACTGCTACACCCCTACAACGCAACCCAACTCTAACATAATTTCATTGTACATGAGACTAAAGCTTGGCCAAATGCCTAATTATGGAAGTATAATGAAAAATTCTGCAAGAGCTCCTCAATGGAAGAGATGGGATTCCCGATCAGGAACACCCTGTGCTAAACAACACATGCGATCTTAGCTAAACAACTGAAGAAATATATATATGTATAAAAAAACCATATATCAAAATATAAAATATATCAAGATGAATAATATGGCCGCCATCCTCTTCCTTTTATAAGATATGAGCTTCCAAACCCTAAGCCCCATCCATTAATGACACTACTTCCATGCAATGTGTCTCCATCTAAAACTATGATGTCCCTCCATTAATGTCCACTCATCCATGACAATGTTGTTGATTTGGTCAAAGTTCACCTAGTCGACATGTTTTAGCCCCTGATCAGACCTTAAGGTGCTTTATTGAGCTAGAAAGATGATCCACTTTCACATGATAAGTGGTTTTATTCACAATAAAGATATTTATGGGTCTCCCTACCCACTTATTCACCTATCTAAGTGACAAAACAAAACTTTAATATTCCAATTAGTTGTAGGCTAATTTAGGAATATTATAGTCCTCCCCTCCCAAATTTTTCTTGTCCTCAAGCAACTGTAAGGATCGAACTGAAGAGCCTCACCTCTTCCTCCTGTAGCATCTTCATGTGATAAGATCCTCCAATGAACAAGATGTTGTATCATCAATAAGTCTCCAAGTTTCTTCTCCCAAGTGTATAAGTATGTCTTTGGTGAAAAATCCAAATGGATCTCATCATGAACAAGTGGAATATCCATGGAAGCAACTCTGTGTGGTTTATAGGCATGGAATCTGAAATATATTGGGAACTATTATTCCCATGTGAAGCCTCCATTCCCAAGCTATCATCCCTAAAAAGTGAGTTACCCTCCAACATGGAAACTCATGAAACATCTCCTCCACCTTAGGCTCTTGCAAAGAAGGTGGTTTGTATCGATGAACACGATGGATCAAATTGTCTATCCCACATAGTCTCTCTCTCCACTTATGATAAGTGTAGAGTTGTTGCTGAACTTGGGCTCTAATAATGTTGCCTTCAAGAGGAAAAAAGGAAGTTGGATCCTTAAATTTCCACTCTTTGGTTCTTGCCTAGATCATCCCATGTAAAATGAATATGAAATTATCATGATATGGGATCCAAATGAGGAAAGTACAGATGGTTTTATGTAGTGCTGGAAGGTACCAACAATTTCCCAAGTGGTCACAGTGTAGTTTTACCAACTGAACCAAATGATCAGAGCCGAACAAGTTTCATCAGGCTCCCTCACACGACGCGATAGGGCACACCTGAACGAACAAAGGCATAAGGGATAAAACAAAAAATGGGCCACACGAACGTGCACAAGGCACCCATGCAGTCACAACTTACCACACGTAATACGACCACCCTCAAACAAAACGACCTAACCCAAACGTGTTTCATTGGGTGCCCTCACACGGTGCAACACGATGCGCCCGAATGAAAGAAGACACAAGGGAGAAAATGGAAAATGGGTTGCATGAATGTGCACAAGGCACCTAGGCAGTCACAACTTAGCAAATTTCATACAGGTGCCCTCAAACAAAATGACCCGACCTGAACGCATTTCATCAAGCACCCTCACATGGCGCAAAACGGCACGCCCGATTGAACGAAGGCACAAGGGAGAAAATGGAAAATGGGTCGCATGAACATACACAAGGCACCTAGTTTTTGGCCCAAATTAAGGTATGATTCTCACCCTAGAAGTAATTCAAATTATGTTATAATTTCGAGGGAATCCATATTCATATTCACAATAAATAATAAAAAATTATGAAAACGAGAACAATCAGACTAATGCTAAAAAGGATGTTTTTTGTAATATAAAATTTACTTCTCTTATCTCCGCATGCAGGAAGGTAGAATACCTCGACCAATAGGAAATGGAAGCCAACCAATAGACGCGAGCATACTAAATACTAGTAATTCCTAGTGGCAGTAGAAGGGAGACAGACGAATTTGAGTCCAAAACTCAAACGATAGCCATGTGTAGTGGGTTGTTGTTTGGGAAACACTTCGAAATTTTTGAAATCGCCTTTAAAAGGGAAAAGGACGGAGGAGAAGGAGAGTCATAAACAAGACAGGAAATTCATTCTATAATAGACAAATAAGAAACAGTCTGTCTAATTATGTTTTTGTAACATCACTGGATGTAATATCAAGCTTTGAAAAATAATCTTTTGAATTTTTTATGGTGCTAAGGCTTCTGGTGGTTTGGGCCCAACCTCTAGAAGCTCCACGTAAGTTTTTCATACTTTGTGTAGTTGCAGAATCAACGCTTAAGAATATGATGCAGTTGTAAAGTATATTTCCATTCAATACAAATACAGTTCTCTTTCTTCAGGATTATTAGAAACTGCGTTCTTAAAGTAGGACAATCACAATCATATTTTCTGAATTACAACAATGCCTTGTTATCAATAGATAGGTCTAGTTATTTTAATACCATTGCATTCAAATTATAGATCGTAGAATAAGCTGATTTCAGTATTATCTGTCTTTATGAATTGTGTTCTCCTTATATAATAATGAAGCGTTCAACCATCGCTCAATGTTGATTAATTAAGTCATAAAGATAACTCCGTTGCAAAATTACTTATTTATTTGTTGTACGAGTTATTTAATACACTTCAGTCATAGTGGTGTTCCATTACTATTCAACTTAGTTATCCTGATGTTCCATTACTGCTCAACTAGTTATATTGTTGTTTGATTATTGCTTAGATAGCTAGACTGCTGATTCAATTTGATTCCATTAATGATTAGCTTAGTTATACTATTGTTCCATTCAATTCCATCATTGTTCAGTTGACTTCTGAATTCAATTCAATGTCTGCTTGATTTCTCTAAATTTTTGTTCGGTTTAGTTGTTGTTTAATTCTAGTAGATAAATACAAAATCCTATTGCTCAATATTAGGCCACCCCTCATAGGATAAGCAAGCTTAAGAAGTTAGTAAATTATTCCTCATAAGTGACAAGGAACATCTATTAGACAAGCTGACTCGCATATATTGTGGCAGCACTCTTGGAATAAAAAGACTTACCCCAGGTTGATAATTAAATGAGAAAGCACTAGAGTTTTCAATAAAAGTCACCTCTTTTAGCACCAAAATTTTGGCGTCATTTCCGGGGAGTGTTAGGAATCATCTCCCTTATTCATATTTCTCCTTGATGTGAATAATTGGGTATTGAAAACTTGAGGTAAGAACCTACACACTGGCAAGCAACATGTTTTCCCTTTAGCCCGCTCACCAGTAAGTTGTCCAAAGAACCGTAGGATAGGTGATATTTTTTTATGTCTAGGAAGAAAAATATAGAAACAATCCATAATCATTCGCAACCATCCTCACAACCCAAAGTACTGGTGATCCTAGGAAGAATAACATATATAGATGAAATCATTAGGAAAACTGAATCTCAGGCATTTATAGGACCCAGAACTGTTCCCATTCAAAGTCTTAATGCACTCCCTTAGGCAGTAGCCTCACCATATGTAGCCTACATCGAGACTCAATGCGAGACAGAGGGATTTGAGCAAAGCCTGCAGATTGTCATTCATAGAGGCACTGGCCCTTCAAAAGAAGGAGGCTCTTGCAACCTACAAGAAGGAGGGGAGAAACTAGTGGATGGGTTCACATAGAGATATTAGAACCTAAGTCCCCTAAAGAAGTGATCGAAACCGAAGTTCTTAGGATCCCAGATCAAGGAAGTGTTGTAAAACCCCCACCGCATTAACCTCCCAAGCCTATTAAAATATCTCCTCCATATCAAGAAGTTCCCAAATATTTTTTGCACCTCTTTGATCAGATGGCACATAATCAAAATCAGAATTAGAGGCAAGCATAAACATTAGAATACCCTATTGTTGATCATGCTGCCAATGCCCTTGTGAAATCTATTCCTTTACAGAACATCCCCACCATTCATGGGTTAACCACGGAAGATCCTAATGCATTCCTATTTTAATTTGATGTCTTATGGAGAGGATATGACTACACCATCGATACCCAAAAACTAAAATTATTTCCCTCTACCCTGAAAGGAACTCCACTTCGTTGGTTCATGGGATTAGGAGGGGGAGCTATAAACAACTGAGACCAAATGAAGAATACTTTTCTTACCAAATACCAAGACTATTGTCAAACCTGAGACGTAAAAGATGAAATCTTTAACATGTTTGCAAAATACAATGAAACATTAGAGGAATACGTAGAAATATTTCAATACAATTTACAAAGATCCCCATATACCACATTATCCAAGGACATTTTGAAAACCATAATGCTTAAAGGAATTAAGGAATAATGGGTTGAGATGCTTAACATAATGGGGAAGGGAGATATTTATCAGGAAGAATACGACGAGATTATTTCCTTATGTATTAGATGCTCCTGGGGTAGCTCACGCAATAGACCTATTGGGTGTGATTCTATGAAGAAGGCTCTTAAGCAAACCAATGGCAATGTAACCAGAGCAGAATTTGGAAATCTGTTAGAAAATTTCAAAACTGACATCCTGGGTACTTTGACAATGCAACTTGATGTTTTACAAGCCAAACAGAAACAAGCTATAGCCGAACAAAACCTGGCCATATTTTTCCCAAGATGTCAGAAGAAGCACAACTAGAGGGAGTGTCTTTTAGACATGGTCCAGACTTGTGCTATCTACACTAAGGATCATACTATGGACCATTTTCCCTCACTTCCCAAGTTGAAAGCCATCTACAAGGAAGTAGAAGAAGAAACAGAGCCAATCTATTTAATGAATTAGTGTCGGCAATGGCAAGCATGACCTGCAATACCACAAGACCAGCCTCAATACTTTCCATTGCCGTATTTTATCCAGTAAAACCATGCAACAACTTGGCAGACTCAAAACCATTTCCCAACTTGGCCAAACCAATTGTTTCCTATGACACCTTGGCCTACAGAACCTCCATCAAGGATTAATTGGAAAAACTTCCCTAGCTCTCCCCCTTATTGGCAGAATCTCCCGTATCAAAACCAATGGCCAAACCCTCCTACTCAAAACACCAATTGGAACTGGTAGTGACCTACGAGAATGGCCAATTTTCTGATAGGAATAGGAACTCAACAATTGCCAACTCCCTACCAAATTCAGCATAACTAGCAGCCTGCCATACGCCCTCAATTACCAACCCAACCCAATGCAAATCCCAATAATAGATTAGTTCAACTAATTCAGATCATAAAAGATCCAAAACCCAATGCTGAATAGAAGTAGTGCAATGAATTGAGGTTAAGGCCAGGACGTACCATATCACCTATAGAGGCCACAACTCCACCTCAGTCCCAAGTTGAAACATCCATAGAGCCTATTCTAACGAATATAACAAAAATGGGTAAATATAAGGAAACAATTGATCAACAAAGACCTGAAGAGCTTAGGGTGACTCCACCTCCATTTCCTGAGAGATTAAACCTACCTAGACCTATGATCACCCCAGATTTTGACATCCTGGTGGAATCAAGAAACCTTTTTATTAAAATTCCTCTTCTCCAGGCTATCCAAGGCATTCCCATCTATGAAAATACAATCAAAGAATTATGTGGAAAAAAAACTAAGAAAACAATGGCTGCACCCACCATTCATGTGGTAGGAACGCTATCTGACTTACTGTTAGGTAGGGAATCACCTGTAAAATATGAAGACCCAGGAAACCCCATTGTAACCGTGCAAATTTCTGGACACTCATTTCCAAACACATTGGTCGACCTAGGGGTAGCCATTAACATCCTAACTACAGGAGCTTGCGAAAAACTGGGCATATCATCTTTATAGCCTACGACCACACTTCTGGAGCTATATGACAGATCTGTTATCAGACCAGAAGGTATAGTGCAAGACATCATGGTCTCTGTGGACTCATGGGAATACCCAGTTGATGTTTTAGTCATTAATCCAAAAAACAGGATGGAAAGGCACCCATTGATTCTTGGACGACCTTGGCTGGCCATAGCAGATGCTTACATAGGCTGTCGAGCAGGTAGCATGACTATCACTAGAGGCAATTTTGTAAAAAATATCATTATTTATCCACCTGCCAAACCAAGTCTACCCACGATAAAAATTCACAAACACCCAGATACATATTGGGAGAAAAACATATGTCCGCCTCTGACACTAGTATAAGCCCTTGAATTCAAGGATCAAACTGAAGATGATGTGATTAATAACGCTATCAATCAACCACCCAAGCCTGAAAATTTGAAGTGCCAAATGATGAAAACAATTTTCAAACATGAAGGTCAATAGGACCCTATGGCAGACTTTGAGGCTCAACATAGCTCCACAACCACTGTTCGTAACAGTATACCTATTGAGATTGAACTAGGAAAGGTTCTGAACATTAACAGTAGCTTGGATAACAACCAAAGGAATAAATTCATAAAAGTCCTCTAGAAGCACCAAGGTGCATTTGCATGGGAATACCAAGACATGAAGGGCTTGGACCCACAACTTTTCATGCACCACATCTATACTCATATGGAAACACACCCCATTTGACAACCCCAACAAAGAATAAACTTGCATTTAAAAGAGATTGTAAAAGAGGAGCTGCAAAAACTGTTAGATGTAGATTTCATTTATCATGTCTCAGACAGCAAATGTGTCTCCCCTTTGGTGGTCGTCCCTAAAAATAATGGGAAGTGGATAATCTACGTAGATTACAGAGAATTAAAAAAATCAACTCAAAAATATCATTTCCCCCTTCCCTTCATTGACCAAGTCCTTGACACAATAGCTGGGAAACATTTCTTCTCTTTCCTTGATAGATTTAGTGGATACAATCAAATCCAAATAACTCCCAAAGACCAAGATAAGAAAACCTTTACCTACCCATGGGGTGCTTTCGCTTACAGATTTTTACCGTTTGGATTATGTAATGCCCCAACAACACTTTAGAGATACATAATTATCATTTTTTCTGATTTAATAAATGAAGGACTTGAAATTTATATAGATGATTTTACACCCTATGGAGAAGACTTTGATGAAGCGCTAGAAACGAGAGATAAAGTGTTAGAACGATGTATTGCTACTAGACTATGTCTAAGCAAAGAAAAATACCACATGATGATGAATGAGTGGGTAATCCTAGGTCACTACATTTCTGTAGCTGGAATATAGGTAGACCCAGCTAAAATAGAGGTAATCCTTTTGTTGGCCACACATTATACACAAATAGAGGTACACAGTTTTCTGGGATATGCAGGATATTATCGTAGATTTATAAAAAAAATCTTGCATATAGTTGCACCTTTGTAAGCATTTATTGGAAATGTTGAATTACATTGGACTGAAAAATGTGACACCGCTTTTACAGACTTGAAGAGGCTGGTGTCAACAGCACCAATATTGCGAGGTCCCAACTGGAAACTGCCCTTTCACATCTCTTCTGATGCATATGATACAACAATAGGAGCAGTTCTTGGCCAAGAAGAAGACCGGAATCCTTATGTTATTTATTATATCATCAAAAACCTTACTCCTACCGAATTAAATTATATAGTGATGGAAAAAGAATTCCTGGCTATCATTTATGCTATTAATAAATTCAAGCACTACATAACCGAATATCAAGTGTTCCTGTACACTGACCACTTTGATATTAGATATTTAGCTAATAAACCAATCACGAATGGAAGAATAACTCGTTGGCTACTATTGTTGCATGAATTAAATACAACAATCAAATACCATCCAGGGAAGGACAACATGGTCGTAGACTTCCTGTCTAGAGTCCCCAAGACAGATGACATGCTAACAGTTGACGATCAGTTCCCTGATGAACACCTATTTGATGTAGCGGTAAAAACACCTTGTTATGCAGATGTGGAAAATTATCTGGTAGTGGGGAAGCTACCTAGACATTTAACGACGAGAGAATGAAAATTGATTGTACAACGCAGCGCAAGATTCTCTCGGATTGGAGGATACCTATTCCATAAAGGTGCTGATATGCACATATGCAGATGCATAAGGGAAGATGAAATCTATGACATCTTACGAGCCTGTCACGATTAACCCTGTGGTGGCCACTTTGCAGAATGACGGATAGGGCATAAAGTGCTACAATTAGGCTATTATTGGCCTATGATTTTCAAAGACACAAAGAAGTATGTCTAGGCCTGTGATAGCTGCCAATGAATAGGCTACCCAGGCCAAGCTGATGAAATTCCGCTATAACCGCAATTCGTGGTGGAACCATTTGAACGATCGGCGTTGGAATTCATTGGGCCATTCAACCCACCATCAAACCAAAAAGCCCACATATTATTTGCCATGGATTATGTCACCAAATGGGTGGAATCAGTGGCCTTGTCAAGAGCCATAGAAGAATTAGTAATTAATTTTCTCTTTGAACTATTTGTACGATACGGCTTGCCAAGGGAAGTGATAACCGATGGGGGGGCACAATTCATAGGAAATAAGATCACATCTACCTTAATAAATCATCATATCATTCACAGAGTTATGTCTCCTTACCACCTGCATGCAAATGGGCAAGTTGAAAGCACTAACAAAGTCTTGGAGGCAATCCCTACCAAGACAGTAGCTGCACACCGCCAGGACTGGGCCACTAGACTACCAGAAGCCTTATGGGCTTATCGAACAACCAGGTGAAATACCACTAGATATTCACCATATTAGCTAGTATTTGGGAGGGAACCTATCTTCCCTATTGAGTTTGAAATTAAAAATCTGAGAACAACCTATGAAGTGGGATTGGACTTAACATAAGCTCAAGCTAAAATACACTAGGAAATAAATGAACTGGATGAAATTCGACTACTTGCCCTGCAACTCACAATGATCAGTCAACAACAATGAGCCAAGTGGCATGAAAACCTAATAAAGAGTAAGGTATTTCAGAAAGGATATTAGGCACTCCTCTATGACTCCAGATTCCAAGATTTTTCAGGAAAACTACAAACAAGGTCGCTCGTTCCATATGAGATTCAGGAAGTACATAGTAATGGTACCCTCACCTTGACTACCATAGATGGGTCTGGTTCAACATTTAGAGTTAAGGGGCACAGAGTACGCCTCTATCAAAAGCCTCTCACGAAAGAATATTTCTGTAAACAAGCATGAAATAATCCCATCATCCAAGTTGTGGTGCAAGGTGGTGACAACCCCACAAACTCAAGTACATGAGAGGTTTGATAGCATCACTTGTAAATAATTTACATAATTGTTTTTGTCTTGTTGTACATTCTTCCCATTTTCAATTTATTTTCATTGTAATATTGTGTTTTATTGTTGTTTAATTCGAAAATAGTTGTTGTTATATCTTCGAACAACTGTTGTTCAAATTGAACATCTGTCCATTTGCTGTGTCTTTTTCGTTTTTGCTGTTCGATTCTCGGACATCTACTATTCAATATTTGAACGACTGTTGTTCAGCTGAATTGAATGGCTAGTGACTGTGTTTTCATTTTTTCTGTTCAATTCACAGACGACTGTTGTTCAATCTCTAAATGGTTGCTGCTCAATTGAACAAACATATGCAGTGTTTTTTTATTTTTTTGTTCAATTATGGAACAGTTGTTGTTCAATCTTTGAATGGCTGCTGATTCAACCAAAACTAAACAGTCATTTTTTACATGTTTTTACTTTGTAGTTCAATTTGTGAATAGTTTTTGTTCATTTTTCAAACAGCTGATGTTTAGCCGAGCTTAACAACTATTTGGTTTTGTTTTTAATTTTGATGTTCAATTCATGGACGACTACTATTCAATTTTTGAACGGCTGCAGTTCAACCAAATTGAATAGCTTTTTGCTATGTATTTTTTTTTTGTTCAATTCCTAAACAACTACTGTTCAATTTTTTAATGGCCGCGGTTCAACCAAATTGAATAGGTTTTTGCTGTGTCTTTATTTTTGTTGTTCAATTCCTAGATAGTTGCTATTAAATTTTGGAATGGTCGTGGTTTAACCTAACTAAATAGTTTTGTGGCTGTGTTTTAATTTTTACGTTCAATTCATGGGCAACTGATGTTCAATTTTTGAACGACTGTCGTTCAATCAAATTGAACAAATTTTTGCCATGTTTTTAATTTTGTTGTTCAATTCATAAACAGTTGTTGTTCATTTCTTGGACGACTGCTATTCAGATGAAATAAACAGTTGTTCACTGTTGTGTCTTTATTTTTTCTATTCAATTCTAGAATAGTTATTGTTTCATCTTTGAACAACTGTTGTTCATTCGAATTGAACAATCGTTTTTGAGAATTTTTTTAATGTCGAGAAATATTTGAACAAATACTTCTCAATCTCTGAACAGATACTATCCGACGAACTTAAATAGACATTATTTTTATAATTGAGTAACTTTGAGTAGGGAATGGCAGTTGGAAGAGAGAATGAAAATGGTAAAATTACAAATATGATAACCCTTTGGCACTATAATTCTTAAACAGGAAGCTGGCGTTATGCATACATAAAATAAAAGGCTAAGTCACCTACAGTTTAAATATGATATCAAACAATTTAGGACATTATGATGATATGTCTTTTTGCACTATTCGAGTAATATGTCCCTACAACATGAAGAAATGGAATAAGGGGTATTAATGGTATTATTTTATTTTTTCGCTTCTTTGACCATACCTCACTCTTAAGGAGTCGATGAGCCTCCCTTAAAAATTATTATGTGTTCATGAAAATATTTAAGAGGATAGGGGATCTTATTACGATCCATCCTACCATGATCATAAGAATTTAACAAGTGACATGCCCATTATGGCTACCACACCAGGGTAATGACCTTGTCATTAACTAGAAAGACAAGAGGTCTCATCACAAGCTGGCCTCATCGCTTTGTTACAATTCTAGTGAATGGCATTGTGACTATCTGGCTACCACACCAGCACAATGAACTCCTTATAGATCAAAATGTTACAATTCAAAAGAAAGTACTACATTTACATGCAAATATTAAGAAAGTATAGGGGGTCTCATCATGAGCCAGCTTACCATGTCCATAAGAGTGTAGTAATTGACATGCCCATTATGGCCACCACACCAGGGTAATGACCTTCTTAATAACTTTAAGGACAGGAGGTCTCATCACGAGCTGGCCTAATCACTTTGCTACAACTCTAGTGAGTGGCACCATGGTTACCTGGGAACCATACCAGCATGGTGATCTCTCCATAAAATTAGCAAAACAGGTATTCTTACATAAGGATCTTGGCTCATTTTTCGGGTTAAAATAGCAACCCTGTCAAGGCTATGAATGCCTACTAGCAATAGTGGCTCTGCTTGTGGTATGAAATAATGCTCCTTCAATAGCCAATTTCTTTTATATACACCTTTTCTTCCATTTTTTTTCCAACCAAAAAACTATTACTCGAATTAGTAACAATCATGACTTACCATAAGAATAACTAACAAAGATGCATTTACATATTTTGAACTTTGGAATGACAATGCCAATTATTACTTGATTCAGTCTTGCTTCCTTCATAACTTTTAAGTCACGCAAGGACATCATATCACAATAATGGCAATGTTATTTCCTCTCACTTTCTAGTCACTTCCGCACAAGATACAATTATGAAAACTTCTAAATCTGAACTTTTTTCCACATATGTAGTAATTACACAACCGTCGAACCTTCACACGCAGATTTACCAAATTCTAACATTCCCCTATCTGCATTCTTAAACGGACAAATATCTCCTATACTTGAGGGTGTGGGTGCCCTTTCTTCAAGAGAGGGGGTGTAATTGGTCTTAATTTGGCAAGCATGTTAAATCCCTGCACAAATCTTGTCAGACGCATTGATAAAAACTACAATTAAGGCATGAAGATTATTTATGGAGAGCCACAGTATCTCTTCCTCTTGCAAAAAAAACCCAGTTGAAACAACAGATCCAAGAATAAAAATAATTAGAGGAAATGATCATATCAATTATGGGAGGAAATACCCTTCGAAGCGAGCCTGCAAACTTTCTGATTTCAGAGGCAACGAGTGCCATCCTCCTGCGAGATGGATGGCTGGCATATGTACACAGACTACAAGGATCCAACACAAGAATTTAAATTGAGTTTCTAAAAAAATTTCAGGAAGGGAAAACCACAGTTAACTACCGAACTAACCATTTACAGAGGGAATTATCACAGAACTTTCTGGAATATCCCTTTTTCAGGAACAACCATAGATTGGGAATAATATGATTTATTACCAATGTGGAGCTACAACAATATTTCATATATAGACACAAAATCACTTATCCTTCAATAAATTATGCAGCATCACCCTTATATAGCGTTTTATAAAGCAAAAGATGGGGAAAAGTGATTATTTTTGCCTTAAAACGAGTTTATTAAGAGCTTTGCATAAAAATAATATGGAAAAGTGGTTGGATATGATAGATAGGTTTATGAGGGACTCCCATGTCAAATTTTAGAAAGAAAAAAAAAAAATTCTAAGTTAAACAGTTCCTCCTTTCCTAACTAGGCTAGAAAACCCTGATTCCCCAAGACTAGAATTATGTAGAAATTTACTAAAGTATGTGAGCATGATTTTCTGAAGGGTATGACATAAATAAGGTATTAATATTGAAAAAAAATACCAAGGGCATAACTCATACACTTTACAGAAGAAGAATGAGATAATACATAAGAAATCCTCAAGAAAGAGGTGTTGCAACCATATAAAAAGACTGCATAACAGTGACAACGTAATTTTTAGGGCTGAAGCAGTATTTTATTGATTCTTTAGATATATATCAGATTATTACACAAAAATATAGATCCAATACAGATCCATGTACAAGAAGAGCTGATCTATACATTCCCATTGGGGTTTTGCTCAAAACATGAAGCACCAAAAGTAGATCTAAGATCTAAGAATGTAGATCTGCAGAATGATTCAGAAAATAACTGAATCATGAACATGTACAATATAATATCTGAAATATAACATATATTTGTTTTCCAATCTATGGATCACCACAGTGATGGATGAATCCAATCACCGGAGATCTCTCCTCCAAAATGCAAGCAGAACACCATGCAACTGTAGATATGCTAATAATGTTGGCTTAGGGAGAGAAACAATGATGTATCTTCTGAAGATGAAATGGCCTAATTCCAGGATGTATATCTGAAGTATAATCAGAAAATTAACTCTTCCAGGAGGTTAAATGAAACACTCACTGAGAAGAGCCACTGCTATCATCTAGATCTGAGCAGATCTAGATCTCCACTTGCTACAACTCACAAGAAAGCTCAACCCTCAACATCAGAAGCATTTTAATGCAAGGTGAAACTTTTCCCAAGCCTGATAGTGGAGAAGTTTAGCACAATTCTCCTCCAAGAGCTTCTCAAGGAAGGAGGTGGGATTCCTGAACAGGAATGCCCAACAAGGGATGTCTAAGCAGGCAGACCTTCACAAATAATATCTTCAACAACCTTTTCCTTTCTACCGTCATCTTCCTTTTATAAGATAGGAGTCTTGCCAAACCCTAAACCATCTTGAATCACTTAACGCTTTTCACATTACAACCTCCTTCTAGAACTTCTCTGTCCCTCAAAGAGGTTCAATGCATCTAGACTGCATTGTTTTACTTGGTCAAAGATGACCCATTCTTGTGATTTAACCCATTCACACCTGTAGGAGTTTATTTGTATATCCCAGATATGTCTTTTTTCACATAGGCATTGATTTATTCTTTTTTTTCAGGAGTTTTACATGTCCTCCTTTACAATTTATTCATCAATTCATGAAATGAAAAATAAACAAGGCAAAATTAATATTCCTATTAGCTGCAGCTAATTTAGGTATATTATAGTCTCCCCCTCCCAAATGTTGCTTGTCCTGAAGCATCTACAAGGGTGCTGCAAAATCTCCCCTTCTTCTCTTGTCGCCTCCTCATCTATTAGTCTCCACCATTGCTCTAGATCTTTTGCAATAGCTATGTATTCCAATGATCCTCCCTCAATATGCAAGTTAGCCTTTGGTGAATAAACCCAAGGGCTCTCATCATGAAGAAATTGAAGGTTGTTGTGGAAACCTTCTTGCTGATCCATGGTCTCATCAAGATAGAAGTGATGACAATCATAGGGATTTTCATGATCCATGAAAGACTCCCATCTCCATGCTATCGTCCAAATTAAGTGGATCACCTCCCAGCTTGGAAATCCATAGAAAAACTCCTCCCCAATACATGTGAGAGGCATGTTCTCAACAAACATATGGCTCACTCTATAAAGAAAAAAGTGATCGATCATAGTGGCCATACAAAATATCTTGCTCCCATGGAAGCATGCAATGCAAATAGAGTGGGGAAATCCTTGACCCTAGGACACATCCAAGAAGTGTGCCTCTCCTCCAACCATGTTCCCCATAGTAAGAACATTCTCATCATATGGAATCATGATTAGAATCATTCTAGCTGCCATGTGTGATAAATGAGAAGGAACATGTTCCCTCATGTGCAACCAACGCAGTTTTATCCTTAACTACCATAGGATAGGATGTGACAAGTGCCTTCCCCAACACTTGCTTGTTGCCTCATGCCTTGGGGATGCTTGGATAATGTACATCATGGTTGGTGTAGAAGAATCACACCATGAGGAAAAAAATAGCTTTCCAAGGCTCTCCAAGGAATGTCCTGCATCCAAATCGTTCATGGCTTTGAGTAGCCCATGAAATCCATCATAAATAGTGCCCCTTTTTGGAGCTATGTCCGGCAAATGAGTGTTAGAAAAAAATAAGCATATAGGAGATACATGATAATGCTCAAGAGGATGAGCATATCTATATACTTTCTTTACATTATTTGGGTAACTCATGGATGAGTTCCCTTTCACACTCAATGGATAAGGAGATGTGAATGATGGATCTTCCCAAGAGCTATGCTCCTCCTCCTTTACCAGGTAATCCATGCACATCCTCATGTGAGAGTGCACCTCTTCTTTGAAACCTTCCCATGTGAATCCACCCAAGGGAGTATGATATGCTTTGACAAAACCAGTGGGTTTGGAAAGCAGGATTTCATAGATCGCATCAAGTAGTCCCTCCTTGAGTTTGGAGTCACTAGCCAAAATAATAAGATTATAGAAATATATAGCTCCATATACCACCTTGAACCTCTCATCCTTTAATTCCCACTCAAGAACCCCCCATGTAAAAATGTCCTTGGAGTATTCCATCATGAGTTGGGAATCCCAACATGGATGCAAGATATCCAAGAATGACAACAGTGTAGAATTATGAAATGATGCCCTTGTCATATCATGGCTCCTATATTTGACATCCTTGATATCAAAATCACATATGGGAGTATCAAAATATTCGCTTTGCTACCCCATTTGTAGTTGATATTGTTCAAGAGAATATTGAAGCATATGGAAATCAACTTTCACTCGGAAAGTCCTTGTCTTCCAAAACTCCCTCGTTTTGGCCCATTCATACAAGAGGGTTAGGATCCCCTTTCTATCTTAAGAAATATTCTTTGTGAATGAATATATCATGGGATACCCCAAAGATATGGATTTTCCATGTGCCCTCGTGCTCATGCCATCATAGATCTCTAATTTCTCCTTTCTCAATGCATATTTCTCAGTGGGAGTTAGTAATGCCCCTTTTAGCAAACTGCTCATATCTCTCCTGAATTCATGAGAGATTCTCTGCACTGTGCTAGCTTCTCCAAAGGCTCCCTTATTAGCCAAGTATGTATATTCTTCCCATAGTTGAGAGAACACTTTAGATTTCCTCCTATTAAGAGGTGCTCCTGGTAAAGTGCCTCCTTGGAAATAGGTGTCAAGGCATAGAGTAGAATGTGGATGTAGGTAGACAGATTTGTCCCTCTCTTCAATGCATAAGTCCTCTTTCCTTCTTTGTGATTCCAAGCTCTGAAGTAGAGAAGGGTTCATGTTCTCCACCTTGTGATGCCCTTCCTCCTCTTTCCTTCCTTCTATCTCTAATATCTCATCATTTGACAATGATGGTACATGATGCTAACGTGTTGTACCAAGAGCTCTATGTGTGAGATCTTGTGGAACTCCTTACAAGAGTGCATGAGTTTCTTCCCTTGGAGCAAGTGCTCCAAATTAATCTTCATGAGGTGCTTGAGGTGCCTTTTTTTTTACTGTGTTATCATCTCCTACCTTCTCCTCCTCTTCAATAACTGAAATTGTCCCATCATCAATGAGAGACATTAGATATTGGTCAACTATTGAAGGAGAAACCTTCATGCTTTCCTCTTGAGAAGAGGACCCTTCACTCAATGGAGATATTGCCCTTGGAAAGGCATCAAAAAAACTTACACCTTCTCCCATAGTCTTCAGAAATGGAGTCGGATGCATAGACCCTTCCAACTCATGCAAAAGATTCATCTGATGTGGTTTGACAATATCCACAGAAGATGATACACATGGAGCTTCATCAAACCTTTCTATCAATGTTTCAATAAGCCTTGCATAAGTAGGTGTATTGGAATTCTTCAAGGAAAAAGACTCAAAAAACCGCCAAGAATATGCTTTACCTTCAAAATGCAGCGCTGTTGCTTTATGGCTTCAATCTATGAAACTTGATGTTGTTGCACAAAGTCATCTAGCTCCTTCACCCAAACCCTGACTGGAAATTTAGGTGATCCATCAAAGATAGATAGATAAAATCTACCCCTACCATGTTGCTCCTCCTTTATGGCTTTTCCCTCCTTGATCTTTCAGAATCCTTGAAAGTTCAAGTTATCTTTGAACTCCTTGGACTGAGCTTCATACTCCTCTAAATACTCTCTAAGAGTCTCCTTCTTAGGCACACCTCCTTTCTTCCTCTTCATGAAGAAATCACAAACAGAATGTTGAAGATTAGGTTATATGGCTGAGTGCACATACCCATGAGATGAGGATTCAAAATATTCCTCATGCATAGATCTTGTAGATCTGATCAAAAGATCTTTCTTCTCTTGAAACTTTCTAAGAGTTTCACTGCTTCTTCTTTCTTCTTCTTGTTCAACCTCCTTGGAGAGGTTCTTCTTAGATCTTAAATCTGATGAGAATAAACCCATATTATTCATCATTCTGACCTTTATCCTTGCTGCAATACCACTATAAATTTCCCTTTTCAGGAATATGAAAATTCTATTCCAGAGATTGACTGCAGGGGCATTTACTAGATATGTCACCTTTGAAAAAAGGATGATATCTAGAGGCTACCTGGAAATTTTTAGACTCTGTCTATAGAGCTTGAAATATTCCTCCTTCATGGATTCAAAACTTTTGTTTGAAGCCACAGGTTGAGCCAAAGATCTTGCTCTGATACCATTGTAATATCCCTCTTTCAGGAACAGCTACAGATTGGAAATAATATGAGTTATTAAAAATTTGGAGCTATATAAATATGTCATATATAGACACAAAATAATTAACCTTCAATAAATTATGCAGCAACACCCTTATACAGCATTTTATAAAGCAAAAGATGGGGAAAAGTGATGATTTTGGCCCTAAAACGAGTGTATTAAGATATTTGAATAAGAATAAGATGGTAAAGTGGTTGGATATGATTTATAGGGTTATTAGGGACTCCCATGTCTAATTTAATCAAAAAAAAATAATTTTTTCTAAGTTAAACAGTTCCTCCTTTCCTAACTAGGCTAGAAAACCCTGATTTCCCAAGACTAGAATTATGTAGAAATTTACTGAAGCATGTGAGAGTGATTTTCTGAAGGGTATGAATGAAATAAGGTTTTAATATTGAAAAATAATACCATGTTCATAACTCATACACTTTACAGAAGAATAATGAGAGAATACAGAAGAAATCCTCAAGAAAGAGGTGTTTCAACCGTATAAAAAGACTGCATAACAGTGACAACGTAATTTTAGGGCTGAAGCAGAATTTTATTTATTTTTAATATATATATCATATCAGTACACAAAAATATATATCCAATATAGATCCATGTACAATAAGAGTTGATCTATACATTCCCCTTGGGTTTTTTCTCAAAACATGAAGCACCGGAAGTAGATATGAGATCTAAGAATGTAGATCTGCAGAATGATTCAGAAAATAATTGAATCATGAAAATGTATAATATAAGATCTGAAATATAACATATATTGGTTGGCCAATCTATGGATCACCATAGTGATGGATGAATTCAATCACCCGAGATCTCTCCTCCAAAATGTAAGCAGAACACCCTGCAATTGTAGATCTGCAAATAATGCTATCTTAGGGAGAGAAATTTTTTTTTAGCTTTTGAAGATGAAAGGGCCTGATGCTAGGATGTAGATCTGAAGTATACTAAGCAAATGAACTCTTCCAGGAGGTTAAATAACACACTCACTGAGAAGAGCCACTGCTATCATCCAAATCTGAGCAGATCTAGATCTCCACTTGTTGCAACTCACAAGATAGCTCAACCCTCAACATGAGTAGCACTATAATGTAAGGTGAAACTTGGCCCAAGCCTGATAGTCGATAATTTTAGCACAATTATCCTCCAAGAGCTGCTCAAGGAAGGAGGTGGGATTCCTGAACAGGAATGCCCAACAAGGGATGTCTAAGCAGACATACCTTCAGAAATAATTTCCTCAACAACCTTTTCCTTAATTCCCTCCTCTTCCTTTTATAAGAGAGGAGTCTTTTCAAACCCTAAACCACCTTGAATCACTTAACCCTTTTCACTTTACAACCTCCTTCTAGAACTCGGTTGTCCCTCAAAGAGGTTCAATGCATCTAGACTGCATTGTTTGACTTGGTCAAAGATGATCCATTCTTGTGATTTAACCAATTCACACCTGCAGGAGTTTATTTGTATAGCCCAGATATGTCTTTGTTCACATAGGCATTAATTTATTCTTGGCTTTCCATGAGTTTTACATGTCCTCCTTTACAATTTATTCATCAATACATGAAATGAAAAATAAACAAGGAAAAATTAATATTCCTATTAGCTACAACTAATTTAGGGATATTACAGTTTCTAGAGTACCAGTGCAAGGAGAAATATGGGCAGAAAAGCATCTCCTCCTGAGAGAAGCAGTAGTAGTATACCAGGACCCGGATGAACCGTTGGAACGAAAAAATAGAGGGATTAACCCTGCCTTTTTACACCAGCCATGGTAGGAGCTGGCAGCATTCATCCAGAAGTTTATTACATGTGAAGGACATCAGGATGTGGTAAAACCTTGAAAGATCAAACTTTTAGCTACACTTAAACAAAAAATTTCAATTAATCTGCCTGTCTTTTTGAATTATGTATTTCATGATACTTTTGTTTGATTGAGGAAGGCCAAGAAGCCCCAAGAAGTGGTTGGTCACCAGGGATTAATAAAACTAATCATCATTCATGAGCTATATAGGCAGTAGATAGCATGGGATAATTTCATCAACCCAAGGGCACATGAACCAGAAGCATACCTTGAGGGAACCGAAATTAAACCCCCTATGGTAAATCCTCTAAGAAGAAAAAGGACCCAAACCTCAACGTCATAGCCAAATAGGAAAAAATGGCTCAGAACACCCTAGGGAACCTTGAACCTCATGGAGGAAGAAGAACCATCCCATGCACCCTTGCAAGAATTCAAGGAGGAAATGGCCCGAGTCCTAGGACAAATAAGGATAAACTATGAATTGAGAAACCCATTGGAAGCAGGGGAGCAAGAGGAACTTGTTGATAAAACCACCACTCCTAGCAGCTCTGGTCACACTAACGTCCTACTTGACCTAGAGGAACCACGAGATGATGAGGCTCTATCTCCTATTGATAATTACGAAGTGTATAGAGATGGACAGGCAGACGAGAGATTAGAATCATAGGATTATTTAGGTGACACTATCCTTGTGGAGCAGAGCACACACACGGGGATAGCCCCTTTGTCACCAAGAGGTAGCATCGCTCCTCCTAGTCAGTACCCTCACATTGAGGTCAATTCTGAATACGTAATCATAAACACCATTCTAGACGCTATCCCAAAAAAATAGAATTCCACTCCCCTATCACCTACTGAAATAAGAATAGGGGAAGGTTCAGATGAGAGGAGAAGTGAGAAACTAAGAAGGACCTACAAGAGATTGGAAAAATTGGTGAAATATCTAAGGAAACAACTGAAAAAATAAATAAGGGCCCAAAAGCCAAGGACAAAAACCTCTATTGCAGGAACTCAAACAGAACTAGTAAATACTATCGAAAGTGGAATGAAAACTAACTTAGCCGGCACCATGGAAACTGGAATACAAACCAATTTGATAACTACTACTGAAACTGAAATACAAACCAACCTAGTAGACACCACCGAGGACGAAGTGAAAATGGAACTGGAAAACATCATCGAAGCCTCCACCCAAACTAAGTAGAAGGTTATAGAGGAAAAGGGGACCCAAACAAAGGAAGCCCCTGCCTATGCCCATCTATTGGAGATAGCTACCAACCAGAGATTACAAAATGAACTAGTGCAAGTGCAGCATGAACTGACACAGTGCAAAAAGAAGGGGGTGCCATTACAAGAATATTAGGCACTGCAAAAGAAGTTCACTGACCTCTCCATTATAGAAGATGAGACATTCGCCCAACTTAGAGGAGAGTAGGATAAGGTTAAAGTGTTACAAGAGTAGGTAGAGCAAGATAAGAAGAAAATCTCTAAAATTTTCTCTCTATATGATGATCCACTATCATGCAGAGCTCCATCGACCAACTATGCCTTGTTCCTAACAGAATGGTACTTACTCTTGAAATTTAAAGCTTTCAGGGTAGGGAAACCCACTACCTTTAGGACCATAGAAGAATTTGTCCAATGTTGTAACGATCAGGATGAGCAGGTCCAACGCCTCTTGTGTGAGATTTACATGCATAAATTTCTTCCTAGAAGAAGACATGAACAGCAACCCTAGCCCCTTCATAGGGGATGTACAGCTGCAACCCTTACTTTCATTTGCTAAAAACTAGATCAGGTGGGCCAAAGCCTATGGCATCTTCCAGAAGAGAGAGCATAGTCTAGATTTATGGGTAAGGGGGGAGCCTATGAAACCCCTGAAACTGATCATCCAGAACAAAAACTTCATGAGAAGGCTAGGTGTGAAGACTAGGTTGGGGCCCATCCATAATGATATCATAGAAAATGCACGAGAATACTTTGAGGACATTCGTGAAGTGGCCTTAGCAGTAGCCAAGAAAATATGGATGGCCTCCACAAACAATGTGAATAATACGGAGCCATTTAACTATAGGAATTTCAAGGCTACTCCCTCCAGATTCCTTTCATACAGCAGCCTAGTGTATAGCATGGGGCCTACCTAGTTGGGATGTATATATAGAAACCCTGTCCTCTGGAATCCTCCTGCGGATTATAATTACAATTACGAATTACCAGAAGGAGCCACAAGCGCTGCTTTTGCACTCATGAAACGAAAACAATGCTTCAGAGCATACAACGAAAAGGCCTACCCTACCTACTCCTTAACACAACTACATCTCAATCATCTGTTTGCATGAGGACATGCAACTAGGTAAGCAGGGGAGTATTTTGGGAAAAAATTAAAGTATGATTTTCACCCTGTAAGTACTTCAAATTATGTTATAATTTTGGGGGAATCCCTCTTCATATTAACAATAAAGGATAAAAGATTATGAAAATGGGAAAAATCAGACTAATGATGAAAAGGATGTTTTTTGTAATAGAAAATTGACTTCTCTTATATCCACATGCAGGAAGGAAGAATACCTCGACCAATAAGAAATAGAAGCCAGCCAATGGATGTGAGAATATGAAATACTAGCAATTCCCAACGGCTGGTAGAAGGTAGACAGACGAATTCAAGTCGAAGAACTCAAACAACAGCCACGCGCAGCGAGCTGTCATTTGGGAAACACTTCAAAATTTTTGAAATTTCCTTTAAAAGGGAAAAGGACAGAGGAGAAGGAGAGTTGGAAACATGACAGGAAATTCATTCTGTAATAGACAAATTAGAAATACTCTGTCTAATTGTGTTTTTGTAACATCACTGGATATAATATAGAGCTTTTAAGAATCATCTTTCGAAGTTTTTACGGTGCTAAGGCTTCTGGTAGTCTGGACCCAACCTCTAGAAGCTCCACGCAATTTTTTCATACTTTGTGTAGTTTTAGAATCAACGCTTAAGAATCTGATGCAGTTGTAAAGTATATTTCCATTCAATAGAAATACAGTTCTCTTCCTTCAAGATTTTTATAAATTGCGTTCTTAAAGTAGGACAATCACAATCGTATTTTCCGACTTACAACAATTCTTTGTTATCAATAGATAGTTCCAGTTCTTTTAATACCATTGCATTTGAATTACAGATCGTAGAATAAGCTGATTTCAGTATTATCTGTCTTTATGAATTTAATTCTCCTTCTAGCATAATGAATCATTCAACCATTGCTCAATGTTGATTAATTAAGTCATAAAGAGAACTCCATTGCAAAATTACTTAATTATTTGTTGTACAAGTTATTTAATTTGCTTCAGTCATACTGTTCTTCCATTACTTTTCAGATTAGTTATCTTGTTGTTCCATTACTGCTCAGCTAGTTATATTGTTGTTCCATTATTTCTTAGATAGCTAGACTGTTGATTCAATTTGACTCCATTACTGATTAGTTTAGTTATACTGTTGTTCCATTCAATTCCATCACTGTTCAATTGATTTTCGAATTCAATTCAATGTCTACTTGATTTCTCTAAAAAAAAATTCGGTTCATTTGCCGTTTAATTCTAGTAGATAAATGCAAAATTCCATTGCTCAATCTTAGGCCACCCCTCATAGGATAAGAAATCTCAGGAAGTTAGTAAATTCTTCCTCATAAGTGATAAGGAAAATCTGTTAGACGAGCTGACTAGCATATATTGTGTCAGCACTCTTAGAATAAAAATACCTACCCCTGGTTGATAATTTAATGAGAAAGCACTAGAGTTGTCAATAAAAATTCACCTCTTTCAACACCAACACCTAGGTGGTCACAACTTAGAAAATTTGATATGTCCGCCCTCAAACAAAATGACTGGACTAGAATATGTTTCATCAGGCGCCTTCGTACAACACGACATGACGTGCCTGAGCGAACGAAGGCACAAAGGAGAAAATGACAAACAATCCATATGAATGTGCACAAGGAACCCGGGTAGCCACAACTTATCAAATTTGATACGGGCACCCTCAAACAAAACAACCCGACCTAAATATGTTTCACCGGTCGCCCTCGCACAACGAGACACGGCTCGCCCGACCGAATGAAGGCACAAGGGAGAAAATGAAAAATGGGCCACATGAATGTGCACATACAACTTGGGTGGTCACAACTTAGAAAATTTGATATGGTTTCCCTCAAATGAAACCACTTGACCCAAATGCATTTCATTGGGCGCCCTCACATGGCATGACATAGCACACCTGACTGAATGAAGGCACAAGGGAGAAAATAACAAAAAGGACACACAAACATGCACAAGGCACCCGAGCGGTCAAAAATTAGAAAATTTGATATTGTATCCCTCAAACTAAAAGACCTGAACCCAATGCGTTTCATTGGGTGCCGTCATACGGCACACCCAACCGAAAAAAGGCACAAGGGACAAAATGATAAATAGGCTACACGAATGTGCACAAGACACCTAGGAGATCACAACTTATCAAATTTGATATGGCCTCCCTCAAATGAAATGGCATGACCTGAAGCGTTTCATCTAGCGCCCTCAGAACGGTGCGACATGGTGTGCCTAACCGAACGAAGGCATAAGCGAACAAATGACAAATGGGTCGCACGAACGTGCAAAAGTCACCCTGGCAGTCACAACTTAGTAAATTTTGTATGGTCACCCTTAAACGAAACAACCTAACCCGAATTCATTTCATCGGGTTACCTCACACGCCATAACACGATGCGCATGCCTGAATGAAGGTACAAGGGAGAAAACAACGAACGGGCCGCACGAATGTGCACAAGGCACCTGGGCAGTCACAGGTTAGGAAATTTGATGCGATTGGCCTTAAACCAAACGACCCTCACATGAAGCGACAGGGCGCGCCTGAACGAACGAAGGCACAAGGGTGAAAATGGAAAATGGGTGATAAGAACATGCACAAGGCACCCAAGCGGTCACAACTTAGCAAATCTAATATGACCGCCCTAAAAAAAATGACCTGAACCAAACACATTTCATCAGGTGGCCTCACACAGAGCAAAACAGTGCACCCGACCGAAAGTAGGCACAAGGGAGAAAATGGAAAATGGGCCGCACGAACATGTACAATGCACCCAAGCAGTCACAACTTAACAAATGTGATATGACCACCCTCAAATGAAACGACCTGACCTGGACGCGTTTCATTGGGCGCCCTCACACAGGGAGACATGGCATGCCTGATCGGACAAAGGCACAAGGGAGAAAATGACAAATGGGCCACATGAATGTGCACAAGGCACCCGGGCATTCACAAATTAGAAAATTTCATATGGGCACCCTCAAACAAAACGACCCGACCCGAACGCATTTCATCGTGCGGCCTCACATGGTGCAACATGATGCGCCCGACTGAACTAAGGCACAAGGGAGAAAATGGAAAATGGATCGCATGAACGTGCGCAAGGCACCTAGGTGGTCACAACTTAACAAATTTGATACGGCTGCTCTCAAAAAAAATGACCTGACCAGAATGCATTTCATTGGGCGCCCTCACATGGCATGAGATGACGCACCTGACCGAACGAAGGAACAAGGGAGAAAATGAAAAAATGGCCACACAGAATTGCATAAGGAACTTGGGTGGTCACGACTTAGCAAATGTGATATGGCCACCCTCAAATGAAATGACTCGACCCGAATGCGTTTCAACCGGTGCCATCGTACAGCATGACACGGATTGCCCGAGCGAGCAAAGGCAAGAGGGAGAAAATGGAAAATGGGCCACATGAATATGCACAAGGCACCTGAGTAGTCACAACTTAGTAAATTTGATACGGCCACCATCAAATGAAATGACCTAACCTGAACACCTTTCATCGGGCACCCTCAAATGAAATGAACCGACCCGAACACATGTCATTGGGTGCCCTCACATAGCACGCCTGAACGAATGAACGCACAAGGGAGAAAACGACAAACGGGCCACACAAACATGCACAAGGCACCCGAGCGATCACAACTTAACAAATTTTATACAGCCTCCCTCAAACGAAATGACTTGAACTAAACGCGTTTCATCGGGCATCCTCACATGATGTGACATGGCATGCCCCACTGAACGAAGGCACAAGGGAGCAAACAAAAAATAGGTTGCATGAACCTGCATAAGGAACCCAGGCAGTCATAAATTAACACATTTGATATGGCCTCCCTCAAACAAAATGACCCGAACGTGTTTCATCTGGCGCCCTCACACGGCGTGAAATGGCACACCTGACTGAACGAAGGCACAAGGGAGAAAAAAAAATGGGTTGCAGGAACATAGCAAATTTGATACGACCGCCCTCAAACAAAATGACCCAACCCGAATGCGTTTCATCAGGCACCCTCACACTGTGCAACACGGCGCACCTGAACGAACGAAGGCACAAGGGAGAAAATGAAAAACGGGTCACACGAATGTGTACAGGGCACCTGGGCAGTCCCAAATTAACAAATTTGATAGGGCCTCCCTAAAAAAAAATGAATAGATTCGAACGCATTTCATCGGAGGCCCTCAAACGGCATGACATATCACGCCTGACCGAACGACGCCACAAGGGATAAAATGGAAAATAGGTCACACGAACGTGCACAAGGCACCCGAGCGGTCACAACTTAGAAAATTTGATATGACCAACCTCAAACAAAATGACCAGACTTGAACACGTTTCATCCTGTGCCCTCACACATTGCAACATGGCGTGCCCAACAAAAGGAAGGCACAAGGGAGAAAATGGTAAATGGGCCACATGAACATGCATAAGGCACTCGGGAAGTCACAACTTAGAAAATTTGATATGACCACCCTCAAACGAAATGACCTAATCTGAACACGTCTCATCGGGTGCCCTCACAAAGTGAGACATGATGCGCCCAACCAAACGAAGGCACAGGGGAGTAATCTAAAAATGCGTTGCACGAATGTGCACAAGGCACACAAGTGGTCACAACTTAGCAAATTTGATATGGGCGCACTCAAACGAAATGACCTGACCCGAACACGTTTCATCGGACGCCCTCACACAATGCGACACAGCACGCTGGACCGAACGAAGGCACATGGGAGAAAATGGAAAATGGGTCATGTGAACATGCATAAGGCACCTAGGTGGTCACAACTTAGAAAATTTGATACGACTTCCCTCAAAAGAAATGACCTGAATTGAATGCGTTTCATTGAGCACCCTCACACATCGTGACACAGCGTGCTTGACCAAATGAAGGCACAAGGGAGAAAATGAAAAATGGGCCACATGAATGTGCACAAGGCACCCGGGCTATCACAACTTAGCAAATTTGATATGGCCACCCTCAAACGAAACGACATGACCCAAACGAGTTTCAACGGGCACCCTCGCATGGCTTGACACGGCATGCCCGACCAAGCAAAGGCAAGAGGGACCAAATGTAAAATGGATCGCATGAACATGCACAAGGCACCCGAGTGGTCACAACAAAGAAAATTTGATACAACAACCCTAAACAAAATGACCTGACCCGAATGTGTTTCATCGGGCGCCCTTAAACGAAATAACCTGACCCAAACACGTTTCATCGAGTGCCCTCACATGACATGACATGGCGTGCCCAACCGAATGAAGGAAACAGGGAGAATATGAAAAATGAGCCACACAAATGTGCACAAGGAATTTGATCGATCACAACTTAGAAAATTTTATACGGTCTCCCTCAAACAAAATGACCTAGCTCAAACGCGTTTCATCAGGTGCCCTCACACGGTGTCACATGGCGCGCCCGATCGAATGAAGGAATAAAGGAGAAAACAGAAAACAAGTCACACAAACGTGCATAAGGCACCCAGGTGGTCACAAATTACAAATTTGATACGACTGCACTCAAACAAAACAACTCGACCTGAACACGTTTCATCGGGTGCCCTCACACGATGCGATGCAACGCATCCAACTGAACTAATGTATTAGGGAAATAATGAAAAATGGGCCGCACGAACATGAAAAAGGCACCTGGGCAGTCACAACTTAGCAAATTTGATATGGCCACCCTGAAACAAAATGACCTGACCCAAATGCGTTTCATCGGGCACCCTCACACGGCAGACACGACGTGCCTGAATGAATGAAGGCACAAGGGAGAAAATGATAGATGGGTTGCACTAACATGCAAAATGCACTCAGGAAGTCACAACTTAGAAAATTTGATAGGGCCACCATCAAACAAAATGACCCAACCCAAACGTGTTTCATCCAGCACCCTCAGAAAGGCACACCTGACGAAACGAGGGCACAAGGGAGAAAATATAAAATGGGCCACATGAACGTACACAAGGCACCTTGGCAGTTACAACTTAGAAAATTTGATATGGTCACCCTCAAACGAAGTGACCCGACGCGAATACATTTCAGTGGGTACCCTCACACGACACAACATGACGTGCTCGACTGAACGAAAGCACAAATGAGCAAATGAAAAACTGGCCACTTGAACATGTAGAAGGCACCCAGGAAGTCACAACTTAGAAATTTTGATACGACCTCCCTAAAACGAAATGACCTGACTCAAACGTGTTTCATTGGGCATCCTGGCACGGTGCAACACAGCTCGCCTGACTAAATGAAGGCACAAGGGAGAAAATGGAAAATGGGCAGCATGAATGTGCACAAGGAACTCAACCAGTCACAACTTAGAAAATTTGATACGGCCACCCTCAAACAAAACGGCTTGACCGGAACGCATTTCATCGGGCACCCTCACGCAAAGCAACACAGTGCGCCCGAGTAAATGAAGGCACAAGGGAGAAAATAAGAAACATGCTGGAAGAACATGCACAAGGAACTCGAGCAGTCACAACTTAGCAAATTTGATATGACCTCCCTCAAATGAAAAGACCTGACCCCAACGTGTTTCATTGGGCACCCTCACATGGCACGACAAGTAATGCTCAATCGAACGAAGGCACAAGGGAGAAAATGGAAAACGGGATACATGATCATGCACAAGGCACCCGGGCATTCAAAACTTAGCAAATTTTATACGCCCGCCCTCAAATGAAATGACCCGACCCGAATGTGTTTCATAGGGCACCCTCACACAACGCCACACGACGCACTTGACCGAATGAAGGCATAAGGGAGAAAATGGAAGAGGGGCTGCAAAAACGTGCACAAGGCACCTTAGTGGTCATAACTTAGCAAATTTGATATGGTCGCCCTCAAATTAAATGACCCAAATCGAACACATTTCATCAGGCGCCCTCACACAATGTTCCTAACTGAATGAAAGCACAAGGGAGCAAATGGTAAATGGGCTGCACGAATGTGCGCAATGCACCGGGGTGGTCACAATTTGGCAAATTTGATACGATTACCCTCAAACGAAATGACTCGACTTGAACATGTTTCATCGAGTACCCTTACACGCCGCGACATGGCCCGCCCGACCAAATGAAGGCATAAGGGAGCGAATTTCAAATGGGCTGCATGAACATGCACAAGACAACCGGGCATTCACAACTTAGAAAATTTGATGCGACCACCCTTAAATGAAATGAACCGACCCAAATGCATTTCATTTTATGCCTTCACATGGCACGCCCGACCGAACGAAGGCACAAGGGAGAAAAAGGAAAATTGGCCACACGAACGTGCACAATGCACCTGGGTGGTCACAACTTGGCAAATTTCATATTGCCACCCTCAAACGAAACGACCTGACCCTAATGCATTTCATCGGTCGCTTGCTCATGGCGCGACATGGCACGCCCGATCGAATGAAGGCACAAGGGAGAAAATGGAAAACGAGCTATAAAAATGTGTACAAGGCACTCGGGTAGTCACAACTTATCAAATTTGATACACCCACCCTCAAATGAAATGACCCAACCTGAAAAAATTTCATCGGGCACCCTCACACTACGCACCTAACCAAACAAAGGAAAAAGGGAGCAAATGGCAGACGGGTCCCACTAACCTGCACAAGGCACTGGGGCAGTCACAACGTAGAAAATTTGATACGGCCACCCTCAAACCAAATGAACGAAGTCAAACGTGTGTCATCGGGCTCCCTCAAATGGTGTGACAAGGCGTGCTCGACTGAACGAAGGCACAAGGGAGAAAATGACAAATGGGCTGCACAAACATGCACAATGCAGCCTGGTGGTCACAACTTAGCAAATCGGATATGGTAGCACTCAAACAAAACGACCCAACCATAACACGTTTCATTGAGCAACCTTACACTACATGACACGGTGCGCCCGACCGAATGAAGTCATACGGGAGAAAATGACAACTGGGGCTACATGAACATACATAAGGCAATAGGGAAGTCACAACTTAACAAATTTGATACAGTCACCCTCAAATTAAATGACCCGACCCAAATGCATTTCATCGGGTTCTCTCACACAGCACAACACAATGTGCCCAGTCTGACGATGGCACAAGGGATTAAATGGAAAACGGGCTGTACGAATGTGCACAAGGCACTCGAATGGTCATAACTTAACAAATTTGATATGGCTGCCCTCAAATGAAAGGACCCGAATGCATTTCATCGGGTGCCCTCACATGGCGTACTCGACCGTATGAAAGCACAAGGTAGAAAATGGAAAATGGGCCGCACGAACATGCACAACGTAACCAGGCGTTCAAAACTTATCAATTTTTATACGGCCACCCTCTAATGAAATGACCCAACCCGAACACATTTCATCGGGTGCCATCACATGGAATGCCAGACCAAACAAAGGCACATGGGAGAAAAGTGAAAAAGGGCTGCACAAATGTGCACAAGGCACACGAGCGGTCACAGCTTAGCAAATTTCATACAACCACCCTCAAACAAAATGACCCGACCCGAATGCATTTCGTAGGGCACCCTCACACGACACGATATGACACGCCCGACCGAATGAAGGCACAAGGGAGAAATTGGAAAACGGGTCGCATGAACATGCACAAGGCACCTGGGTGGTCACAACTTAACAAATTTTATATGGTCGTGCTCAAACAAAATGACCCAACTTGAATGTGTTTCATTAGGTGCCCTCGCACTACGCCACACTGCACGCCCAAATGAATGAAGGCACAAGGGAGAAAACGAAAAACGGACCACACAAATGTGCATAACGAACCTGAGCATTCACAACTTAGCAAATTTGATACAACCACCCTCAAACTAAACGACTCGACCCGAATGCGTTTCATCGGGCGCCCTCACACCATGAAACACGTCGTGCCCAACTAAACGAAGGCATAAGGGAGAAAATGATAAAAGCGTCACTCGAACATGCATAAGGCACCCCTGGGTCACAACTTAGAAAATTTGAGACAACCGCCCTCAAACCAAATGACCCGAGCCAAACACATGTCATCAGGCTCCCTCACACGACGCGACAGGGCGTGCCCGACCGAACAAAGGCAAATGGAAAATGGGTCACACAAAAATGCACAATGCACCCAAGCGGTCACAACTTAGAAAATTTGATACGGCCACCCTCAAACTAAATGAGCTGAACTGAACGCATTTCATTAGGCACCCTCGAACAAAATGACCTGACCCAAACACATTTCATTAGGTGCCATGGTGCTCCCGACTGAATGAAGGCACAAGGGAGAAAATGGAAAACGGGCTGCACAAGGCACTCAACCTGTCATAACTTAGAAAATTTGTTACGACCTCCGTCAAATGGAATGACCCAATTGGAACGTGTTTCGTCGGGTGCCCTGACATGGTGCGACAGGATGCGCCCAACTGGACGAAGGCACAAGGCAGCAAATGGAAAACGGGTTGCACAAACATGCTCAAGGCACTCGGGTGGTAGAAACTTACCAAATTTGATACGGTCACCCTCAAACTAAATGACTCGACCCGAACGCGTTTTATCTGGTTCCTTCACACAGTGCGACACGGTGCGCCCAACCCAACAAAGGCGAAAGGGAGAAAATGAAAAATCAGCCACAAGAACGTGAAAAAGGCACCCAGGTGGTCACAAATTAGCAAAAAACGTGCCTGAACGAACGAAGGCATAAGGGAGAAAATGACAAACGGGCTACACGAACATGCAAAAGGCACCTAGGCAGTCACAAATCATCAAATTTGATGCGGCTTCCCTCAAACGAAACGACCTGACCCGAACGCATTTCATCGGGCACTCAAAAAAATGACTTGACCCGAACGCTTTTCATCGGGCTCCCTCACATGGCGTGCCTAACTAAACGAAGGCACAAGGGAGAAAATGGAAAATGGGTTGCATGAACGTGCTCAAGGTACTCAAGTAGTCACAACTTAGAAAATTTGATAGGAACTCCCTCAAATGAAACAACCCAACCAGAACATGTTTCATCGGGCGCCCTCACACAGCGCGACACAACGCGCCTAACTGAATGAAGGCACAAGGGAGAAAATGGAAAATGAGTTGCACGAACGTGCACAAGGGATCTGGGTGGTCAAAAATTAGAAAATTTGATATGACCGCCCTCAAATGAAAAGACCCGACCCAAACACATTTTATCGGGCGCCCTCATAGGGCGCGACACGACGCTCGTGAACCAACAAAGGCGCAAGGGAGAAAAATACAAACAGGCCACATGAACATGAACCCTGGGCAATCATAACTTAGAAAATTTTATAGGGCCGCCCTCAAACGAAACAACCAGAGCCAAATACGTTTCATCGGACACCCTCACATGATTAGACAAGGCACGCCTGACTGAACGAAGTCACAAGGGAGCAAATGGAAAATGTGTTGCAAGAATGTGCACAAGGTACCCAGGTGGTCACAAATTAGAAAATTTGATACGACCGCCCTCAAATGCAATGACCCAACCCGAAAACGTTTCATCGAGTGCCCTCACATGACGCCACCTTGCACGCTCGACCAAATGAAGGCACAAGGGAGAAAAGGGCAAACAAGCTGCATGAACATGCACAAGGCACACGTGTGTTCACAACTTAGAAAATTTGAGACGATTGCCCTCAAACGAAATGATCTGACTGGAGCGTGATTCATCGGGGTCCCTCACATGGTGCGACGCGGCTTAGCCGACCAAAAGAAGGCACAAGGGAGAAAATGAAAAATGGGTCGCATGAACGAGCACAAGGAAACTAGGCGATCAAAACTTAGCAAATTTGATATGGCTACCCTAAAACGAAGCGACCTAACCCGAACGCGTTTCATCGGGCATTCTCACAGGACATGCCTGACCGAACGAAGGCATAAGGGAGAAAACAACAAATAGGTCGCAAAACCATGCAAAAGGCACCTAGGCAGTCACAACTTAGCAAATTTGATACAACCACCCTCAAATGAAAGGATCTGACTTGTACGTGTTTCATCAGGCAGCATCAAATGAAACGACATGACCCAAATGCATTTCAACGGGTGCCCTCACATGGTGCAACACAACGCACCTGACCAAATGAAACCACAAGGGAAAAAATGGCATATGGGCCACACGAACTTGCATAAGGCACTTGGGCAGTCACAACTTAGTAAATTTGATACAGCCGCCCTCAAACAAAACCTGAACACGTTTCGTTGGGTGCCCTTACACAGTGCGACAAGGCACGCTCGAACAAATGAAGGCACAAGGGAGAAAACTACAAATCGACCGCATAAATGTGCACAAGGCACCCAGATGGTCATAACCTAGAAAATTTGAGATGGCTGCCCTCAAACCAAATGACCTGATCCAAACACGTTTCATCGGGCTCCCTCACACAGCGCAATAGGGCGTGCCCGATCAAACAAAGCCACAAGGGAGAAAATGACAAAAAAACCTTCAAACGAAATGACTCGACTTGAATGCGTTGTGTCGGGCATCCTCACACAACGCGACATGGCCTGCCCGATTGAATGAAGGAACAAGGGAGAAAATCGAAAATGGGCTATGAGAATAAGAACAAGGCACATTTGCAGCCATAACCTAGCATACATTTCATTGGGTGTCCTCACACTGCATGACATGGCGTGCCTGACTAAACAAAGACACAAGGGAGAAACAGCCGGACCCAAACATGTTTCATCGGGAGCCCTCACAACGGCTTGACATGGCACGCCCAGACAAATGAAGGCAAAAGGGAGAAAATAGAAAATTGGTCACACAAACGAGCACAAGGAACTCGAGTGGTCACAAAATAGAAAATTTTATACAACCGCCCTCAAAAGAAATGACCCAACCCAAACACGTTTCATCGAATGCCCTCACACAGCACGACACGGCGTGCCCGACCGAATGAAGGCACAAGGGGGAAAATGACAAACAGGCTATATAAACATGCACAAGGCACCTTAGCAGTCACAACTTAGCAAATTTGATACGACCTCCCTCAAACAAAACTACCCAACCCGAACGCATTCCATCGGGCGCCCTCACACAGCATGACACGGCATGCCTGACCGTACGAAGGCACAAGCGAGCAAATATAAAACAGGTTGCACAAACATGTATAAGGCACCCAGGAAATCACAACTTAAAAAATTTGATACGACCATCCTCAAACAAAACGACCCGACCCGAACGTGTTTCATCAGGCACCCCCACACGGCGTGACACAATGCACCAGACCGAACCAAGGCACAAGGGAGAAAATGGAAAATGAGTTGCACGAACGTGCACAAGGCACCCAGGTGGTCAAAAATTAGTAACTTTGATATATCCGCCCTCAAATAAAATGACGCGACCTAACACATTTCATCAAGCGTCCTCATAACGACGTGACACGGCACGCCCGACCGAATGAAGGGACAATGGAGAAAATGGAAGCTAGGCTGCATGAACATGCACAAGGCACCAAGGTGGTCACAACTTAGAAAATTTGATACAACCGACCTCACAAGAAATCCCCCGACCCGAACGTGTTTCATTGGGCGCCCTCACACAGTGCAAGTGGGTGTGCCTGATGGAACGAAGGCACAAGGCACCTGAGTGGTCACAGCTTAGGAAATTTGATATGGCCACCCTCAAAGCAAATGATCGGAGTCGAACGTGTTTCATAGAGATCCCCCGCACGACGTGACAGGGCACACTCGACCGAACGCAGGCACAAGGGATGAATGGAAAAAGAGCTGCACGAATGTGTACAAGGCCCCCGTGTAGTCAAAACTTAGAAAATTTTATACGGGCACCATTAAACAAAATGACCCGAGTCCAGCGTGTTTTATCGAGAACCCTCACACCACGTGACATGGCGCGCTCGACTAAACAAAGGAGAAAGAGATAAAATGACAAAAATACTGCATGAACATGCACAAGGCACCCAGGTAGTCATAACTTAGCAAATTTGATAGGGTTTCCCTCAAAGGAAATGAACAAAGCTGAACATGTTTCATTGGGCACCCTCACACGGTGCGACAAGACGGGCCCGACCGAATGAAGTCAAAAGGAATAAAATGGAAAACTAGTCACACAAACATGCACAAGGCACCCAAGCGATCACAACTTGGAAAATTTGATGCAACTGCCCTCAAATAAAATTACCAAATCTGAATGCGTTTCATAGGGTACCCTCACACGGCACCACCTTGCACGCTCGACTGAACGAATGCAAAAGGGAGAAAATGAAAAACGAGCTGCATGAACGTGCACAAGGCACACGGGTGGTCACAACTTAGAAAATTTGATATGACTACCCTCAAAGGAAACAACCTGACCCGAATGCGATTCATTAAGCACCCTCACACAGCATGACACAGCCTGCCTGACCAAAAGAAGGCACAAGGGAGAAAATGACAAATCGGTCGCACAAACGATCACAAGGCAACCAGGTGGTCACAAATTAGCAAATTTGGCATGGCTTCCCCCAAACGAAGCGATCCGACCTGAACGCGTTTCATCGGGCTCCCTCACAGGATGTGCCAAATTGAACAAAGGCATAAGAAAATGACAAACGGTTCGCACGAACGTGCACAAGGTACCCGGGTGGTCACAACTTATAAAATTTGATACGATCGCACTCAAATGAAACAACCTGACCAAAATGTATTTCATCAGGCACCGTCAAATGAAATGACATGACCCGAACACATTTCATCAGGTGCACTCACACGTTACGAGATGACACGCCCAATCAAAGGAAGGCACAATGACGCAAGTGGAAAATGGGTCGCACGAACTTGCACAAGGCACTCAGGTGGTCACAACTTAGAAAATTTGATACGGTCTCCCTCAATTGAAATGACCTGACCCAAATGCATTTCATCAGGTGCCCTCACACGGCGCAACAAGGCACACCCAACCAAACGAAGGCATAAGGGAGAAAATTGCAAATAGGGCACACCAATGTGCACAAGGCACCCGGGCGGTCACAACCTAGAAAATTTGATATGGCCACCCTCTAACCAAATGACCTTAGCTGAACGCGTTTCATCGAGCTCCCTCACACGGTCTAACAGGGTGTGCCCGACCAAACCAAGGCACAAGGGATAAAATGGCAAGCAGGCCACATGAATATGTACAGGGGACCTGGTTGGTCACAACATAGAAAATTTGATACGGTTGCTGTCAAACAAAATGACCCAACCTGAACGCATTTCATCAGGCGTCCTCACATGGCGCAACATGGCCTGCCTAAATGATCAAAGGAATAAGGGAGAAAATGGAAAATGGACCATACAAAGGAGCACAAGGGACATGGGAAGTAATAACATAGAAAATTTGATATGGGCACCTTCAAAATAAATGACTAGACCAGAATGCATTGCATCGGGCACCCTCACACTGCTCGACACAACTCGCTTGACTGAACAAAGGCACAAGGGAGAAACGACCCGACCCGAATGGGTTTCATCTGGTGCCCTTACAATGGAGCAAAAAGGCATGCCTGACTGAATGAAAGCACAAGGTAGAAAAGGGAAAATGGGCCGCACGAATGTGCACAAGGAACCCGAGCGTTTGTATAGAAAATTTTATATGACCACCCTCAAATGAAATGACCCAACCCGAATGTGTTTCATCGAATGCGCTCACACGGGACAACACAGCACATCCGACCAAACGAAGGCACAAGGAATAAAATGAAAAACGGGTAGCATGAACGTGCACAAGGCACCCGAGTGGTCACAACATAGAAAATTTGATATGACCTCCCTAAAACAAAATGACCCAACCCGAACATGTTTCATCAGGCACCCTCACATAACGTGCTTGACTAAATGAAGTCACAAGGGATCAAACAGAAAACAGGTTGTATGAAAATGCATAAGGCACCCAAGTAGTCACAACTAACAAATTTCATACAGCCACCCTCAAACAAAATCACCCGACTCGAACGCATTTCATCGGGCGCCCTCAAATGACGCGATGCAACGCATCAGACTGAATAAAGGCACAAGGGAGAAAATTACAAATGAGCCACACAAATGTGCAGGAGGCACCCATGCAGTAAAAACTTAGCAAATTTGATAGGTCTTCCCTCCAACAAAATGATGCAACCTAAAGCATCTCATCGAGCGCCTTCACAATAATGCGACATAGCGCGTCCAACCAAGTGAAGGCACAAGGGAGAAAATCAAAAACATGCTGCACGAACATACACAAGGCACCAGGGCGGTCACAACTTAGCAAATTCGATACATCCACCCTCATAAGAAACACCCGGACCCAAACGCCTTTCATCGGGTGCCCTCACATGGCGCGACACGGCGCCCTCGACCAAACGAAGGCAGAAGGGAGCAAATGACAAATGGGCTGCATGAATGTGCAAAAGGCACCTGAGCAGTCACAGCTTAGCAAATTTGATATGGCCACCCTCAAACCAAACAACTGAGCTGAACACGTTTCATCGAGCTCCCTCACACTGCGCAACGGAGCGCACTCAGCCGAATGCATGCACAAGTCAGCAAGTGGCAAATGGGCTGCACAAACATGCACAAGGCACTCGAGTGGTCACAACTTAGCAAATTTGATACGACTACCCTAAAAAGAAAATGACCTGACCTGAATGTGTTTCATCAGGCGCCCTCACATGGCATGACACGGTGCGCCCGACTGAACGAAGGCACAAGGGGGCATACAACAAATAGGCCACACAAACATCTACATGGTGCCTGGGTGGTCATAACAGTTAGCATATTTGATACGGCCACCCTCAAATGAAATGACCTGACATGAATGGGATTCATCAGTCACCCTCACACAGCGAGCCCAACCGAACAAAAACATAAGGGATCAAATGGCAAACAGGTTGCACAAACGTGCACAAGGCACCCATACAGTCACAACCTAGAAAATTTGATATGGCTGCCCTAAAAAAAAATGACTCAACTCGAATGTGTTTCATCGAGTGCCCTCACATGGCACAACATGGCCCGCCTGACTGAATGAAGGCATAAGGGAGAAAATGTCAAATGGGTTGTGTTAGACACAGTCCTGTCAGTCCTTTGTCATTGGTCTTCAAACATGTTGAATAATGTCTGCAGGCTAGAGGAAGGTTCAGTAGGTGTTTATTTCAGGAATGTCATCGTCAATAATGTGAGATTGATTCTTCTTCAAAACCCTGTTTTGAAGAAGAAATCATCAGATGTGTCTTTGTAATAAATAGGTAAGTTGTCAAGTATTTCAAATTTTACAGTTCTTCAATGGCAGCAGCTTCAGCAGCTCCAATCCCTGCAAAAACAACCAAATGTCATCAGTCCAAAACTCAAAAAAGCCAAAAGAGAAGCATTGTATTAAAAGATAAAATGTCAAAGTGCTGAAACATTATAAAGTGGGTTAGCAAACAAATTTAAATCAAATCTGATTTGATGAGATATTTTCTTCACATATAAATCATGGCAAACAATTTCATTTGCTCGAAAATCTCAAGTCAGAAATCGTGTTTGTGTTCTTGAAGGCCGAAGCCGTGTTTTCATAGCCGTGGACAGTGATTGGAGGTGCGCGCTACCCATACAAGAGGCGCGCTACCCATATAAGGTGCGCTACCCACTTAACCTTCCCCAGCCCTTTGCAGAGAACAGGGGCGCTACACGTATAGGGCGCGCTACGCGTTGGGTAGGCGCGCTACCCATACAGTCTCAGAGCCAAAATTGCTTGCCTTTGCGTCCAGTTTCACACCAAATCGACTCAATCAGTTTGCAAGGATACGTGAATGGACATAAGATGAAAAGTGCCACGTCTTATTGAACATGGAAGGCGTAAAGTCAGAAATCGAAAAGACAAATTAAAATGAAGACATCTATCATTCAGAAGATTAGGAACGGAAGCCTATTTTTGTCTTTAGTCACAATGAATGGGATCCACACTTTTCTTTTTCATTGGCCATCAGAGATTTTCAAATGGTAAATGTAACGTGGCAATCAAAGTCAGAACCCAAATTAAACGCAGAATACCAACCATAAGAATAGAAATAGGGTCGATTTGTCTATTTTTGACCTCAGTTGCATTTCAGATGGTCTACGCTCCAGATTTTGCCTATTCATTGGTCATCGAACAGATTTCTTATTATATGCTGTTTCTTTTCAGAACAGATGATTGGCTCTGCAGTTTTGTTTGTTAAATGATAATTAAACCATTCCTTATTTGGGTCGATTTGTTATCCCACCTCTAGGCTTATATATTGTATTAAAAACCACTTGTAAAGGGTAGAGTTCTAAAAGCTGGTGTAGGAGAAAAACAGAGCTTTTATTGTATAATTTTGACAGAGATTTTAATGAAAAGATACAGCTCTGGTTCCTGAGATTCCTGTGGTATGACATTTGACATATGTTTCTTCTCTGTCTCATACGTTCCTTGTTATGTTTACTGTTTCATTTCATAATCATTTCTAGATGAATGCTTTTAAGTAGAAGGCCAGAATCCAGTTTACTGCTCTGCCCTGGAGGAGCGTTCAGTATTTGTGTATCTTCTTCTGTCTAAGAAGGATTCATTATATATGCCCTTTTCGGCCTCTCGGCTGTCTTTCACTCCATATAATTCCAATTTGATTGTTAAACCTCATGCTTATCTTGCCTCAGGAAATAATCTGCGTTTTTCATTTAATCTCTGCTCTTGCTGTCTTTGCCTCACACAGCCCAGAAAACTCAATAATTTATTAAAAACCTCATTTCATATCTATTTACTAGCCTAAAATCAGTTCCCAATTTAGGTCATCTCAGCCCCTCTGAAAACATTTTGTCGAGATAGACCCGGAGAGAGCCCTCTCCTGTCCTCGTGGGGCTAGCTACGAGGCTGAGCTTGGTTTGATGTTGCCTCGAGTTTTGCCTTCCTCAGCCTGAGGCAGATTCGAGTGCTAACAGGTTGCATGAATGTGCACAAGGCAACCGGGCGTTCATAACTTAGAAAATTTGATACGGCTACCCTCAAACGAAATGACCCGATCTGAATGCATTTCATTCGGCGCCCTCACAATAGCACGCCCGATGGAATGAAGGCACAAAGGAGCAAACAAAAAATGGACCACAAGAACCTGCACAAGGCACCCGGGCGGTCACAACTTAGAAAATTTGATACGACAACCCTCAAACAAAACGACCCGAGCTGAATGCATTTAGTTGGCCACCCTCACATAGCATGACACGACGCACCTGACCGAACGAAGGAACAAGGGATAAAATGGCAAACGGGCTGCACAAATGTGCCCAAGACACCCAGGCAGTCACAACCTAGAAAATTTGAAATGGCCACCCTCAAACAAAACGACCCGACCCGAACGCATTCCAATGGTTCCCTCACACAGTGCGACAAGGTGTTCCTGACCAAACGAAGGAAAAAGGGAGCAAATGGAAAATGGGCCACAAGAATGTACACAAGGCACCATGATGATCACAAGTTAGAAAATTTGATACACGACTGCACGACCACCTAGAAACCAAATAACCTAAACCGAACGTGTGTCATCGGGCTCCCTCACACGACGCGACAGGGCCCGCCAGAGCGAACGAAGGAACAAGGAAGAAAATAGAAAATGGACCACAAAAACATGCACGCGGCACCTAGGCGGTCACAAGTTACCAAATTTGATATGGGCATGCTCAAACAAAACGACCTGGCTCGAACGCGTTTCATCCAACACCCTCACACCGTGCAACACGATGCACCTGACTAAATGAAGACACAAGGGAGAAAATGAAAAATGGGCCACATGAATGTGCACATGGCACCTAGGACGTCAAAATTTAGAAAATTTGATACGATCACCCTCAAACCAAATCACCCAAGCCGAACACGTTTCATCGGGAGTCCTCACATAGTGCAACAAGATGCACCTTTCTGAACAAAGGCACAACGGAGTAAACGGAAAACGGGTTGCACGAACAAGCACAAGGCAGTCAGGTGGTCACAAGAAAATTTAGTACGACCGCCCTCAAATGAAATGACCTGACCAAAACGCATTTCATCGGAAGTCCTCACACAACGTGACATGGCCCATCCGACCGAATGAAGGCACAAGGGAGCAAATGAAAAACAAGCCCCGTGAATGAGAACAAGGCATCTGAGCAGTCATAAATTATCAAATTTGATATGACCGCCCTCAAACAAAATGACTTGATCGAAACACGTTTCATTGGGGGCCATCACAAGATGCAACGCGGCGCGCCCAACCAAATGAAGGCACAAGGGAGAAAATGGAAAACGAGTGACACAAATGTGCACAAGGCACCCGGGCGATCACAACTTAGAAAATTTGATACAGACGTCCTAAAAAGAAATGACCCAACCTGAACACGTTTCATCGGGTGCCCTCGCACGAATCGACACGGCACGCCCGACCAAATGACGGCACAAGGGAGAAAACAAAAAATAGGCTGCACGAACATGCACAAGGCACCCAGGTGGTCGTAACTTCGAAAATTTGATGCGACCACCCTTAAATGAAATGACGCAACCCAAGGCATTTCATTGCGTGCCCTCACAACAGCGCGACACAACATGCCTGGACGAACAAAGAGACAAGGGAGAAAACAGAAAATGGGCCACACGAACGTGCAAAAGGCACTTGGGTGGTCAAAACTTAGAAAATTTGATACAGTCGCCCTCAAATGAAATGACCCAACCCAAACACATTTCATCCAGTGTCATCGCATGACGTGACATGGTGCGCCTCACCAAACGAAGGCACAAGGGAGCAAATGATTAACGGGATGCTTGAACGTGTACTAGGCACCTAGGCAGTCATAACTTAGAAAATGTGATATGACCTCCATCAAAAAGAATGACCCAACCCAAATGCGTTTCATCAGGTGCCCTAGCATGGCGCAACATGGCCTGCCCGACAAAATGAAAGAACAAGGGGGAAAACGAGGAACGGGCCACACGAATGTGCACAAGGAACTCGAGTAGTCACAAATTATCAAAATTGATACGGTCACCCTCAAACGAAATGGCCTGACCCGAACGAGTTTCATCAGGTGCCCTCATAGGTCGCGACATGATGCGCTCGACTGAACGAAGGCATAATGGAGCAAAAAGAAAATGTGCCGCAAGAACATGCACAAGGTACTCGGGTGATCACAACTTAGAAAATTTGATACGACCTCCCTTAAATAAAAATACCCAACCCCAACACGTTTCATTGGGTGCCCTCACATGAGGTGCCCGACTGAATGAAGGCACAAGTGATAAAACAACAAACGGGCTGCATGAATGTGCACAAGGAACCTAGGCATTCACAACTTCACAAATTTGATACAACTGCCCTAAAACGAAATGACGCAACCCGATGCATTTCATCGAGCACCATCATAATAGTGCGACATGGCGCGCCTGAGAGAATTAAGGCACAAGGGAGCAAATAGAAAACGGGCCACACAAACGTGCACAAGGCACTGAGGTGGTCACAAATTAGCAAATTTGATACCGCCGCCCTCAAATGAAAATCCCTGACTTGAACGCATTTCATCGGGCGCCCTTACATGGCACGACACGATGTGCTCGACCAAACGAAGGCAAAAGGGAGAAAATGTAAAATGAGCCACACAAATGTGCACAAGGCACCTGGATGGTCACAACTTAGCAAAATTGATATGGTCGCCCTCAAACCATACAACCCAAGCTGAATGCGTTTCATCAGGCTCCCTCACATGGCACGATAGGGCGGAATGAAGGTACAAGGTAGAAAATGGAAAATGGGTCACACGAACGTGCATAAAGCACCCACATGGTCATAACTTAGAAAATTTGATAGGGCCGCCCTCAAACGAAACAACCTGACCTGAATGCATTTCATCGGGCGCCCTCACACGGCATGACACGGTGTGCCTGACCAAACGAAGGCACAAGAGAGAAAATTGAAAACGGGCCACACGAATATGCACAAGGTGTCATGGTGGTCACAACTTAGCAAATTTGATATGGTCGCCCTCAAATGAAACGACCCGACCCGAACGCATTTCATCGAGCACCCTCACACAGGCCCACATGGTGCACCCGACCGAATGAAGGCATAAGGGAGAAAATGTAAAATGGGCTGCACAAATGTGCACAAGGCACCTAGGTAGTCACAACTTAGCAAATTTGATACACTCGCCCTTGAACGAAACGACCCAAATGGAATGCGTTTCATCGTGCGCCCTCACACAGCGTGACACAACGAAAGAAAGCACAAGGGAACAAATGGTAAAACTTGCCATACGAATGTGCACAAGGAACCTGGGCTGTCACAACTTAGAAAATTTTATAAGGCTTCCCTCAAATGAAATGACTCAACTCGAACGTGTTTCATCGGGTGCACTCACACGACACGACCCAACCCACCTAACTGAACTACCTGACTGAACGAAGGAATAAGGGAGAAAACATCAAACGGGCCGCACGAATTTGCACAAGACAACCTAGCATGCGCAACTTATCAAATTTGATACGACCACCCTCGAATGAAATGCCCTGACCCGACGGCACTTCATCTAGCACCTTCACATGGCGTGCCCAATCGAATGAAGTCACAAGTGAGAAAATGGAAAACGGGTCTCACAAACATGCACAAGGCACCCGAGTAGTCACAGCTTAGTAAATTTGATATGGCCGCCCTAAAACCAGCAGTCCCAAGCCGAACGCGTTTCATCGGGCTCAGTCACACAGGAACAAGGGAGAAACTGGCAAACGGGCCACACGAACATTCAAAGGCATTCAACGGGTCAAAACTTAGAAAAATTGATACAGGTGCCCTCAAATGAAACAACCCAACCCAAATGCACCCTCACATGGCACGACATGGCGTGCCCGATTGAACGAAGGCACAATGGATCAAATGGAAAACAGGGCACACGAACATGCACAAGGTACCTGATCGGTCACAACTTAGCAAATTTGATATGGTCGCCCTCAAACGAAACGACCTGACCTGAACGTGTTTCATAGGGCACCCTCACACAGCGCCACATGGCGCGCCCGACCGAACGAAGGCATAAGGGAGAAAACTGAATTGGGCCACACAAACATGCACAATGCACTCGAGCGGTCACAACTTAGCAAATTGTATATGGCCACACTCAAATGAAACGAATCGAACTGAATGTGTTTCATCGAGTGCCCTCACGCAGCATGCTCCACCAAACTAAAGCACAAGCGAGAAAATAGTAAATGGGCCGCAAGAACATGCACAAGGCACTCATTCAGTTACAACTTAGCAAATTTGATATGCCTGCCCTCAAACGAAACGACACGACTCGAACACATTTAATCGGGTGCCCTTACACGACGCGACATGGTCGGCTTGACTGAACCGCCTGACCGAACAAAGGCATAAGGGACAAAATATCAAACAGGCCACACAAATGTGCATAAGACAACTGAGCATTCACAACTTAGAATATTTGATACAACCACCCTCAAACGAAATTACTCGACCCGAACGCATTTCATCCAACACCTTCACATGGCATGCCCAACCGATCAAAGGCACAAGGGTGAACACGTCAAATGGGTCACACAAACATGCACAATGCACCCGGGCAGTCATAGCTTAGAAAACTTGATACTACTGCGCTCAAACAAAGTGACCTGACCCGAATGAATTTCATCAGGTGACCGCACATGACATGATATGGCATGGTCGACCGAACAAAGGCACAAGGGAGAAAATGGGCCACACAAATGTGCACAAGGCACCTGCACGATCACAACATAGCAAATTTGATACAGATACCCTCAAACCAAACGAGCCAAGTCGAACGCATGACATCGGGCTCTCTCACATGGAGTGATAGTGTGTGCCCAATTGAACGAAGGCACAAGGGAGAAAATAAGAAATGGACTGCACGAGCACACACAATGCACCTGGGTGGTCACGACTTAGCAAATTTGATACGATCGCCCTCAAATGAAATGACCCAACCCGAACGCGTTTCATCGGGCACCCTTACACTGCGTGAAAAAATGCACCTGACTGAATGAAGGCACAAGGGAGAACCCTCAAACGAAAATACATGTCCCCAATGCATTTCATTGGGTACCCTCACATGGCCCGACACAACGCTCCCAAATGAACAAGGCCAAAAGGGAGAAAATGGAAAATGGATCGCACAAATGTGCATAGGGCACCTAGGTAGTCACAACTTAACAAATTTGATACGGCTTCCCTTAAACAAAATGATGCAACTCGACACATTTCATCGGGCGCTGTCACAATAGCGTGGCACGGTGCACTTGAGCGAACGAAGGCACAAGGGAGAAAATAGCAAACGGGCCACACGAACGTGCACAAAGCACTCAAGCTGTCATAACTTAGAAAATTTTATACGGTCACCTTCAAACAAAATGTCCTAACTCGAACGCATTTCATCGGGTGCCCTCACGCAGTGCGACACAACACGCCCAACCGATCGAAGGCAGAAGGGAGAAAATGGAAAACGAGCCACACAAATGTGCACAAGGCATCTAGGTGGTCACAACATAGCAAATTTAATATGGCCGCCCTCAAGCTAAACGAACTGAGACAAATGCGTTTCATCGGGCTACCTCACACGGCGTGACAAGATGCGCCAAACTAAACAAAGGTACAAGGTAGCAAATGGAAAATGGGTCACACAAATGTGCACAAGGCACTCGAGTGGTGACAACTTAGAAAATTTGATATGGAAGCCCTCAAATGAAACGACCCCACCTGAACGTGTTTCATTGGCCGCCCTCACACGGTGCACTTGACTGAATGAAGACAGAAGGGAGCAAACAGAAAATAGGCCGCACAAACATGCACAAGGCACCCGGGTGGTCACAACTTAGAAAATTTTATACAACTGCCCTCAAATGAAGTGAGCAGACTCGAACACATTTCATTGGCTGCCCTCAGACAGCACCACATGGTGCACTCGACTGAATCAAGGCATAAGGGAGAAAATGGAAAATGCGCTGCATAAACATGCACAAGGCACCCGAGTGGTCACAAATTAGAAAGTTTGATACAACCGCCCTCGAAAGAAGCAACCTGAATGAACTATGTTTCATTGGGTGCCATCACACAACGTGCCACACTAAACGAAAGCACAAGGGAGAAAATAGTAAATGGGCTGCATGAATATGCACAAGGAACCTGGGTGGTCACAACTTAGAAAATTTGATAAGGCTGCCCTCAAACAAAATGACCCAAATCGAACACGTTTCATCGGGTGCCCTCACACGGCGTGACACATCTTGTGTAACCGAACCACCTGACTGAATGAAGGCATAAGGGAGAAAACATCAAACGGGCTACATGAATGTGCACAAGACAACCGATAATTCACAACTTAGCAAATTTGATACGCCACCCTCAATCGAAATGACCCGACATGAACTTGTTTCATCTGGAACCTTCACATGGTGTGCCTGACCGAACGAAGACACAAGGGAGAAAATGGAAAATGGGTCGCACGAACATGCACAAGGCACTCGAGCAATCACAACTTAGAAAATTTGATATGGCCACCCTCAAAGAAAAATTCTTGAGCCAAAAGCTTTTCATTAAGCTCAGTCACACAACACAATAGGTCACACTTTACCAAACGCAGGCACAATGGATCAACCAGAAAACGAGGCACACGAACATGCACAAGGCACTTGGGCAGTAACAACTTAGAAAATTTGCTACATCCATTGTCAAATGAAACAACCCAACCCAAATGCGTTTCACCAAGCGCCCTCACACTACACCACAAAGTGCGCCCGACCGAACAAAGGCACAAGGGATCAAATGGAAAATAGGCCACACGAACATGCACAAGGGACGTGAGTGGTCACAACTTAGAAAATTTGATACGGCCGCCCTCAAATGAAATGACTCATCCCAAATGAGTTTCAGCGGGCGCCCTCACACAACGCCACATAGTGCACCCAACCAAACGAACGAATAAGGGAAAAAACGACAAAAGGGCTGCACAAATGTGCACAAGGCACCTGAGCAGTCACAACTTATCAAATTTGATACGGCCTCCCTCAAAGGAAACCACCCAAACTAAAAGAGTTTCATCAGGCGCCCTCACATAGCATACCCAACCAAATGAAAGAACAAGGGAGAAAATGGTAAATGGGCCACATGAACGTGCACAAGGCACTTGGGTAGTCACAACTTAGCAAATTTGATACAGCCACCCTCAAACGAAATGACCCAACTCGAACGCGTTTCATTGGGTTCCCTCACACAATGCGACATGGCCTGCCTGACCGAACCTCCTGACCGAACGAAGGCATAAGGGAGAAAACGTCAAATGGGCCACACGAATGTGCATAAGACAACCGAGCATTCACAACTTAGCAAATTTGATACGGCCACCCTCAAACGGAATGATCCGACATAAATGTGTTTCATCTGACACCTTCACATGGCGCGCCTAACCGAATGAAGGGACAAGGGAGAAAAATTCAAATGGGCTACAAAAACATGCACAATGCACCTGGGCAGTCACAACTTAACAAATTTGATACAACTACCCTCAAATAAAACAACCTGACCCGAACGCGTTTCATCGGGTGTGTTATTCATTAGTAAGTTTTACCTGTTTAGATGACTAAATTCTTTGTCCTAGACTTGTAGAAACATAATTCAAGAATCATATGAGTTCTAGAAATCTCCTCAAAGAGAAATTTTTCACTATCCCACTTCTCTGCCAAAGCATGTCCAATGTATCATCCAGATAAGACCAAATCCTGAACTGATGTCCCTTTCTCTCACTATGTTTGCCACCTATGCCTATAACACTTTGTCTCTGTTTTCCTAAGCCATCTATTTTCACACATTTTTTCGCCAAGTAAACCGAAATTTCTTCCCTACTCACCAAGTGCCTCAAGTAATGGTGGTTTCAAAACTCCCTTTCTAAAGCCCCTTTGAAGAAAAACAAGGTTTTCTAGTTGTCTAGGATGGTAGTGCATAATAGAGTGTCAAAAACATTGTCTCTTCATCCAAACCCTGATTCAAGTTTTTAGTCAAAAAACCTATTCCAAGGACATTACAATAAGTCAAATAGGGTCACCTAGGTTATGCACTGTCATGGTTCTAAATTCACTGTTTCCACAGATATTCAAAGGTGAAGTCAAGAGAACACAAGAATGAAGCTTATCATTGTCCAAATAATATCAAAGACCTCCAAATATATACTCTTGATCAAGCAGTAAGCTTGCAAAGGAGCAATTTACCATGTCCAAGCATTTCTACACGAATGTTTTGTAAATGGTCAATAGCAGAAATAGAGCCAAAGAAGAAGCCCTAAAAAACTTATAAAAGAATCCACAGTAGGTGGTAAGATACAACAGGCTTATGTTCACAAAGGAGATCATTCAAAAGGTATTTAGCCTGAAGCACAAGTTTTGTAGGGAGACAGTTGTCCCTTAATTTTTTGCAAAAGATTCAAAGGGCTATCAACATAGCAAGAGGTAAAGTAATGAGAGGCATCATCACAAGAAAACCACTCACAACCAAGAAGAAAGAAGCAAGGTATGTGTTTGATGGGAATCAAGATTCATGACTGTTTTGACCAAGCAATAGAGCAATGCTAAGGTTACAAAGGCAAAGAAACCCTAAACCCCTTCAAATGTTCATTAAAGGATTTTAGGACATAAATAGTGAGTTTGATAAGTATCTATTTGAGAACTTAGAAGATAACACTATTTGTTTTTATAAAGTGTCCCTAAAAAATCAGAAGCTTGGGAAGATATGACAAAGATGGTCAAAATAGTGACAAAGAAACCTCTTTCATCACAATAGATGGTTTTAAGGCTTTTCAAACTACCTTATAGGGTTTGGCAGATAATCACTAACTCCACCTCAGTAAAAGGTAAAATCAGAGGTTTTAAAAAGATCAAGGAGGGCATACATGAAGATTAAATACTCCACTACACCAAAGGAAGAAAAATTATGAAGAGTATCAGCAAGAAGAGGCAAGAAATGTCAATTCAAAGGTATCTTTCTCTCAAAAATAGTTAGAGACATATTCAAGTGGCCAAAGGGGAAAACATGGGTAGAAATTGCCAAAAATAACAACTATGATAAGCATGGGTCATTATTTGATAAAGTAAGTTTTCCAAGTTCAAAAGTGACAGTGATCCAAGTGACCTAAACACAAACAGAAATACCCTTCGTTTACAACAGAGCAATGAACTTCCAACAAGGACCTCTTTATCAAATGAATATTCTGCAAAAAAGATGACTAAGGCATAAATAACACTTTACAGAGCTGACAAAGGTGTTTTTCCCACAGAAATAATGACAAGGTCAAAGGAAATAATGTTTCAAATACAAAATATTAGTCAAAAGGAGAAATGGAAAAAATGATGAGTTTGTTGTGTATAAGTATTAAAGTCAAAAACAGGTTCTTTTTCGAAAAAGGGCTGAGAGGCATAGGCTTGTTGTCTTTCGTAAGGGTGTCAAATTAAAAAGAGCTTTAACAAGCCTCCAGAAATGAAGAAAAACAACTGTTTCAATCAAATATGCCACCTACAAGACCAAAACAGTCAAAGACAGTGAGGCAAAGTAAAGAAACATAAAATTTACAAAAGTAGGTTTTGGCTTCAAATTTATTTTTAAAAAAGGTTAAAAAGTAATTTTGGGTATTCCTCCACATCATTTTTCATCCCCAAGAAAAATAAAGCAGTTTAGAAAGAGTTCAAGGGTTTATGTGCAAAATTAGTGAAAATCTCTAGGCGCTATGCACAGGAGAGGTGGCCGCACTATTATTTAACACTGCTTCGCGCAGCCAGGGCCCAGCACTACACACTTGGGCTGGTGTTACACACAGACACAGGAAAGAGTCCGAGTTGCCAAAAACTACCTATCATCCACCCAGCGCTATGCTCTGATGGGCCCGACTGGCCCATCTCCGGATCGAGCTGACCCAGCGCTACGCACAGAAAAAATGTCTCTAAATTTGCTAAAAGGAGTCAAAATTTTGTTTTTTCGCCTCCAAACTTCCTACGATCAAAGACACAAGGATGGTGGTTTATTTTCTTGCCTGCAAGCTTTCATTTTCCTAAGCAAAGAGATATTTAAAAGGCCTAATTAAATCAAACCCTAGGCTGCATAAGAAATCAATTTTAGATATCTTCGGTTAGGGTTTGCAAAGGATAAAATTGTTATATATGCCAGAGGAGACTGAGTGAAAATTAATAAACCTCTAAAACACTGAGTGCACTCCTGGAATGTTTCATGTTGGCCCCCATTTGCAAAATTCAGCCATCACCTCACTCATTGCAGCCTTTTGACATAAAGGCTCTCAAACAAAATCTAAAAATGTTGATGTACTAGAACCAGCCACCATGTCTGAAGGATAAATTCATACCAGCAGTGATGAAATCCAAAAACCTTCCAAGCCTAAACACAAGGGAGGAAGGAAAAATAGGTTTGAGCCCTTAGACACCATTCAAATTACTTCCTCTCCCATGATACTTTCATGCTTTCAGCATGTTAGGTGTTATCAATTTTGTGAAAAGGTCAAGCAAGTCAAAAGGCACTCAGAATTGACTATATTTTTCATCCTTGGCTTACAAAATCACCAAGTTAACCTAGAGGGATTGGAGTTTGAACTCTCATCTGAATCGATTTCCAAAGCAATAGGTATACTAGACATTGGTGAGATATGGTTTAAACAAAATAAGTTAGATTTGAGCTATTATGATCCCTACCTAAAACCTAGCCGTTAACAAGGTTGCAAGGATACCTTCCCCTTACCCCACCTCATAGAGTGGTATGCCCTACTGATGAGGAATATTATTAGGTATTTAACCTGTGAGGGGAGATAATCCAGGATTTACTTATATCATATAAGGTTACTAATGCACTTCACCAAAGTCAAAATGATGAACCTACCATACTACCTTTTCTGAAGTATTGAAAAAATGGCCTCAGTTGTCAAGAAGAGAAGCTATGACCACCAAATTCCAAGCCTTTTCCACCACTCCTTCATCAAAATTATTGTCTTACACCAGCTGGAGCAACAAGGAATCCCTTGGGAAGTTTTCATCTCACATGATGTGTTTACAAACCCCCAAGCCTTCATTCAGCAAAATCTACCTTGTACTTCACAACCACCTACCTCCACTCCTCCATCATCTCTCCATATGCCTCTCCACTAATAAATTCACCTCCTATGTCTTCTCCTAATATACCAAGTGAAGAAGATAACAGTGGCTCTAATGAAGAGCAAACAGATCACAATAATGAGGAAGAGAATAGTGAGGTAGAAACTGAGATAGATGAAGAAAACAAAGAAGAAGGAAATGAGTTAGAAACTGAGGAAGATGAAGAAAGAAAAGAAGAATTAAATGAGTTATAAACTGAGGAAGATTAAGAAAACAAAGGATAGGACAGTAGTGATCAGGAAAGTGATAATAACCAAAAAAAGCAAGAAAGTGATGACAGTATAAATCAAGAGAAAGATGCAAAAGAGGAAAAGGTTGAAAACATTGAGGCAAATGCAGGGCTTGATAAAGATCATGAAAGTGATGAAACTGATGAAGATTATGGGACAAAAATAGATTTTAAAGAAGAATAACAGCAGAGTGATGATGGCCAAGAAGAGGCAACCTCTCAAGAGGGAAACAATGAGCAATAAAACAGAGTTGAAATCAGTGAGCCCCATGATGAGAAAAAGGGCCCAAAAAGTGGGTCTTATGATGAAGAAGATGAAACTAAAAACACATATGAAGACAATGGGGAGGATGCATATGAAGGTAATGAATATAATAAGCAAATAAATGATGTATTTGAGCATGACAGTGAAACCAATGACAGTGAAAAAGGTGTTGAAATAAATGAGGTAAGAAAATAGGGTAGTGATAAGTTTGAGAGTCAAGATGAGAGTGAAGAAAATAGTGAGAAAAGAAAGGTTGATGATGAGGTCAAAGGTCAATAAATCAGTGACCCTATGGAGCATCAAGTGACTCATAAAATCCATGACAAAGATGAAAAGGCTTGTGGCACCTCCAAAGGTAAAAACACCATCATCAATCCTCTCACATGCACCTATCACAGCGGCAAAAGAGATGTGTTTGTTGCCTCAAAACGTCAAAGGGCCATCTCTCCTCTAGAAATAAAGCATAAAGAAAAAGGAAAGGGAAAGGTGGACAAAGGTGAGCAGAAGGTACAGGTAAGAAGGAGCAAAAGGATCAAGAATACTTCTCAAGGATCTCAATTCATTGATCTAGACAGTGACAATGAGGACCAGGAGATGAAAACTATGTTGCTCCTCTTGGAAAAATATGCACAACTTTAGAAGTGGGAAAGGGACTTTGATATGGCTCAAAGTTTCATACACTATTACAAAGAGGAACATAAGCATTTCAAGGAGGTCAAAAGGGGCCTTGCCCTACAAAACAAAATGGCCAAACATTATGCAAGGAAAAGCATGCTTGCTAGTGCCAAGCTAAAGAAGGCCCTCATTGAGCTAAAAAAACGTAAAAAGAGCCAGAGTGCATGAAAGAATTGGATTCTTGGCTAAGGCTTCTCAACAGGTTTCCAAAACCTCTTGAGGGGTCTCTCCACAAATTTTCAGGAAAATTGGACAAATTTTTGTTTTTTCCAAATTTTGATCCCTAGGAGCACAACACCCTAAGCACTACGAAGAAAATTGGTGGATCTTCAGCTCTCAAAGTTTACCTTTTTTGTTTCTTCACATCACCAACAATCTACTTACCATTTTTCAGATCATTTGGAGCATTTTTACCCCCTCAAAAGGTCAACAAACTTCAAAACTTTGACCTTTTTGCCTTATTTTCAGACCAGGTGCTATGCACAGAGCAGTGCTGGGAGATTTGATTTTTGGACAGGTAAATGGAATCCACTCAGCACAACTCAAATTATTTTTGAAATTAGACTCATAAGGCTTTCCAACGAGTTATCACAGAGCCAAATCCAGTGTCAGAAAGACCTCCAAAAGACTGCTGCAAAAAGGCCTATTTCCGCGCTACATACCTGGCATTTTTTCACTGTTTGACACAGTGCGCTACACACCTATCGATGATTCAGAAAAATGTGCATTTGGAAGGTTTCCTCATGCTTGCCAAAGCCTAAAAGTCAGTATAATTTCTATTTTGGGCCAGAAAAGATATTTGTAGGATATTTTTGTGCCTTGGGCTTTGCAAGGCCTCAAGGACAAGTTAGAATATTTCTCTTCGGTCAATAGGCTTCTAGATGCTCTAGTAGGCTCTCCTCTCCCTATTTGTTGTATAAGGCATGAGGATTCATTATAAATAGTTGCGACTTGATGTGTTTAAGAGAATTACATGGTTTTATGAGATTGGAGAAGAAATTGGTTTTATGAAGTGAATGAATGGCTTGTTTGCCTTGATGATGGAGAAGCATGTTTGCAAGATTCCATAGCTTGGTGAATGGTGATGTTTTCTTAACTTTTTAATGTTTTCTTGTCCTCATTTTTGCCTCATTCTTCTTGGTTTATATAGATCAGAAAAGTATAGGTTGAGACATGCTCATGGAAGCACCTCAAACCTCCTGTTTGTTATAGCTTTGATGTTTTCCTCTTTTAGTCATCTTAAGGAATTCTTGACTACTCCTTAGGCCCACTAAAACTTTTTTTTGTTTCATGAATGGTTGGTATTATAGATTATAAGTATGATTCATGGTATGCCCTGCTTATTTAAAGTTTTCAAAACCCTATCTTGAAGCTTTTCTATGGAATATTTATTGATTAGGTTAAGAAAAATAAGTCTCATTCAATATTTCCCTTTTCCCATGCTTACCAACTTATTTCAGAGTTCCAAATAACTTTATATATGCCATTTAGGAGTTCCCTCTCCATAAATTGAGTTGTTTGTTTATCTTATGTGTTTTCCCAAAAGCTGAAGGTGAATTTCTAAAGTTAGGAGTTCGAATGCTTCTATGTTTCATTGGAATGTTCATCTTACATGTTTAACAGTTTGAGTATTGTTCATAGAGATTAATGGTTTTCCCTACGTCATGAGTTATTTCTTTAGAATATATATTTTTAAGACCTCTTATTTTTTTCCCAAACTTAATGTTCATTACACTTCATACATCACCTAAAGGATCCATTAATATTGCTAATTCGGCCCTAAAATACACTCTGTTTCATCATTTATACACCCTTGACTTCATCTGACCCCATAGCCCTATTGATTTGACAACCTCTCATTCCACCTATCCTACTTGATCATCTTACCCCAACCCTAAACAAACAAACAAAATTGCACTTAATAACTAGCCTAAAATCAATCATCCAAAGTGAACAAGTTCACATCCTTCGCATAACAGAGAGGGCCCTCTCTAAGTCCAGTAAGGATAGGTCCTAGGACTCCAAAGACTGTTCTGATGTTGCCCTGTCATTTTTTTTACCAATCTACCAAATCATGGGACCCTAGCATAATGGCAATCATAATGGGACCTTCTGAGTTCATACCAATCTAAATACCCCTTAGGACTCAAGAATCCCTTCATCAACAATATCCTATGATTTATAGGTACCTCATCACTATCACTAACACAATGGTGATCATGATGCAACCTCTGATTTCAGTGACAATCTAAGTATCCCTTAGGACTTCAGTAACCTTCATCAAATCATAGAGAAACTTAACTGATAGCCTAAGAGTAGAATCTAGATTTTTCACCATCTTAGAAAATTGATGACTCAGCTGTAGGACACTCTTACATACCTTAAGGGCTACATATAGAAATTTATAAAAACCCAAAAACATTTCTAGATTGGCTTTTTATCAGTATTGGTGGTGTAACATACACATATATCCCCAAAAAACAACTAAAGCATCCACCTGGCGACTCCGCTAGCCTCCAGTAGGCCTATTACTTCATTATTCCCTATAGACCCCCCTGGGAATGCATTGAGAAATCCCAATCATGCTAATGGTGGATAGAAAAGTTCAAATCTTCCACCTGGCGACTTCACAACCCTTAATAAACGAAAAGACTCCACTGGTAGAGAACTTTAAACTGGTTGAGAGGACCTAGTGACCCTTTATGATTAACAAATATGGATCCAAGGATACAAAGGAGATATTCTCCAATGATCAGAGATCATATCCCTGGATTCCCACATAAAATGCCTCAAGTAAATTGGATTAAAAACCTACCTATATTTCAAGATGAAAAAGATGATGACCCCTTGTTAAATCTCATCAAATTTCATATACATGTATGGAAGTTAAAGGTTGAATGGCAAGAGGACTGCCTCATTAAAATGTTTATGGTAACATTAGAAGGTAAGGAAATAAATTGATATGAATGGCTAGAATCTGGCATCTTGTTTTCTTGAAAGGATTTCCACAAGATATTTTATAAACAATATATAGAGTATTGTCCATGTCTATCATTAGCTGAAAATTGTTGTGATCAATCTCAAGATATCATACAGTACCTTATATATAGTGATGAAGATTTGGAGAATTTGCGTCCTGAATACCTCTTAGAATCCATTCACCAATTTCATTCTCAAGGTAGATACCATAACAACGTAGAGAATTTAGTTGAGGAAGACCCCAATTAAGAAATAGAGGAAAACCCACAAGATCTCTCTAAAGGTACAAGTGATGATTCACCATCTCTTCTAGGTAAGGCTCAAGAAGACATTCAGCCTCAAAGCCATCCTTCACAAGAGAAAGGGAACTATTTTATTACTGTCCAAAGGAAGAGAAAAATGCCCCCTCCTTTAATTGAAGAGGAAATAAAATAGATGATAAACACACAACCAGCCTCTAAACCTTCATATGAACAAAACATTCTTGTTCTTCCTCCTACTAATGCCATCTGCCATAAATCAGAAAGTGAACTTGTAGATCAATTCAAAGAAGAACAAACTGGTAACCCAATATGTTTGATTGGTGAAATTATTTATGTTGATGATTCTCCAAAATTTTGATCAATTTGATGATGATTATGTTATCCAAACAGAAGCTAACCTTGTAGAGCCATCAAGAGTTTATTTGTGGGATGAATTTCACTATCATTAGATTGAAAGCAGTAATTAGCCAAGATAAGTCACCTATGACACTGATCAGGAAAGCCTTGAAAGTTTAGGAGTAAGTGAAGAGTCTCTGACTCTTTTCTCTACTTCACTTCAGTCCATCAGAAATAACTTTCCAATAATAGGCAATCAACAGTCTTTCATCTTTGAGGTTGAGGTTGAGGAGGAAGAGGAACTTCTTGAGCAAGTTGTCAATGATGAGCCTTCTCCTGAACTAGTTGAGGAGATCATTTGGAACATGGAATCCTCCTTATCTCTAGATATACGACCACCAAATTACCTTGAATTTTAGATTGCGGATGAGGTCTTAGAAATGGATAATCACTGGAATTTGTTATGTTGCCTCCTAAAGAAGATTTATTATCAAAGTGTGATCATACTCATCAACATAATGACCTTCACATATATTTCAGCCCACTTTATCATAACATATCAAGTGTACTAGAGGGAAACGTTGCAATCTATGATGAGTCTACCGGTTCAGATGATCATGAAGAAGAGGAAGGTTTTATTTCCCAAAAGAATCCCAAGCTTAATCAAGTGGAGGAAGGAGCAGTCCTGGATCAAGCTTCTTTTCTGAATCCTCACATTTAGGTATTGTTTCAAGATCCTTTTACTGATTTACTAGAGACATTTTAAGAGGGAGTGAAATATGTTAAGACTAGTTTGATACATGGTTTAAAAAGAAGTTTAGGCACCATTGTTCAGAAGCATGTAAGATGGAAGTGGCCCTTCTATTTTTATAGCATACTCAAGGAGTTAAACCAAGGTCCCTCATGGAATCATCTGCTTGACTTGTTGTATTGGAAAAGAGAGTTCACCAGTTTAATGTATATCATGTATATTTTAGATTATGATAGATAAGAATGCAAATAAGATTAGCCTTTGAGCATATTTTAAATTTAGATTGTTTTGAAAAAAGAGAGAAAACACAAAAACATAGAAAAAGTAGAAAAGAGGGCAGATTCTAAATAAAATGTACAACCCCATACCCAAAAATATAGTAATACTAAAAGTGTGCAAGCCTAAATGTCACTACTGGTGCAAAATGGATATCATGTTCAACTATCTAGCCTAATCATGGCTGAACATGTTTTAAATTTATTGTTGATAAGCTAGTGAAAAGAATGCTACTTAAATCACTGAAGCTTGAATTGTCGAAGAAAATAGATTAGGAAAGAAATATATTGGTTCCACATGCTCAAAATAGAACCAATTATAAAAATAGTGATGAATATAAAACTATGTATCCGAGCTCTGATTTTTCTAAGTATTCTTTTCTACAAAAATAACATTTGTGTGCAGCTTCTTTTTATGCCACAAATCCATGTTAAATCAAGTTGTCTAATCTTGATTTCGTCATGTTTTCAATTTCATGTTTTTAGCTTAGTGAATGAATCCTGTCAAATAGTTTAACCTTGACAGTTGAATAGAATAACTAGAGAATCAAAGGAGTTCATTAGCCTAATCTAAACTCTCAGAAGAGATAAGTGTAGAAGTAGATAGTTGTTTGCTTTCAAAAAGAAAAATTTCAATGGGTCAGCCAGTTCAAGTGCACCCAAGGAAGAAAAAAATGTTAGGCATGTAGGTTGGGTAGGTAACGGTGAACTTTAGAAACTCATGCTTTCAGATTTTCAAAATCAATACTTCAGGAAAAGCTGTAGCAAAATAAAGAAGAAAACCCGCCCAATGGATGAGGCACTAGTCTTCATAAACCAAGAAATCTGAAATTATAGACACCTCCTTAAAAGTATCTGCCCTCCCCAAGTGGAGCCATTGTTAGTCATTAGTGATTGTTACCTATTTAGATGAGTAAATGCTTTGTCCTAGATTTCTAGAAATATAATTCAAGAATCATGTGAGTTCTAGAAATCTCCTCAAAGAGAAATTTTTCACTATCCCACTTCTCTGCCAAAGCATGGCCAATCTATCATCCAAATAAGACCAAATCCTGAACTGATATCCCTCGCTCTAACTATGTCTACCACCTTTGCCTATAACACTCTGTCTCTATTTCCCTAAGCCCTCTATTTTCACACCTTCTTTCGCCAAGTAAACCAAACTTTTTCCCCTACTCACCAAGTGCCTCAAGCAATGGTGGTTTCAAAACTCCTTTTCTAAAGCCCCTTTGAAGAAAAACAAGGTTTTATGGTTGTATAGGATGGTAGTGCATAATAGAGAGTCAAAAACCTTGTCTCCTCATCCAAACCCTGATTCAAGTTTTTAGTCAAAAAACCTATTCCAAGGACATTACAATAAGTCAAATAGGGTCACCTAGGTTATGTATTTTCATGGTTCTAAATTCACTGTTTCCATAGATGTTCAAAGTTGAAGTCAAGAGAACACAAGAATGAACCTTATCATTGTCCAAAGAATATCGAAGACCTCTAAAGATATCCTCTTGATCAACCAATAAGCCTGCAAAGGAGAAATCTACCATGTCCAAGCATTTCTAAGGGAATGTTTTGTAAATGGTCAACAATAGAAACAGAGCCAAAGAAGAAGGCCTAAAAATTTTATAAAGGCATCCAAAACAGGTGGTATGATACAACAAGCTTAAGTTCACAAAGGAGATCATTCAAAAGTTATTTAGCCTGAAGCACAAGTTCTGTAGGGAGACAACTGTCCCTTACTTACTTTTATGCAAAAGAGTCAAAGGGCTCTCAACCTAGCAAGAGGTAAATTAATGAGAGGCATCATCACAAGAAAACCACTCACAACCAAGAAGAAAGTAGCAAGGTAGTGTTTGATGGGAATCAAGATTCATGACTGTTTTGACCAAGAAATAGAGCAATGCTAATGTTACAAAGTCAAAGAAACCCTAAAACCCTTCAAATGATCATTGAAGGCTTTTAGGACATAAATAGTGAGTCTGAAAAGTATCTCTTTGAGAAATTAGAATATAACACCAATTTTTTTTCCAAAGTATCCCTAAAAAATCAGAAGCTTGGGAATATATGAAAAAGATGGTCAAAACAGTGACAAAGAAACCTCCTTCATCACAACAGCTGGTTTAAAGGGTTTTCAAACTACCTTAGAGCATTTGGCAGACAAGAACTAACTCCACCTAAAAAAAGGTAAAATTATAGGTTTTAAAAACATCAAGGAGGGTAGACATGAAGATCAAATAGTCCACTACACCAAAGATAGAAATATGATGAAGAGTATCAGCAAGAAGAGGTAAGAAATGTCAGTTCAAAGGTATTTTTCTCTGAAAAACAGTTAGAGACATATTCAAGTGGCCAAAGGGGATAAACATGGATAGTAATTTCCAAAAATGGCAACTACGATAAGCATGGGTCATTATTTGATAAAGTAAGTTGTCCAAGTTGAAAAGTGACGGTGATCAAATTGACTTAAAAACAAATAGATATAACCCTGGTTTCTAGCAGAGCAATGAACTCCCAACAAGGACCTATTTGTCATATGAATATTCTGCAAAAAATATTACTAAGACATAAATAACACTTACGAAGCTAAAAAAGGTGTTTTTCCCACAGAAATAATCTCAATGTAAAAGGAAAGAATGTTTCAAATACATAATATCAGTCAAAAGGATAAATGGCAAAGACGATGAGTTTGTTGTGTATAAGTATTAAAGGCAAAAATAGGTTCTTTTTCCAAAAAGGGCTGAGAGGCATAAGCTTGTTCTCTTCAGGAAGGGTTTCAAATTAAAAATGTCTTTAAGAAGCCTCCAACAATGAAGAAAAGCAAATGTTTCAATAAAATATTCCACCTGCAAGACCAAAACAGTCAAAGAGATAGTGAGAAAAAGTGAAGAAGAATGAACATTACGAAAGTGGGTTTTGGCTTCAAATTTGTTTTTCAAAATGTTTATAAATGCGTTTTTAGGTATTCCCCTACATCATTTGTCATCCCCAAGAAAAATAAATCCATTGAGAAAGAGTTCGAGTTTCTGTGTAAAATCAATGAAAATCTCCCGGCGCTATGCACCGAGGCCGACGCTACACACCTGGCCTTTGGTGCTACACATAGGAGAGGTAGATGTAGTGTTATTTAACACTCCGCCATGCATCCAAGGCCCAATGCTATGCACCTAGTCTGGTATTACACAAAGACACGTCAAAGCACCTAAGTTTCCCGAAACTACCTGTCGGCCACCTGGCGCTATGCTCCGACAGGCCCGACTGGCCCATCTCCGGCCTGAGCTGACTCAGCGCTACACACAGGCGCTATGCATAAACAAAGTGTGTCTAAATTTTCTAAAAGGAGAAAAAAAAATATTTTTCACCTCCAAACTTTCTGCAATAAAAGACACAAGGATGGTGGTTTATTTTCTTTCCTCCAAGCTTTCATTTCCTAAGAAAAGAGATATTTAAATGGCATAATTAAACCAAACCCTAGGCTGCATAAGAAATCAGTTTTAGATATCTTGGGTTAGGGTTTTCAAAGGAGAAAACACTTATATATGCTAGAGGAGACTGAGTGACAACAAATAAACCTCTAAAACATTGAGTGCACAACTAGAAAGTTTCATCGTGGCCCCCATTTGCAAAATTCACCCATCACCTCACTCATTGTAGCCTTTTGACCTAAAGGATCTCAAACAAAATCTAAAAATCTTGTTGCACTAGAACCAGCCACCATGTATAAAGGAGAAATTCATACCGGCAGTGATGAAAGATAAAAACCTTCCAAGCCTAAACACAAGGGAGGAAAGGAAAATAGGTTTGAGCCCTTAGACACCATTCAAATTACTTCCTCTCCCATGATACTTTCTTGATTTCAGGATGTTGGGTGTTATCAGTTTTGTGAAAAGGTAAAGCAAGTCAAAATCTACTCAGACTTGACTAGATTGTTCATCCTTGGCTTACAAAATCACCAAGTTAACCTACAAGGAGTGGAGTTTGAACTCTCATCTGAATCCATTTCTAAAGAAACAGCTATACCAAAAATTGGTGAGATATGGTTTAAACAAAAGAAGTTGGATTTGAGCTATTATGATCCCTACATAAAACCTAGACGTCAACAAGGTTGCAAGGCTGTCCTCCCCTTCTCCCACCTGCTAGAGAGGTATGCCCTATTGATGAGGAAGATTACCAGGTATTTCACCTGTGAGGGGAGATACTCCAGGATTTACTCATATGATATAAGGTTATTGATGTACTTCACGAAATTCAAAATGATGAACCTACCATACTACCTTTTTATAAGTATTGACAAAATGGCCTCAGTTTCCAAGAAGAGAAGCTATGACCTCCAAATGCTGAGCCTTTTCCACCACTCCTTGATAAAAATGATTGTATTACACTAGCTGGAGCAGCAATGAATCCCTTGGGAAGTCTTCATCTCACATGATGTGTTTACAAACCCCCAAGCCTTCATTCAACAGAATCTATGTTCCACTTCACAACCACCTATCTCCACTCCTCCATCATCTCTCCATATTCCTTCTCCACAAATAAATTCTCCTCCTATCGTTTCTCCTAACATACTAAGTGAAGAAGTTGACAGTGGCTCTAATGAAGAGCAAATAGATGAAAATAATGGGGAAGAGGACGATGAGGTAGAAACTGATATAGATGAAGAAAAAAATGAAGAAGGAAATGAGTTAGAAATTGAGGAAGATGAATAAAACAAAGAATAAGGAAATGAGTTAGAAACTAAGGAAGATGAAGAAAAAAAAGGAGAGAACAGTAGTGAGCAAGAAAGTGAGCAAGAAAGTGATAATAGCCACAACAAACAAGAAAGTGATTACAATAGAAATCAAGATAAATATGAAAATGAGGCAAAGGTTGAAAACATTGAGGCAAATGCAGAGATTGATAAGGATGATGAAAGTGGTGAAAATGATGAAGATTATGGGACAGAAACAAAGTTTAAAGAAGAAGAACAGAGGAGTGATGATGAATAAGAAGAGGAAGCCTGTCAAGAGGGAAACAGTGAGCAAGAAAACAAAGTAGAAATCAGTGAGCCCCATGATGAGCAAAAGGGCCAAAATATTGGGTCTTATGATGAAGAATATGACACTAAAAACAAATATGAAGACAGTGGGGAGGAGGCATATGAAGGTAATGAAGATAATAAGCAAAGAAATGATGAATTTGAGCATGACAGTGAAACCAATCACAGTGACAAAGGTTCTGAAATAAATGAGGTAAGTGAAGAGGGTAGTGATCAGTTTGAGAGTCAAGATGACAGTGAAGAAAGTAGTGAGAAAAGCAAGGATGATGATGAGGTCAGAGGTCAAGAAATCAGTGACCCTATGGAGCATCAAGTGACTCATGAAAGACATGAAAAATATGAAAAGGCTTGTGGCACCTCCAAAGGTATAGACACCATTATCAATCGTCTCAAATGCACCTATCACAGAGGCAAAAGAGATGTATTTGCTGCCTTAAAAAGGAAAAGGGACATCTCTCCTCCTGAAATCAAGCATCAAGAAAATAGAAAGGGAAAGGTGGACAAAGGTGAGTGGAAGGTATAGGTAAGAAGGAGCAAAAGGATCAACAAGACTTCTAAAGGATCTCAATTCATTGATCTAGAGAGTGACAACGAGGACGAAGAGATAAAAACTAGGTTGCTCCTCTTGGAAAAAGATGCACAGCTTCAGGATTGGGAAAGGGACTTTGATATGGCTCAAAGGGTCATCCACTATTACAAAGAGGAACATAACAATTTCAAGGAGGTCAAGAGGGGCCTTGCCCTACAAAATAAAATGGCCAAACATTATGCAAGGAAAAGCATGCTTACTAGTGCCAAGCTAAAGAAGGTCCTTATTGAACTAAAAAAACCTAAAAAGAGCCAAAGTGCATGACAACCTTGGATTCTTGGCTGATGCTTCTCAAAAGGTGTCTAAAACCTCTTGAGGGGTCTCTCCACAAATTTTGAGGCAAATTGGACAACTTTTTGTTTTTTCCAAATTTTGACCCCTAGGAGCACAACACCCTAGGTGCTATGCACAAAATTGGTGCATCTTCAGCTCTCAAATTTTAATTTTTTGGATGTTTCACATCACCAAGAGTCTACTTACCAATTTTCAGATCATTTGGAGCATTTTTACCCCTCAAAATGTCAACAAACATCAAACATTTGACCTTTCTACCTCCTTTTCAGACTAGGCACCACACACGGATCAGTATTGGGAGATTTGATTTTTGTGCAGGTGAATTGAATCCAATCAGCACAACACAATTTTTTTTGTAAATTAGACTCATCATTCTTTCCAACGAGCCATCACGGATCCAAATCCGGTGTCGAGAAGACCTCCAAAAGATTACTTCAAAAAGGCCTATTTCTGCACTACACACCTGACATTTTTTCACTGTCTGACATAGTGTGCTATGCACTTGTGGATGAGTGGGAAATATGTGCATTTGGTAAGTTTTATCATGGTTTTCAGAGCCTAAAAGTAAATATAATTTCTATTTTGGGCCAAAAAAGATATTTGTAGGATATTTTTGTGCCTTGGGCCTTGCAAGGCCTCAAGGACAAGTTAAGATATTTCTCTTTGGCCAATAGGCTTCTAGATGCTCTAGTAGGCTCTCATATCCTTATTTGTTATATAAGGCATGAGGATTCATTGTAAACAGTTGGGACTTGATGTGTTTAATATAAATACATGGTTTTATGAGCTTGGAGAAGAAATTGGTTTTATGAAGTGAATGAATGGCTTGTTTTCCTTGATGATGGAGAAGCATGTTTGCAGGATTCCATAGCTTTGTGAATGGTGATGTTTTATTAACTTGTTAATTTTTTATTGTCATCATTTTTGTTTCATTATTCTTGGTTGCTCTAGATCAGAAAAGTATAGGTTGAGACATTCTCATGGAAGCACCTAAAACCTCCTGTTTGTTATAGCTTTGATGTTTTCCTCTTTTAGTCATCTTAAGGAATTCTTGACTGCTCCTTAGGCCCACTAAAACTTTTTTTTGTTTCATGAATGGTTATTATGATAGCTGATAAGTATGTTTCATGGTATACCTTGCTTATTTAAAGTTTTCAAAACCCTATCTTGAAGCTTTTCTATGGAATATTTATTGATTAGGTTAAGACAAAGAGGTTTTGTTCGATCTTTCCCTTTGCCCATGCTTACAAACTTATTTCATAGTTCCCAATAACTTGATATATGATATTCAGGAATTCCCTCTCCATAAATTGAGTTACTTGTTTATCTTATGTTTTCCCAAAAGCTGAAGGTGAATTTCTAAAGTTAGGAGTTCTAATGCTTCTATGTTTCACTGGAATGTTCATCTTACATGTTTATCAGTTTGAGTATTGTTCATAAAGATTAATGGTTTTCCCTACCTCATGAGTTATTGATTCATAATATATATGTTTAAGACCTCTTAGTTTTTTTTTCCAAACTCAATGTTCATTACACTTCATACATCACCTAAAGGATCCATTAACCTTGCTAAATCAGCCCTGCAATAGACTCTGTTTCATCATTTAGACACCCTTGAATTTATCTGACCCCATAGCCCTATTGATTTGAAAACCTCTCATTCCACCTATCCTACTTGATCATCTTACCCCAACCCAAAAAAACAAACAAAATTACACTTAATAACTAGCCTAAGATCAATCATCCAAAGTGAACAAGTTCACATCCTTCGCATAATAGAGAGAGCCCTCTTCGAGTATAGGAAGGCTAGGTCCTAGGACTCCAAAGACTGGTCTAATGTTGCCCTATTATTTGGTTTACCAATCTACCAAATCATGGGACCCCAATAGGGTGACCACACACTGTGTGACACGACACGCCCAACTAAAAGAAGGCACATGGGAGAAAATAGAAAACGGGCCACACGAATGTGCACAAGGCACCTAGGCAGTCACATTATCGAAAATTTGATATGGGCACTTTCAAACCAAACAACATGAGTCGAACGCGTGTCGGCGGGCTCCCTCACATGGCGCAACAGTGTGCGCCCTACCAAACAAAGGTACAAGGGAGAAAATGGAAAATTGGTCACACAAATGTGCACAATGCACTCATGTGGTCACAACTTAGAAAATTTTATACGTTTTCCCTCAAACGAAACGACCCAACACAAACGTGTTTCATCAGGCACCCTTACATTGTGTGACAAAGTGCACATGATAAAATGAAGGCACAAGGGAGAAAATGGAAAACGGGCTGCATGAACATGCACAAGGCACCCGGGCGGTCACAACTTAGAAAATTTGATACAGTCGCCCTCAAACAAAATGACCGAAATTAATTTCATCGGGCACCCTCACATGGCATGCCCGACTGAAGGAAAGCACAAGGGAGAAAATGGCAATCGAGCCGCACATACGTGCACAAGGCACCCGGGTGGTCACAACTTAGGAAATTTTATATGACCGCCCTAAAACCAAATGACCCGACCTAAACGCTTTTCATTGGGCACCCTCACGCGGCACGACACGGCCCGCCCGACCGAACGAAGGCACAAGGGAGAAAATGGAAAACAGGCCACATGAACGTGCACAAAGTAACTGGGCATTCACAACTTCGAAAATTTGATATGACCGCCCTCAAACGAAATGACCTGACCCAAATGAATTTCATTTGGCGGCCTCACATGGCGCGCCCAACCAAACGAAGGCACAAGGGAGCAAATGGAAAATGGGCTGCACGAACATGCACAAGACACCTGGGCGGTCACAAATTAGCAAATTTGATACGACTGCCCTCAAACAAAAGGACCCAACCCAAACGCATTTCATTGGGTGCTCTCACATGGTGCGACATGATGCACCTAACTGAACGAAGGCACAAGGGATCAAATGGAAAATGAGCCACATTAATGTGCACAAGGAACCCAGACGATCACAACCTAGCAAATTTGATAAGGCCTGACCGAATGAAGGCATAAGGGAGAAAACGGAAAACAAGCCGCATGAATGTGCAAAATACACCTAGGTGGTCACAACCTAACAAATTTGATACAAGTGCCCTCAAATGAAATGACCCAACCCAAACACGTTTCATCCGTCATCCTCACACGGTGTGACATGGCTCACCCGACTGAAGGCAGAAGGGAGAAATTGGCAAACGGGCTGTACGAATTTACACAAGGCACCTCAATGGTCACAACTTAGAAAATTTGATACGGTTGCCCTCACAAAATGACCCAACCTAAACATGTTTCATTGGGCACCCTCGCATGGTGCGACATGGCGCACCCGACCGAACGAAGGCATAATGGAGAAAATGGCAAACGGGTTGCACGAACATGCATAAGGCACCTGGTCGGTCACAACTTAGAAAATTTGATATGGCCACCCTCAAACAAAACCACTTGACCTAAATGCATTTCATCGGGCACCCTCACACCGTGCGACATGGCATGCCCAACCGAACGAATGCATAAGAGAAAAAACGACAAACGTGCCGCACGAATGTGCACAAGGCACCCAGGCAGTCTCAACTTAGCAACTTTGATATGGCCACCCTCAAACCAAACGACCCGAGCTGAACGCATGTCATCAGGCTCCCTCACACGGTGCGACAGGGCACGCCTGACGTAACAAAGGTACAAGGGAGAAAATGAAAAAAGCGATGCACGAGCATGCACAAGGCACTCGGGCTGCCCTCAAATGAAACGACCTGACCTGAACCCATTTCATCGAGTGCCCTAAAGAAAAATGACCCAACCCGAACCCGTTTCATCAGGCGCCCTCACACTACATGACACGGTGCACCTGACTGAACAAAGGCACAAGGGAGGAAACAAAAATTTGGTTGCATGAACATGTACAAGACACTCGAGGGGTCACAACTTAGAAAATTTGATATGGCCTCCCTCACAACAAATGTCCCAACCAGAACGTGTTTCATCGGGCGCCCTCACACGACGCGACACGACGCACTTGATAGAATGAAGGAATAAGGGAGAAAATGGAAAATAGGTCACATGAACATGCATAAGGCACCCTGGCAGTCACAACTTAACAAAATTGATATGGCCACCCTCAAACAAAATGACCTGAACTGAATGCGTTTCATCGGGCGCCCTCACACAACATGACATGACGCGCTCGACCAAGTGAAGGCACAGTGGAGAAAATGAAAAATGAGTTGCACGAACATGCACAAGGCACCCGGGTGGTCACAGCTTAGAAAATTTGATACAGCCACTTTCAAACAAAACGACCTGACTTGAACAGGTTTTATCTGGCACCCTCACATCGCGCGATACAACATACTCGATCGAATGAAGGCACAAGGGAGAAAATGGGAAACTGGTCACATGCACGTGCACAAGGCACCCGGGTAGTCAAAACTTAGAAAATGTTATAGGGCCACCCTCAAATGAAACAACTAGAGCCTAATGCATTTCATTGGGTGTCCTCACATGGCGCAATAGGGTGCACCCGACTGAAAAATGTGACAAGGGAGCAAACGGAAAATGGGTCGCTCAAACATGCACAAGGAACCCGGGTGGTCACAACTTAGAAAATTTGATATAACAACCCTCAAATGAAATGACTTGATGAAAACGCGTTTCATCGGGCACACTCACACAGCGCCACATGGCACACCCGACTGAACGAAGGCACAAGGAAGCAAATGAAAAACAAGTTGCATGAATTTGCACAAGGCACGGTGGTCACAGCTTAAAAAATTTGGTATGACCATCCTCAAATGAAAGGACTTGACCCGAACACATTTCATTGGGCTCCCTCACATGGTGCGAAATGGGCAACCCGACCAAAAGAAAGCACAAGGGAGAAAACAACAAAAGGACCGCACTAATGAGCATAGGGAAACCCTGTGGTCACATCTTAGCAAATTTGATATGGCCGCCCTCAAACAAATTGACCCGACTTGAACACGTTTCCTTGGGCACGCTCACACGATGTGCCTGACCAAACGAAGGCACAAGGGAGAAAACAAAAAATGGGTCACAAGAACATGCACAAGGCACCCAGGCAGTCACAACTTAACAAATTTGATACGGCCACCCTTAAGAGAAATGAACTAACCTGAATGTGTTTCATTGGGTGCCCTAAAATGAAACAACATGACCCAAAAGCATTTCGTCAGGTGCCCTCACACGACATGACACAACATGCTTTACTGAATGAAGGCACAAGGGAGCAAATAAAAAATGGGCTGAACGAACTTGCACAAGGCACCCGAGCAGTCACAACTTAGCAAATTTGATACGGTCTCCCTCAAACTAAATGACCTGACCCAGACGCGTTTCATTGGGCGTCGTCACATGACATGACAGGGCGTGCCCAACTAAATGAAGGCACAAGGGAGAAAATAGAAAATGAGCCGCATGAATATGTAGAAGGCACTCAGGGGGTGAAAAATTAGAAAATTTGATACGGGTGCCCTCAAACGAAATGACTCGACTCGAATGTGTTTCATCAGGCATCCTCACATGGTGCGACATGGCGCACCCTACCGAACGAAGGTAGAAGGGAGAAAAAAACAAACGGACCACACAAGTGAGCACAAGGCACCTCGGCAATCATAATCTAGCAAATTTGATACGACCGCCCTCAAACGAGATGACATGACACTAATGCATTGCATCGGGCGGCCTCACACTGCACGACATGATGCACCTGACCGAACGAAGGCAAAAGGGAGAAAACGGAAAACAGGCTGCATGAATATGCCTAAGTAACCTAGATGGTCACAACTTAGCAAATTTGATATGGCCACCCTCAAACGAAATGACTCGACCTGAACTCGTTTCATCAGGTGCCCTAACATGGCACCACATGGCATGCCTGACCAAACAAAGGCACAAGGGAGAAAATGAGTAATGGGCTGCACGAACATGCACAAGGTAGTAGGGTGGTCACAACTTAGAAAATTTTATACAATCACCCTCAAATGGAAGGTCTCGACCCAAACGTGTTTCATTGGGCGCCCTCACAAGGTGTGACATGGCTGGCCCAACCAAAAGAAGGCACAAGGGGGAAAACGATAAATGGGTCACATGAATGAGCACAAGGCAACCTGGTGGTCACAACTTAGCAAACTTGATATGGTCACCATGAAACAAAATGACCCGACCCAAATGTGTTTCATCGGGCACCCTCACATGAAGCGCCTGATTGAACGAAGACACAAGGGACCAAATGACAAACGGGTTGCACGAACATGCACAAGGTACCTCGACAGTCACAACTTAGCAAATTTTATACGACCACCCTCAAATGAAATGACTTGACCCAAAAGTGTTTCATCGGGTGCCCTAAAATGAAATGACATGACCTAAACGTGTTTCATCGAGCACCCTCACATGGCGCGAGATGATGTGCCCGACCAAATGAAGGCACAAGGGAGAAAATGGAAAATGGGCCACATGAGCTTGCACACGTGACTTGGGCGGTCACAACTTAGCAAATTTTATATGGTTTCCCTCAAACAAAATGACCGAACCTGAACACATTTCATCGGGTGCCTTCACACGGTGTGACACGACAGACTCGATGAAACAAAGGCACAAGGGAGCAAACTACAAATGGGCTACACGAATGTGCCCAAGGCACCTGGGTGGTGACAACTTAGAAAATTGATATGGCCACCCTTAAACAGAACTACCCGAGCTGAACGGGACAGGGTGTGCCTGACCAAATGAAGGCATGAGGTATAAAACGGGAAATGGGCTGCATGAACATGCACAAGGCACCCGGGCGGTCATAACTTAGCAAATTTGATACGGTATCACTCAAACGAAATGACCCGACCCAAATGAATTTCATCGGGAATTCTCACACGACGCGACACAACCCACTCGACCGAACGAAGGTAGAAGGGAGAAAACAGCAAATGGGCCACACGAACGAGCAGAAGGCACCTGGGCAGTCGTAACTTAGAAAATTTCATACAACCACCGTCAAATGAAACTACCTCACACCAATGTGTTACATCAGGCGCCCTCACACCTTCTGAAATGATGGTCCTGACTGAACGAAAGCACAAGGGATAAAATGGAAAATGGGCCGCACGAATGTGCCGAGGTAACCCAGGCGGTCACAACTTAGCAACTTCGATATTGCTGCCCTAAAAAAAATGACCCGACCTGAACGCGTTTCATCGGGCGCCCTCACACTGTGCGATACGACACGCCCGACCGAATGAACGTACAAGGGAGAAAATGGAAAATGGGCCACGTGAACGAGCAGAGGGCACCTGGGTGGTCACAACTTAGAAAATTTGATACGTCACCCTCAAACGGAATGACCCGACCCTAACAGGTTTCATCGGATGCCTTCACATGGCGTGACACGACGTGCCCAATTGAGCGAAGGCACAAGGGAGGAAATTGAAAATGGGTTGTACGAACATGTACAAGGCACCCAAGAGGTCACAATTTAGCAAATTTGAGGTCATCAGGAGCCCTCGCATGGTGCGACGCAACCCACCCTACCGAACGAAGGCACGAGGGAGCAAACAACAAACGCCCCGCACAAATGTGCAGAGGGAAACCAGGCGATCAAAAGTTAGAAAATTTTATATGGCCACCCTCAAATGAAACAACATGAGCTGAACACATTTTGATGGGTGCCCTCACACGACATGACACGATACGACCGACTAAATGAAGTCAGAAGGGAGAAAATGGAAAACGGGCCACACGAATGTGCACAAGGCACCGGGGTTGTCACAACAAAGAAAATTTGATACGACCGCCCTAAAAAAAAATGACCTGATCTGAATGTGTTTAATCGGGCGCCCTCAAATGAAACGACCCAACCTAAATGCATTTCATCAGGAACTATCTCACAGCGCGACATGGAACGCCCGATCAAACAAAGGCAGAAGGTATAAAATGGAAAAGGGGCCGCAAGAACATGCACAGGGAACCCAAGTGGTCACAACTAAGCAAATCTTATATGGCCTCCATTAAAAAAACAACCCGACCCAAACGCGTTTCATCAGGTGCCATCGCATGGTGTGACATGGAGCACCCAACCAAATGAAGGCACAAGGGAACAAATGGAAAATGGCTCACATGAATGTGCACAAGGCACTCGTGCAGTCACAACTTAACAAATTTGATACGACCACCCTCAAACAAAATGACCTAACCCGAACGTGTTTCATCATGCGTCCTCACACATCAGGTCACAGTTGTTGTGCGGGTAAATCCCCTCTATGGACAGAGGTGATACCTCTAGCCCTAGGGTGTGTCTAGCAGTAAAGGAACATGCTAATTTTTTGGATTCCTAGTTTATGAATGAAACTGAGTGAGATTTCGAACGTGTTTCATTGGGTGCCCTTATATGTTGTGCTCGACCGAGTGAAGGCACAAGGGAAAAAATGACAAACGGGATGCACAAACGTGCAAAAGGTACCCAGGTGGTCACAACAGTAAATTTGATGTAGCTACCCTCAAATGAAATGACCCAACTCGTATTCCTTTCATCGGGTGCCCTCGCACGACACGACATGGTGTGCTCGACCGAACAAAGGCACAAGAAAGCAAATGGCAAACAAGCCACACAAATGTGCATGAGGCACCCGGGTGGTCACAACTTAGAAAATTTGATAAGGCCACCCACAAATGAAAGGACGCAACCTGAATGTTTTTCATTTGGCATGCTCGCATGGTGCAACACATCCCACCTGACCGAACGAAGGCACAAGGGAGAAAATAGAAAACAGGCTGCACGAATGTGCACAAGGCACTCAGGCATTCACAACTTAGCAAATTTGATATGGCCAGCCTCAAATGAAACAACCCGACCCGAACAGAATTTATCTTCTACCCTCAAATGAAATGACACAACCCGAACATGTTTCATTGGGCACCCTTGCACAGCGCCACATGATGCGCTCGACCGAACGAAGGCATAAAGGATAAAATAGCAAACAGGATGCACGAACTTACCAAATTTGATATGGCCACCCTGAAATGCAATGACCTGAACGAGTTTCAATGAGAGCCCTCACATGGTGTGCTTGACTGAATGAAAACAGAAGGGAGAAAATGGCAAACGGGCCGCACGAACATGCACAACGCACTCAAGCAGTTACAACGTAGAAAATTTTATATGGCTGCCATGAAAATAAACAACCCTACCTGAATGATTTTCATCAGGTGCCCTCAAACGATGCAACACGGCCCACCTGATCGAATGAAGGCACAAGAGAGAAAACGTAAAATCTATTGCACAAATGTGCACTTGGTAACCAAACTTTCACAACTTAGCAAATTTGATATGGCCACCATCAAATAAAATGACCTGACCCAAACGCATTTCATCCGATGCCCTCACATGGTGCACTCGACCAAACGAAGGAAAAAGGAATAAAATGACAAATGGGCCGCACGAATATGCATAAGGTAGCCGGTCAGTCACAACTTAGGAAATTTTATATGGCAACCCTCAAAAGAAATGACTTGACCCAAACGTGTTTCATCGGGTGCCCTCACATGGCACCTCATCGAATGAAGGCATAAGGGAGCAAAAAAAAAATGGGCCGCACAAATGTGCACAAGGCACCTAGACAATCATAACCTAGCAAATTTGATACGAACACCCTCAAATGAAATGACCCGACCTGAACGCATTTCATTGGACATCCTCGCACGACGCGACATGGCTTGCTCGAGCGAACGAAGGCATAAGGGAGAAATTGGCAATGGGCCATATGAACGTGGACAAGGCACTTGGATGGTCACAACTTATAAAATTTGATACGGTTGCCCTCAAACAAAATGACTTGACCCTAACACATTTAGTCAGGTGCCCTCGCATGACACGACATGGTGTGCCCGACCGAACAAAAGCACAAGGGAGAAAACGAAAAATCCTCAAACTACCACCCTCAAATCAAATGACCCTACCTGAACACGTTTCATTGGGCACCCTCACATGGCATGCCCGATCGAATGAAAACACAAGGGAGAAAATGGAAAACGGGCCGCAGTGTTAAGTCCCTATATTAATAGTATAGCCCCTTATTATGTTAGTGTAGCCCCCCTTATTGTTATTATTGTACCCCTGTAACCCCCATATTGTTATTATTGTTCCCTTAAATTATTATTGTTAGTCGGCTAGGATTACATTGTGGCCCACTAGGATTACATTATGGCCCTGCTGACTCCTATATATAGAAAGGAGGTTTTGTAAATTGTATCATCCAAGAATTGTTAATTTATGTAATGTATTGGAGGTTGCCCCCTCGAAGTGGCTTATTTCTAAGGTGTGGATATCTCTTTTCTTCTATTTTTGGAGCTGGTTACACAACATTTGGTATCAGAGGCTTGGGATTCTAGGGTTTCGCTGCTCCAAACAAGTCATCGTGGCATTTTCGCTATAAAGTTTTTTATACGAAGTTTTAGAAGCTGAAATTTTTAGGGTGCGAAGCTGATATCCTGAGGAAGATTGTCTAAAAATTTCAGAGCTTGGTTCACAATAGTTTCGGATATATCATCTGTGGAAGTTAGGCCTTTTTTAAAGCTCCTAAACAGGTCATCGTGACATTTTCGCTATAAAAAATTTTCTACGATGGTTCAGAATCTGAAATTAATATGGTGCGAAGCTGAAATTCTGAGGAAAGTCATCAAAAAATTTCAGAGCTTGGTTCGCAATATTTTTGGAGATATGATCTGTGGAAGGTAGTGCTTTGTCAGGCTCCTGAATTTCATCTCAAAAAGGTGATCGTGCGAAAAGTTCAATAACTCTCTCTCTGGAGATTGGATTGGAGTGCAGTCAAAATTGGTCGCAAGTACATGGCCTGTAGTTTCTTTGATATCAATTTCAGAGACAAAGAACAAAACAGTGACACGTGGCAAGTCGTACAATTTCGCTCTACTGAACCAGTCCAAAATTAGGTCATTGTGGGAGATTGGACACAAATTTGTCTTGGAGAATCCAAATCAGGTCAGACCTGTGGCATTTTAAAGAAGCTTCAGAGGGCTACTACAAGGCTGAATTTGAGATATCGAAGATTTTCAATTACAGAGATAATCCAATTTCAATATCGAGCTCCTCAAAAGCAAGAAAAAGGTGTGTATTTTCCGAATTGCATAAGTCTTGTTTGAAGAATCAAGTTGAATTGATTCCAAGGGAATATTGAAGAAATTTTTTCAGTAATGGGTTCTATTATGCCTCCAAAAAATAATTCCATACCCATTAAGCCCTCAGAAATCTATACAATGATGCATGAAGAGGAAGAATTGCAGTATGAGATATCAAAATTACGGTACCAAGTGCAACAAGTTTCAATCTTACGAAGAGAAATTGAAGATGAAATAGATGGTTTAAAAGCAGAAATGGAGGCTAAGTTGGATGGTTTGAAGGATCAAATAATAGAAAATATGGATGATAAATTAATGGAATATCACATCGAGCATCAACAACAAGTTCTCCAACTCTCAAAGGATAACCCAACTTTGGTGCAGAATCTAATGAAACAACATGAAGATCAACATCACATCGAAAGAAGTTATGAAGCAGTCATAGAAACAAGAACTCGACAAGTACGATCAATTTCAGAGTATCTCAGCAAGTGGAAGAACTTTCCTGTAGAATATTTCACATGGGAGGATGAGAATTTTATACAGAAACATCAAGAAATAATCAAGCGTTGAGGACAACACTTGTTTGAAGGAGAGGGGCATGTTAAGTCCCTATATTAATAGTGTAGCCCCTTATTATGTTAGTGTAGCCCCCCTTATTGTTATTATTGTACCCCTGTAACCCCCATTTTGTTATTATTGTGCCCTTAAATTATTATTGTTAGGTCGGGTAGGATTACATTGTGGCCCACTAGGATTACATTATGGCCCCATGGACTCCTATATATAGAAAGGAGGTTTTGTAAATTGTATCATCCAAGAATTGTTAATTTATGTAATGTATTGGAGGTTGCCCCCTCGAAGTGGCTTATTTCTAAGGTGTGGATATCTCTTTTCTTCTATTTTTGGAGCTGGTTACACAACACGCAGGAACATGCACATGGCACACGAGTGGTCACAAATTACAAAATTTTATATCGTCGCCCTGAAACAAAACTACCTGAGCTGAATGCGTTTCATTGGGTGCTCTCACATGGCATGACATGGCCCACCCAACTGACTGAAGGCACAAGGGAGAAAATGGCAAACGGGCCACACGAACGTGCTCAAGGTAATGGAACATTCACAAATTAACAAATTTGATAGGGCCACCCTCAAACGAAATGACCCGACCCGAATCCGTTTCATCCAGCGTCCTCAGATAGCGCACCTGACCGAACGAAGGCACAATGGAGAAAATGTAAAATGGGCCGCATGAAGATGCACAAGGCACCTGGGTGGTCACAATTTAGAAAATTTAATACGACCACTCTCAAATGAAATGACCCGACCCGAACTCACTAAACCATATAACTAACCCTAGGGGAGCAAACGGAAAATCGGTTGCATGAATTTGCATAAGGCACCTGGGAGGTCACAACCTAGAAAATTTAATATGACCTCCCTCAAATGAAACGACCCGACCCGAACGCATTTCATCGGGTGTCCTCACACAGTGCAACATGGTGGGCATGACTGAACGAAGGCACAAGGGAGAAATTTGCAAACAGGATGCACGAACGTGCATAAGCCACCAGGGCAGTCACAACCTAAGAAATTTGATACCGTTGCCCTCAAACAAAATGACCTGACCCAAATACGTTTCATCGGACGCCCTCGCTCAACACGACACAGTGCACCTGACTAAACGAGGGCACTACGGAGAAAATGGAAAAGGGGCTACATGAATGTGCACAAGGAACCTGGATGGTCACCCTAAAAAAAAATGACCCAACCTAAATGCATTTCATTGGGAAACCTCACACTGTGTGACACGGCACACCCGAACGAACGAAGGCACTATGAAGAAAACAATAAATGCACTGCACCAATGTACGCAAGGCACCCAGGTAGTCACAACTTATTAAATTTGATATGGATACCTTCAAACCAAATTACCCGAGCCAAACGCGTGCCATTGTTCTCCCTCACATGGGACAATAGGGCACGCCCAACCGAATGAAGTCACAAGGGAGATGGAAAACAAGCCACACGAACATGCACAAGGCACCAGGGCAGTCACGACTTATGAAATTTGATACAGCCGCCCTCAAATGAAACGACCTAACCTGAAAGAATTTCATCAGGCGCCCTTAAAAAAAAATTCCCTGATCCAAACGCGTTTCATTGGGCAGCCTCACATGGCGTGAAACGGTCCGCCTAACCAAACGAAGGCACAAGGGATCAAATGGAAAACAGGCTGCGCAAATGTGCACAAGTCACTCGTGCGGTCACAAATTAGAAAATTTGATACGGTCATGCTTAATTGAAATAACCTGACCCAAATGCATTTTGTCGGGTGCCCTCACACTGCACGACACAGCATGCCTGACCCAACGAAGGCACGAGGGAGAAAATGAAAAATGAGTCACACAGACATGCATAAGGAACCCAGGCAGTCAAAACTTAGAAAATCTCATAGGGCTGCCCTCAAAGGAAATGACCTGTTCCAAACTTGTTTCATCGGATTCCCTCACATGGCGTGATAGGGTGCGCTCGACCGAACAAAGTCACAAGGGAGAAAATGGCAAACAGGCCACACGAACATGCACAAAGCACCCAAGAAGTCACAAATTAACAAATTTGATACGGTTGCCCTCAAACGAAACGACCCGACCCGAACGCGTTTAATCGAGCGCCCTCACACAGTGCAACACAGAACACCCAACTGAATGAAGGCACATTGGAGAAAATGGAAAATGAGCTGCACGCACATGCACAAGAAACCTACATGATCACAAGCTAGCAAATTTCATACGGCCACCCTAAAAAAAAATGACCTGACTCGAACGCATTTCATTTGGCGCCCTTATACAGAGCGACACGACGTGCTCGATAGAATGAAGGCGCAAGGGATAAAAGGAAAAATGGGCTGCATGAATATGCACAAGGCACCTCGGTAGTCACAAATTAGCAAATTTGATATGACCGCCCTCAAACAAAACAACCTAACCCAAACACGTTTCATTGATAGGATGCGCCAGACCGAATGAGGGCATAAGGGAGAAAAGGGAAAGCAGGCCACATGAACGTGCACAAGGCACCTGGGCTATCACAACTTAGCAAATTTGATATGGCCGCCCTCAAACAAAATGACCAGACTCGAACACATTTCATTGGGTGCCCCCACGCAGTGCAATATGGCGCGCTCGAATGAATGAAGGCACAAGGAAGCAAATGGAAAATGGGCCACACGAACATGCACAATGCACCCAGGTGGTCACAACATAGAAAATTTTATATAGGCACCCTCAAACGAAATGAACCGACCCGAACATGTGTCAATGAGCACCCTCGCACGATGCAACATGACCTGCCCGACCTAGTGAATGCAAGAGGGAGAAAATGGAAAACCGGCCACACAAATGTGCACAAGGCACCCAAGTGGTCACAACTTAGAAAATTTTATACGGCCACCCTCAAACGAAATGACCTGACCCAAACGCATTTCATCGGGCGTCCTCACACGGCACGACATGACTTCTCCAACGAAACGAAGGTACAAGGGAGAAAATGAAAAACGAGTTGCACGAACATGCACAAGGTACTTGGGTGGTCACAACTTAGAAAATTTGAAACGACCTCCCTTGAATGAAACGACCCAAACCAAAAAAATTTCATCAGGCGCCCTCACATGGCATGACACGATGCACCCGACCGAAAAAAGGCATAAGGGAGAAAACAGAAAACGGCTCACACAAACATACATAAGGCACCCATGTGGTCACAACTTAGAAAATTTGATACGGTCGCCCTCAAAAAAAACAACCCGACCTGAACGCGTTTCACTTGGCGCCCTCACACGGCGCGGCACGGTATACCTGACCGAACAAAGGCACAATGGAGAAAATGATAAATGGGCCACACGAACATGCACAAGGCACCCAGGTAGTCACAACTTAGCAAATTTGATACGACCTCCCTCAAACAAAACGGCCCGACTGGAATGCATTTCATCAAGCGCGCTCACATGGCGCAGCAGATCGTGCCCTACCAAATGAAAGCACAAGGGGGAAAATGACAAACAGGTTGCACGAACATGCACAAGGAACCCAGATGTTCACAACTTAGCAAATTTGATACATCTGCCATCAAATGTGATGACGGGACCTGAACGACTTTCATTGGGCACCCTCACATGGCGTGACAGGGCTCGCCAGACTGAACGAAGGCATAACGGAGAAAATGGAAAATGGGCTGTATAAATGTGCAGAAGGTACTCAGGAAGTCACAACTAAACAAATTTCATATGACCACCCTCAAACAAAATGACCTGACCCGAACGCGTTTCATCGGGCACCCTCACACGGTTCGACACGACATGCTCGAAAAAAAGAAGGCAGAAGGGAGAAAACGGTAAATAGACCAGATGAGTGAGCATAAGGCAACCAGGCGGTCACAACTTAGAAAATTTGATGCAGCCACCCTCGAAGGAAATGACCCGACCCGAATGCGTTTGATTGGGAGAAAACAACAAACGGGTCGCATGAACATGCACAAGGCACCCGGGAGGTCACAACTTAGAAAATTTGATACGGCTACCCTCAAGTGAAATGACATGACCCAACTTCTTTTCATCAGGTTCCCTCACACGGCATGCCTCACTGAACGATGGCACAATAGAGAAAATGACAAAAAATCCACGCGAATGTGCACAAGGCACCCGAGCAGTCACAAATTAGCAAATTTGGTACAAGCAACCTCAAACGAAAAAACCTGAATGCATTTCATCGGGCACCCTCACATGATGTGACACAATGCTCCAAACCAAATGAAGGAACAAGGGAGAAAATGACAAATGGGCCACATGAACTTGCACAAGGCACCCGGTCAATCACAACTTAGCAAATTTGATACAAAGCCCTCAAACGAAACATCCCAACCCGAACGTCTTTCATCAGGCGCACTTGCACGACGCGACATGATGCACCCGAACCAATGAAGGCACAAGGGAGAAAATGGAAAACAGGTTACTCGAACATGTACAAGGCACCCAGGTGGTCACAAATTAGCAAATTTGATACGGGATCCCTCAAATGAAACAATCCGACCTGAATGTGTTTCATCGGGTGCCCTCGCATGGCGCGACATGACCTGCCCGACCGAATGAAGGCACAAGGGAGAAAATGGGAAATGGACAGCAAGAATGTGCACAAGGAATTCAGGTGGTCACAACTTAACAAATTTGATACGGTTGCCCTCAAATGAAACAACTTGACCTGAACATGTTTCATCGGGTGCCCTCACACAGTGCGACATGGCACACCCGACCGAACGAAGGCATAAGGGAGAAAACAACAAACGGTCTGCACAAACATGCACAAGGCACCCAGGTAGTCACAACTTAGCAAATTTGATGCGAACCCCCTCAAACAAAAAGACACAACTCGAACAAGTTTCATCGGGCGCCCTCACATGGCGTGACATGGCGCTCTCGAACGAATGAAGGCACAAGGGAGAAAATGGAAAATGGGTGACATGAATGTGCACAAGGCACCCAGGTAGTCACAACTTAGAAAATTTGATACGGTCACCCTCAAATGAAACAACACGACTCAAATGCGTCTAATCAGGTGCAATCACAATGGTGCAACACGACGTGCCTGACCAAATGAAGGCACAAGGGAGAAAATGAAAAATGGGCCGCACGAACGTGCACAAGGCACCCGAGCTATCACAACTTAGAAAATTTGATACGGCTACCCTCAAATGAAATGACCCAACTCGAATGCATTTCATTTGGTGCCCTCACACTGCGAAACATGACGTGCCCAACCGAATGAAGACACAAGGGAGAAAATGGAGAATGGGTCGTATGAGCATGCACAAGGCACCTATGTTTCCACAGCTTAGAAAATTTGATATGGCTACCCTCAAACCAAACGACCCGAGACAAACGCGTTTCATTGGTCACCATCACATGACGCGATAGGGCGTATGCAACTGAACAAAGGGACAAGGGAGTAAATGGAAAATGGGCTGTACGAACAAGCACAAGGCTCCCGGGTGGTAACAACTTAGCAAATTTGATACGGTCGCCCTCAAATGAAACAACCTGACCTGAACGAGTTTCATCGAGCATCCTCACACGGTGCAAGACGAACCTTCAAACCAAACAAAGGCACAACCGAGAAAATGGAAAATTGGATGCACGAACAAGCACAAGGCACCTGGGCAGTCATAACTTAGCAAATTTGATACAATTTCCCTCAAACGAAATGACCTGACCCAAACAAGTTTCATTGGGTGACCTCACACAATGTGACATGGCGCACCCAACTGAATGAAGGCACAAGGGATCAAACAAGAAATGGGCTGCACAAATGTGCACAAGGCACCCGAGCAATCACAACTTAGAAAATTTGATACCACTGCTTTAAACGAAAGAACCCAACCTGAACGCGTTTCATCGGGCACCCTCGCACGGAGTGCCTGACCGAATGAAGGCACAAGGGAGAAAATAACAAATGGGCCACTCGAACGTGTACAGGCAACTCAAGCGGTCACAAATTAGAAAATTTGATAGGACTTCCCTCAAACAAAGTGACCTGACCTGAATGTGTTTCATCGGGCGCGCTCACACGTCACGACATGGACCTCTTGACAGAACAAAGGGACAAGGGAGAAAATGGAATATGGGATGCATAAACATGCAGAAGGAGCTCGGGTAGTCACAACTTAGAAAGTTTCATACAGCCACCCTCAAACGAAATGACCCGACCCAAACGTGTCTCATTAAGCGCCCTCACATGGCACGACACAGTACGCCAGACTCAACGAAGGAATAAGGGAGTAAATAAAAAATGGGTAGCGCGAACATGAAAAAGGCACCCAGGCAGTCACAAATTAGCAAATTTGATACCACCACCCACAAACCAAATGAGTTGAGCTGAACATGTTTCATCGGGCACCCTCACACAGTGCAATAGGGTGGGCCCGACTGAGCAAAGGCACAAGGGAGTAAGCGGAAAATGGACCACACAAAGGAGCACAAGGCACCTGGGCAGTCACAACTTAGAAAATTTTCTATGGCCACCCGTAAATGAAACAACCTGACCTGAACATGTTCCATGAGGCGTCCTTGCATGGTGCAACGTTGCTTCCCGATCAAACGAAGGCAAAAGGGAGCAAATGGAAAATGGGCCACATGAACAAGCACAAGGCACCTGGGCAGTCATAACTTAGCAAACTTGATATGGCCAACCTCAAAAGAAATGACTTGACCCGAATGCTTTTCATTGGGCACACTCACACGATGTGACACGGAGCGCCGAACTGAATGAGTGCACAAGGGAGCAAACAACAAACGGGCCCCACGAATGTAGACAAGGCACCCGGGTGGTCACAAATTATAAAATTTTATACCACCACCCTCAAACAAAATGACTCAACCCGAATGTGTTTCATAGGGTTCCCTCGCATGGCACGATACGACGCTCCCGACCAAACGAAGGCACAAGGGAGAAAAGATTAAATGGGTTGCAAAAACGTGCACAAGTCATGTGGGTGGTCACAACTTAGCAAATTTGATACATTCGCCCTCAATATAAATGACCTGACCCAAACACATTTCATTGGGAAACCTCACACAGTGCGACACGGCGCACCCAACTAAAACGAAGGCGCAAGGTAGAAAACGAAAAACGCACTGCAGGAATGTGCACAAGGCACATAGGTAGTCAGGTTTTAAAAAATTTGATATAGCCACCCTCAAACCAAATGACCTGAGTCAAACACATGTCATCAGGCTCCCTCACTTGGCGTGACACGGCATGCCCAACCAAACGAAGGCACAAGGGAGCAAATAGAAAATGACCCGCATGAATGTGCACAAGGCACTCAAGTGGTCACAAATTAATAAATTTGATACGGCCTCCCTAAAATAAAACAACCCAACCGAAACACGTTTCATCGAGTGTGTTCACATGGCACGACACGACGCACCCAACGGAACGAAGGCACAAGGGAGAAAAAAAATGGGTTGCACGAACATGCACAAGCAACCCAGGTGGTCACAACTTAGAAAATTTGATACGATCGCCCTAGAAAAAAATGACTTGACCCAAAAGCGTTTCATCGGGTGCCCTCATAGAACACGACATGGTGTGCTCGACCCATCGAAGGCAGAAGGGAGAAAACGACAAATGGGTCATACGAACATGCACAAGGCACCTGGGTAGTCAGAACTTAGCAAATTGATAGGGCCACACTAAAAAAAAACGACCAATGTCGAACGTGTTTTATCAGGCACCCTTACAAGGCACAACAAGGCATGCCCGACTGAACGAAGTCACAAGGGAGAAAATGGAAAACGGGCCACACAAACGTGCATAAGCCACTTGAGCAGTCACAACTTAACAAATTTGATACGGCTGCCCTCAAACAAAATGACCCGACTCGAACGCGTTTCATCAGGTGCCCTCACACGGTGCAACACGACACACCTAACCGAATTAAGGCACAAGGGAGAAAATGGAAAACGGGTCACACGAACATGCACAAAGAACCTGGGTAATCACAACTTAGCAAATTTTATATGCCCACCCTCATATGAAATGAATTGATCCAAACGTGTTTCATCAGGCGCCCTCACACAACGCGACACAATGCACCCGACGAATGAAGGCATAAGGGAGTAAATGGAAAACAGGCCACAAAAATATGCACAAGGCACCTAGGCGGTCACAACTTAGCAAATTTTATAAGACCACCCTCAAATGAAATGACCTGACCCAAACGCGTTACATCAGGCACCCTCAAATGAAATGACCCAACCCGAACACCTTTCTTTGAGCATCCGCACACGACACGACACAACGCACTCAACTGAACAAAGGCACAAAGGAGAAAATTTCAAATGGGTCGCACGAACGTGCAGAAGGAACCGGAGTGGTCACAACTTTAAAAAATTGATATAACTTCCCTCAAACAAAACGACCCGACCCGAAAATGTTTCATCGGGCACCCTCACACAGCATGACACGTTGCGCCCAATCGTACGAAGGAACAAGGGAGAAAACATAAAACTGGTCACAAAAACATTCATAAGGCACCTAGGTGGTAACAAATTAACAAATTTGATACGGTCACCCTCAAACAAAACAACCCAACCCGAACGCGTTTCATGGGGTGCCCTCACAGAGCGCGACATGGTGCACCCGACCAAACAAATGCATAAGGGAGAAAATAAAAACTGGGCCACACGAATGTGTACAAGGCACACAGGTGGTCACAACTTAGCAAATTTTTTATGGCTCCCCTAAAAAAAAACAACCTGACCCGAACGCATTTCATTGGGTGCGCTCACAAGGTGCAATAGATTGTGCATGACCGAGTGAAGGCACAAGGGAGCAAACGACAAATGGGTCGCACAAACATGAAAAAGGAACCCAAATGGTCACAAATTAGCAAATTTGATACATATTTCCTTAAAAAAAATGACCCAACCTGAACACCTTTCATCGGGTGTCCTCACACGACAAAACAATGCGCACATGATTGAACAAAGGCACAATAGAGAAAATGGAAAACAGGTTGCATGAACATGCTCAAGGAAATCGGGTGGTCACAACTTAGCAAATTTGATACAACCACCCTCAAACGAAATGACTTGACCGGAACGTGTTTCATTGGGCACCCTCACACGATGTCATATGAAATTCTCGATGAAAAGAAGGCACAGGGGAGAAAACGACAAATGGCCTGCACGAACGAGAACAAGGCAACTAGGTAGTCATAACTTAGCAAATTTGATACATCTGTCGTAAAATGAAATGACCCGACCTAAATGCATTTTAGTGGGCGCCCTCAGATAGAGAGCCCGAATGAATGAAAGCACAAGGGAGCTAATGGTAAATGGGTTGCAAGAACGTGCACAAGGCACCCGGGTGGTCACAATGTAGAAAATTTGATACGACTGCCCTAAAAACAAATCACATGACCCGAATGCATTTCATCGGGCACCCTCACATAGCACACCCGACCAAATGATGGCACAAGGGATAAAATGACAAACATGCCATAAGAATGTGCACAAGGCACCCGGGCAGTCACAACTTAGCAATTTGACACAAGAGACCTCAAACGAAACGACTGGAACACGTCTCATTGGGCACCCTCACATGATGCAACACGGCGCGCCCAAATGAACGAAGGCACAAGGGAGAAAATGGAAAATGAGCCACACGAACTTGCTCAAGGCACCCAAGCTATCACAACTTAGAAAATTTGATACGACTGCCCTCAAACTAAATGATGAGACCCAAGTTCGTTTGATCAGGTGCACTTGCATGGCGCGACACGACGCGCCTGTCTGAACGAAGGGGCAAGGGAGAAAATGGAAAATGGGATACTTGAACATGTACAAGGCACCCAGTCTGTCACAAATTAGAAAATTTGATACGACCTCCCTCAAACGAAACAACTTGAACCAAATGCGTTTCATTGGGCGCCCTCGCACGGTGCAACACATCTCGACCGAACGAATGAAGGCACAAGGGAGAAAATGGAAAACGAGCCGCACGAATGTGCACAAGTTATTTGGGTGGTAACAACTTAGCAAATTTGATACAGCTACCCTCAAACAAAGTAACCTAACCTAAACATGTTTCATCAGGCACCCTCACATGGTGCGACACAACATGCCTGAATAAACGAAATTACAAGGGAGAAAACAATGAACGGGCTGCACAAATGTGCACAAGGCACCCAAGCAGTCATAAATTATAAAATTTGATACGACCTCCTTCAAACAAAACAACCCGACCGAAATGCCTTTCATAGGGCGCCCTCACACGCTGGAACACGGCGTGCCCGAGCGAATGAAGGCACAAGGGAGAAAACTACAAACGGGCCGCACGAATGTGCACAAGGTACCTAAGTGGTCACAACTTAGAAAATTTGATACAGCCACAGTCAAATGAGACGATGTGACCCGAATGTGTTTCATTGAGTGCAATCACAATGGCACGACACACCAAATGAAGGCACAAGGGAGAAAATGACAAACGGGCCACATGAACTTGCACAAGGCACCCGAACGATCAAAACTTAGTAAATTTGATACGACCACCTGCAAAGGAAACCACTCAAGCTGAATGAGTTTCATCTGACTCCCTCACACCATGAAACACAATGCACCCAACCAAACAAAGACACACGGGAGAAAATGGAGAATGGGTCGCACGAACATGCACAAATCAGCTAGATGGTCACAACTTAGGAAAATTCGATATGGCCACCCTCAAACAAAATTACCCGATACGAACGTGTTTCATCGGTTTGTTCGGTCGGGCACGACAGGGCACGCCTGAACAAATAAAGGCATAAGGGAGTAAATGGAAAACGCACTGTACAAACGAGAACAAGGCACCCCAGTGGTCACAAGTTAGAAAAATTGATACAATTGGCCTCAAATGAAATGACCCGACCTGAATCGGTTTCATCAAGCATCCTCACATGGTGCGACATGGTCCTCCCAACTGAACAAAGGCACAAGGGAGAAAATGGAACTGGCCGCATGAATGAGCACAAGGCTCCCATGCCAAAAGTGTTTCATTGGGTGACCTCACACGATGCAACACGATGTGCCCAACCAAATTAAGGCATAAGGGATCAAACAACAAAAGTTCCGCACAAATGTGCACAAGGCACCCGGGCAGTCACAACTTAGAGAATTTGATACCATCACCCTCAAACAAAATGATCCAACCCAAAAGTGTTTCATCAGGCACCCTCACACGGCACACTTGAACAAATGAAGGCACAAGGGAGAAAAAGGAAAACGTGTTGCTTGAACGTGTACATGGCACCCAAGTGGTCACAACTTAGAAAATTTGATATGGCCTCCCTCAAACAAAATGACCTAACCCAAAGGAATTTTAGCGGGCGCCCTCGCATGGTGTGACACGGCCCGCCCGACAGAACGAAGGCACAAGGGAGAAAATGGAAAACCAGCCACACGAACATGCACAAGGAACTTGGGAGGTCACAACATAGCAAATTTGATACGACTGCCCTCAAGTGAAACGACCCGACCCGAACATGTTTCATCGGACACCCTCACATGTCACGACATAGTGCACCCGACTGAATGAAGGCACAAGGGAGAAAATGGAAATGGGCTGCATGAACGTGCACAAGGCACCCAGGTGGTCACAACTGAGAAAATTTTATACAAACGCTCTCAAACCAAATGAGCAGAGCCAAATGTGTTTCATCGGGCGCCCTCACACGGTGCGACAGTGTGCGCCCGATCGAGTAAAGGCAAAAGGGAGTAAACAACAAATGGGTTGCACGAACGAGCTCAAGACACCCAGGTGTTCACAAATTAGCAAATTTTCTACCATCGCTTGCAAACGAAATGACCTGACCCGAAAATGTTTCATCAGGCGTCCTCACATGGCGCTACACAACCCACCCGACCTAACAAAGGCATAAGGGAGCAAATGTAAAATGGGGTGCACGAACAATCAGAAGGCACCTGAGCAGTCCTAACTTAGCAAATTTTATATGGCCGCCATCAAAATAAATGACCCAATCCACACGCATTTCATTGGGTGCCCTCACACGACGTGGCACAGTGCGCCCAACCAAACGAATGCACAAGGGAGAAAACACAAAATGGGCCCTATTGTAACTCCTAGAGACAGCCTTGAGTTGTGAAAGACCAGTGCCTACGAAATCTTAATTAGCAAGGAGCATATAGTTCAACTTGTAAAGGTTGTCAAGAAAGGGGCTCTCATGCTATCATATGTTAAACAAGAAGGTTTGGTTAAAATGGAACCGGAACTCTCAAAACTTCAGCACAGCAAAAGTAACATTGAAATAGTAGAGTGTGAACTTTGATAAAAATGTATATGACAATTTTAAGACAGCTTTCTGTAAAGGGGGCTGGATTCCAAAATGGTTCGTAGAGGTAAGTAATCAGATGGCGATAATTGTGTTAGAAAATTGGAAGGATACTAACTGTAACAGAAATGAGATCTAGAAATGAATATAAACATGTACAGGGCTTATGTAGTAATAAGAATCCATACATGAAAATAACTTTAAATACAAAATTTCATTGGTGCTAATACCAGAATAATTATGGTAGAAGTGAAAGATGAAACAACATATCATGCCTGAGCCATATTTAAAGCGCTAGACATGAGTTAGTATGAGTATCAACAATGATAAATTCACACCAAGACATGTGATCACTCACATTCCAGAACAAGATATATGTGGATGTAAACGAGATGAACATTTAAACTATAAAACACAAGAGAGAGAGTTACAGACTGTAAAGTATTCATACTAGAATCCCCAATAGAGATGAAACTCCTTATCACTGAAACCCAATGGGATCTTCAAATTTTATATCAAAATCTCCACAAAATGCATAAAAATTTCTCTCTTAGTCTGTTCTTCTGAAAATCTGGAACCTTTTTTCTGTCTCAGTTTACTACTTATATATAATTACAGGAACATAAGCGGGAAGATATTTTGGGAAAATATCTTCTTTGCGTGCTAGTGATCAGTTTTAGGTCTTAATCAAAAATAACAAAATTCATGATGAGGGAGAATGCTTCTCATCATTTACAAATAGGCTCATGGCAGTTTCAAAACAAAATATAAAAATTGTTCCAACAGAAAGTAAATGCAAGAGTGAAATATGAATTCCACTTGGAACTTGAAATTAAAAATAAAAGTAAAAACTAAATTCCATGAGGGCCGAATCATGAGTTAAAAATATTCATTGATGAGAAGGGGTCGAAGCAGTGGCTGAAATAGGCGGCGGGACATTTTTAAAAGAGCTGGCTAACAGGCTGGCATAATTTGTGCACCTCTGCCAGGTGTCTACTACAGGTTTGGGCATCGTTGTAAAACCTTCTGCTCTGATGTAAGCTTCCGTAAGTTCATCATAGTTCTCATCAATAGGAATTTTATGTTTCACTTGGTGCAAGAGTGCAACCTCTTTACCGAGGATGGTAACTATAGTTTTAGGTTTGAGCCGAGTGGATTTCTCAGAAGGTATATCGGTTTGATTGATTACCTCTTTCAGACTGGCCTCGTACACTGGTAATGGTTTTAGTAAGGCATGGGTGGGCTCCCAACATGATGGGAGTCCCGTGAATGTTATCTCAGCCCAATCCATCTCGAACCATTCTAAATTGGCTGCCACTTTCTCTAAGGCATTCAAGGCTATAGTACGAGCAGACTCTTTTTCTATTACCTTTTGGCACTCCGTGGCTTCCTTGAACCTGCTCTCGATACCCTTCTTAACCATGGCCTCTGGTTTTAGTTCTTTCAAGAAAGAAATATACCTTTTTGGGCTTTGAACTCTGTTGGATGCATCGGTATTTCCTTCGTGAAGCTTCCTTCTGAGAAGGCGCACAACTGACTTCATTTCCTCAACAACATTTAAAAACAACCAGCGCCTTTTCACCTCTGTGATGATCTCAGCCCAGATCAATCGCCTGGTGTCTAGGAGGGTAATATTTCCTTTCATGTGACTTATGAGCTCGCTGATGGTTTTTTCATGTTGTGCCTTTTCCTGTTTCCCCTTGATTTCTTTCTGCATAACATTAATCTTCTTGGCATTCTCAGCAAGGAGGGCTTCAAGCTCACTGATCCTTTGACGCGTTGTTGAGACCTATTTTTCCCCTGCTTCGATTGTGGTTAGTGCAGTGGTCAACTGCACAGAAAGCAAACTAGTCCCTTCTGGGGCGAGTGGAGCGCATACATGAGTGTCCCATATTATCTACAATTCATTCATCTTTCCCCGCAGAATGAACATTTCTCCTGAAATATTTTCTTTCTCCTCCCTCACCTTTGCAAGAGAATCGTCCAAACTTGACTTGACCTTTTCTACCTAGACTAGCTCATTTGTTTGCACATGGTGAGAGCCCAGTATATTTACTTTAAATTTTAAGGCTGCAACCTACTTCCACAACTCCTTCATAAGATGACTCTGGGGGTCGGCTATACCACTTTCTTTCCCTTTTATCACCTCCTGGAGATTGTGTATGTCATTTTTGAGTGTGTGGGAGTTGATCTTCTCTTTTCTAAAATTCTCCAGTACTTGGTTATGTTTATTCTACATTTTTCTCAGAGTAATGGAGAGCCGCATTACTTCATATTTGAGCATGTCGCCAAAACACTGAAATAAATTTCAATTGTCAATTGTTGGAACCTGTGACATATCGATTGCTATCTCCAATGCCCTATAGCTGGTGGTGCTAGCCTCTATGTTCAAGATGGCTTCAGTCATAGCCATTAATAGTTGTTTTATATCCAAATTTATCACGGATGAAAACCTGGTTTGGTATTTTTCAATATACCCTTCTAGCTTGGACCAGTGTTTATCTCTGATTTCTTTGTTCCTTGTCCTACCCTTGCTTGCACCCCGCGAACTGCTGGCTGTGATGGCTTGTGAAACTTCTAAGAAGTGAAAAGAGGTAGTACTATGCCATAGCACCTTGATTCCTGCTTTGCTCTTGTCTGATTTCCCATAAGGTATTTCGTCCTGGAGCAACAGTTCGTCTCCTATAGCCTCTACTTCATTGGTCCATGTTCTTTGTCTTTTGAAAGGGGGAAAAAATTCTCCTGATGCACCTGCCTCCTCCACCTGCTTCTCACCTGCTTCTTTGGTTGAAGCGGTATCTGCTTTTTCCCCCGTCGCAGATGAATCAGTCTCCATGTGCGAGAACAAAGGCTAGTTTTCAAGGTTATATGGCCACTTGATGAAAGGCCTTGTTTCATGAATATAAGGGGTTGATTTATTATCCTCCCTTCTATTAGAGATGATGCCCTTCGGATCATAGTGCCAATCTTTCCCTTTCCTCAAATCCATGCCTTGAAGAAGATTTTCCACCACGGGAATGGCGTGCCTTGAATTAACAACGAAAGGGCCAATGGTTGTGGGAAGTTTGAGAATGAACCCCTTTTTTGCAGGGAGGAAATGAATTTGGTCAGCTTTTAAGGTCTGTCAAAGGTATTCCAAAGCATAAATCCACCGGGCAGGAAAGATGGGAAATTGGTAGGGAGAGACTTCGGCTCCATAAACCCTGATTTCAATGTAATTATCAAAAAGGTACCAATCCCCAGTGCTTTGAGCTTCACTGTACTGTAACCATTTCCTAAGTTCAGGAAAGACCCTAGGCAGAGGGGAATCATGGATGATAGTATAAGCTATGGGCATGAAGTCATTCAGGAAACTTGAGTAGCCCACCCCATTGGCCAACTGATGCATTGCGGGACTCCAATCAAAAACTGGTCGTGGCTGAGAATTAATCTTGTAAACCTTATCTAAGCCCAAACCCTCAAATTTATCAGCATGCTGAAAGAGGAAATGATAAAATACCATGGAACAAAAATGAAAATGACCCGAGTCTGAGAGCTCCTAGAAATGAGTTTGAATGGCGGAGGCCAAAAAACCAGGAATATCTAAAACGACCCCGGGTTGAGACATTAACCACAGAAAAGCTATGCATTCTTTTGAGGCTGGCCCAAAACCTTCCACACCCAGGAGACCTGCAATAATAGCAAGGATAGGCTCGAAGTCTTCCTTGAATAAGGTCAGAGGTACTGAATCTACGGTGGGAAGAGTTGTGAAATGGGAGTCGGTTAAGGCGGCGATGAAATCGCTCTGCTTTCTCCAGGGCAGTTTCGAAAATAGATGAGACAGTGTTATTTCATTAAAATAGACATAGCTTGAACTGGTGGGAAAACAAAGGGCTTTTCTGATGGTTTTGAGAGAAACAATGAATATTTTGTTCCCCTGAGCTAAGAGAAACATGTTGCGACATTCATCGTAAGCGTTCCGGAGCCAACGGATGAATTCGACCACTTGGTATACTTGGGGGGTTATTTGATGATACATACCAGACAAAACAACATGCAAATTATCTTTATTTTCCACATGCTTCCTAAAAGGATCAAGCTTGACACTTCTAATGGGAAATGGGTATTATGGGTCATGAATGTCGGCTTGTAATTCTATGAATGGTTTAGGCCCTCGAACAGCCCTGGACTCACGGGATAGGGGAGTTTCGGGCTCTGATTTCTTGGTGGTGACCTTACCCATGACCATCATACAAACCCAAAACACAATCAAAACGAAACAAGATGGAATGAAAGGTATGGAATACCTGCGAAGTAGAAAATTACTCAGGAAAGCGACACGAGGGTATTGACAATGACTGGGCAGACCTGGTATTGGGCGCCCACTTTTTCTTATATAGTAGTCGAAAAAATGAGATTATTTACCACAGTAAAAGAGGGAAGATAGTTATACAGGCCCAAGGAAACTTGGGAAAAGAAGGCGGGGTAAAACGAGTAGGGATGACGTCCTAAGGATGCTGACTGTGAGACATGCAGCATAAGGGGATTGGGTGTTAGAATTTGTTAGGTGAATACCGTGTGTCGGGTTAAATATCGGTACTGGCCTTGGTACTGGCTGTCCTAAAAACTTACCTTACCTTTATATCATGGTGACAGTTGTACCTTAGAACCTAGCCCTCGAAGGACGCAAGGCGATTTCTGTAACCGCTCTAAAGCCCCTGCCCTTTTCTCCATAAAATTCTTGCCTCATGTCATGCTCCTTCAAACTTCATCAATATTTCGGGGGGGAAAGCTCCGCCTTATCCCTCTTTTTTGTGACCCCCCTGGAATGGTATTTGCAAACTTCGTTTATGTGTATATAGAATATGCGCGGGCCCTGCCTTGTATCTACTTCCTTTGCACCCTTTAAACCTTCACGTTGTTTAGATTCAAGATTTTAACATATTCCCGCTTCATTATAAAGTGCGCTTACCATATTTTCACATATGACTCATCTTAATTTTATTTCTCCTTCATAGACTTTGGAACTCTTATCCATTTAAATGTTGTCGGGTAATCTGCTCCTTATGATCTTTATCAAAATATTAAAGGGTGAATGATATAATCAACATTGGCTCCACTTGGGGATGGCACGTTCATCCTCGGATGTGTCAAGAACTTAGCAGACCACCTGTTAACCCTCTTATGTAGACACAGCTACTCTACACCATTCTTTTTTATTTTCTTCATGATTCTCCACAACAAACATCATTAAAAATAAAAATAAAATTAGATAACTAATGTACAGTATAATACATAGGGCCCTCTCAGCCTGATTCAAAACTGGAAGAAAGGCTTTAGGAATTGACCATTTACAGGGGCGTTAAGAAAGTCACCCTGCAAATTCTCCAGCTTGAAAGTGTTATTTCCTCCTTGTTCGACGATTTTGAAGGGGCCGAACCATAACGAGTCAAATTTACAATGCTTCCCATTCTTTGCTCTTCAAGTAACCCATCTGAGTACTAAATCCCTGACCTGCATCTTTTTTTCCTTGGCATGCTGATCAAATAGGTCCTTCATCCTCTCTTAATATTTGGTCAACCTTTGATTCACCTGATTTCAGGTTTCCTCCAACTCTACCAGCTAGTTCATCCTCCTGGTAATATCATTTGGCTCTTCTTGGATTTCTTGCATGAACCTCACTATAGGTAAAGACAATTTTATGGGAAAGAGTGTTTCTCTCCCATATACCAATTCATATGGATATTTCCCATTGATCTCTTGCTGGTGATCCTATTTTCCCATAAAGCGAACTTTAGCTGAGAGTCCCAATTTTTCTGATTTTCATTAATGGCTTTCTTCAGTGATCTCATCACGGTTTTATTAGAAGACTCTACTAAACCATTTCCCTGTGGGTAGTAGGCAGTGGAATGTCCCAATGCAATATTATATTGCTGACATAAGCTGATGAACTTAGCAGATTTAAAGGCCTGGGCATTGTTAGTAACAATCTTGGCAGGGCAACTGAATCTGGATATATTGTTCTCTTCCCTGAACTTTATCACCATGGTATCTGTAGCATTCCTTGTAGGTATAGCTTCCACCCACTTGGTGAAATAATCTGTGGAAGTTAATATCCATTTGTGCTGTCCACTTGACGCAGGGTGAATTTCACCAATAAAGTCAATCTCCCTTTGCTAGAACAGTTCATCTATATGTACAGGGATCATGGGCAGGGGTGCAAAATTCTGCCTTTCTGTGAATTTTTGGCACTTTTCACAAGATCTGACCTGAGCGAAAACATCTCCAAAAAGCTTGGGCTAGAAGAAACTAGATTTCAAAATTTTATGGGTGGTAGCTCTACAGCTATAGTGACCTCCACAGATGCCTTCATGAAACTCTGCCATTATTTAATCCACTTCATTCTCTATAAGGAACAAGAGCAGGATGCCAGAAGGGTCTCACCAGTACAACTGACCATTGGTAACCACAAATTTCTATGACTTCAGCCTCAATGTTCTGTATTTAGCTTTATCACAGCTAGGGGGGCATCTAAGAGTCAAAATATATTCAACGATATCCTTATACCATGAACTGATTAGATACTTCATATGAGTCTTCTGAGTAGCTGTCTCTATCCCACAACATTCTTCAATCTTTTCAGACTCCTCATTTTCTATCATAGAAATATTTATGCCCAGAGCCTAGAAATTCGATTCTAACAGGATTTTATCTAATCCTTGTCCTTTGATTAACTTGGTGGGATGTATATCCAGCTCATATTATTGTATTTTCGCAATCCATTTGTCCCTTTTTCCCTCACTATCTCCTTGGATCAAGATATCCTTCACAGCTGTTGTGGGCACAAATGCAGTGATGGGTGACTACAGAACATACATTCGAAATGCCTTGAGGGACTTCACCAAGGCATAAGCTTGCTTTTCTAGGATTTTGTATTTCAACTCAGCATCACGGAGCACTTGGCTAAAGAAAGAAATAGGCTGTTCGTACCCTTCCTCATTCTTCTACACTAAAACTCCTGCCACTATATGAGGTGATGCAAATGAAAAAATCATAAAAGGCTTAGAATAGTCTAGTCCAGCCAGCACTGGGGCTTTTGCAAAGGCATTTTTTATTCTACTAAAGGCCTCTCGTGACTCAGGAGACCAATTTACCCTGTTATTTTTCTTGATCATGTCGGTTATATGCCGAACTATCTCTACATAGTTTGGGATGAACCTTCTCAGAAAATTAATGTGCCCAAGGAACACTTGAACCTCTTTCTTATTTCTGGGGAAATATATGCCATTTATAACTTCTACCCTTTTGGGATCAATTTTCACCCCATCCTTCATCACAATGTGTCCCAAAAGCTTTCCTTCTTCTAATGAAAACAATGATTTCTGGGGGTTGAGAGAGAGACCATACCTTCAACACTTATCAAAATTTCTGTGCAAGTGTTCAATATGCTCTGCATTTTCTTTTGAGAACACAGTGATATCATCAAGTTAGACCACCATGAACTTATCTTGCTCCCCAACAAAGGAAATATCCATCGCCCTTTGGAAAGTGGCCCCTACATTGATCAGTCCAAAAGGCATCCTTGCATACATAAATGTGCCCTAGGGTGTGGTGAAGCCAATTTTATTTTGATCTTTTGGGAGCACAACCACCTAATTGTATCCAGAGAAACCATCCATCATTGACATCCGTGAAGCTCCTACTACCTTTTGCAAAATATGATCCATCTTGGGCAATGGGTAGTTATCCTTTAAGGATGCTCTGTTTAAATTTCAGAAATCAACACATAACCTTATCTCTCCATTCATTTTCTAGAATGGGACCAGATTGGCCACCCACTCGGAGTATTTCAGTGGCACAATGATCTTGGCCTTTAATAGCTTCTTGATCTCCTTCTCTATGGAAGGAAGGAGAAAGGGGTTAATCTTTCTGAGTTTCTGTTTATGCGGCTTCACATCTCCCTTTAGAGGAATTTTATGTTGCATGATGTCGATATCAAAAGTCTTCGGGTCTTGATAAGACCATGCAAAAAAATCCTTGAAAGTCTAGAATAGTTTCTGGTAGAGCTCTTTATACTCTTCTAGAACCTTCTTAGAAAACTTCACAATTTTTGGATCAGCATCGGTACCAAGATTCAGGTCTTCTATCTGATTTTCTTCTATCACTTTACTGGTTTGTAAAGGGACATCATTCTTGTCGAACAATCTCTCTAGGGGAACTAGCCCTCTAGGAATAACATTTCCCTTCAGTTGCAGTACTTTATGACCAACCACTTTTTCTTCCCACTTGTTTTGTGAAAGGTATTCAGTTTCTTCCTCACAAGCATCTATCTCCATATTGGAGAATTCTCCAACAGCTTCCATGAACCTCTTCGCTTGATATTCATCCTCAAACACTTGCCAATGTTTGAAATTATTGGGAATTTAAGGTCGATAACGAACTTCCATTTCGTATCTTAAAAGAGGGTTTTGAGGCATCCAAAAGGTACTAGCAGCCACAGCAAGTGAATCTGCCATTCGGTTATGCTATCTGGGCATAAATTAAATGTTAAATGCCAAGAAAATTTTTTCCACCAGGTCCCATACCTCATTCCTATAGGCCCTCAGCCGCGGGTGTTTGGTTTGGCACTGATTTTTCACTTGCCTTACAACTAGTTCTAAATCTCCTAGAACTTTTAGACTTTGGATGTTCATGCTTCTGGATGTTTGTAAGCCCAGGAGTAGTGCTTCATATTCAGCTACATTTTTCGTAGCTTCATACTCTAATTTGGAAGTTAATGGAAGCCATTTTCCTACAGGAGAAATCAGTAGCACCCCAGCTCCATTCCCTTCTCTAGAATTGGCTCCATCAAAGTGTAGAGTCCAGACCCCGGCCTCTTGATTTTCTGAGGATTTTTCTATCTTAATCAGATAGAATGACGACTCTTGCGCATAGTCTTGATCTTCCTCCAACATTATACATGATATATCCCCTTCTTTACTATACACTAGTGAGTTAACAGAGTTATCAACCTTATTGACCATCTTTACAAACCTCATCTCCCTATACAACCTCCTTTCTTGCCGTACAAATACAAGGATAGTAGCATAAGTCAGATCCAGTTTTATTGACCCTCCAATTTTGGTTCCCCAAGACCTTCACAACAACATCCCAAAATGAGCTGGGATATCAGCAACCACTATATCCATCACCACACTCTTGGCTGGAATTTGAGCCAAATTGACTACCAAGTCCTTGATCATACTCGGACACTTGACCCTTTTGGAATCAAAAGAATAAAGGTCTTTGTATGGACGGGTGATTTCCAATCCCAGTTTCTCCATGACTGACAGAGGCAAGAGATTATGGGATGCTCCCGAATCCAATATATAGTTATGCAATAACAAATCATGGATCACTAATGACACATAAAAATGGGGAGTGGAAGCATATAATTCCTCAACATGGGGGCCAAACATGACCATGGGCCTCTCTTCCTGAAGGTTTAGACTGTCTGGGATATGGGTTGCTTCTGAGGGAAGCATAAAAGAGGAGACCTGGGATTGATAGGATGGTTGTTTCAATAGTTCCATCTGTGGGACTACGATCTTGACTTTCTCAATTTCTTTTTTCAGATTAAAGCATGAGGAGGACTTATCTGTTATATTTTCTTTTGACTCTTTGTTTTCAACTAAAGGCTAGACTTCTTTCAACACAGACTTAGTATTAGGAATAGTGGCTAACTTTGAAGAGGAAGTAACTTGATCATTAGATTGTAAAGGCTCGTTTAGAGGACTCTTACCTTTATCTGTGACCTTTTGCACCATTGTCTCCTTCTACACAGTTGTTTCTTTTTTAGGCACCTCTTCCTCCTAATCTTGAGTATGGGTTATTTTTATAGAAGATCTGAGATCATATTTTCTATTGAATTGCGCTTCCATGAAGCCAACGAGCTGCTAGCAGTAGTCATCGATCTCTGGATCTTCAATGACTCTAGCCTTTTCTTCTTCTTCTTGTAATGGAATCCCCACTCCATCACCTTCTTGCAAAGGACAGTCAACTTCATCACTATTCGAATAAGCAAGATATGGGTAATCTTAATCATAGGCAATATCCTCAGTAGGACCATCCATTTGACCTTCTATGTACAGTGGGTGTGGTACCTATTCTTGTTGTTCTTTCCGCTCTCTTTGCAGTATTTACAGGGTGGATTTCTATATTGCGGATTGTACCCCCTGTTTGGAGCATTCTGGAATGTTTTTGAGGATGAATTCTTGGCTTATAGCTCAAGGTTTACCAACTTGCTTGAAATATTTTTAATCATTTTATTCATCTCTTCAATTTTACTTTCAGTTGTTTCTCTATCTTGGCCAGATGTAGATACCTCTTCTTTTCCTCTTCTTTTAGTATCCTGATCTGATTTCCCTTTTTATTTTCCTGTGAAGGAAAAATTAGCCTTAAACTCTAGTGCATGAGTCTGGGCATCATCTATGGTGGAAAAATTCCTTTCTCTTAGAGAGAACCCAAATTCTGAATCGAAAGCTGCTACAAACACTACTTTAGCAGTTGTATGATGAGGTTTCATTTCAGCTGGAAGGCTTGAGTATAATTTATTGAACCTCTTAATGAACTCTGGCACTCCCTTATTATGCCTTTTGCTGAGTGCATTGAAATCAGTGAGAAAGTACCCATGGTCATTTTTCTATCCCCATTTTCCAATGAAATAATTTTCCATCTCTTCCCAATTAGTGATGGAATGGTCTCCCAAAGTCTTGAACAATTTTCTAGCTTCTCCATCTAGGGATTGGACAAAAATTCTCAAGAACACATCCAAATGTTCAACATTAAAGTTTTCTGCAAGGGCACATAAAACTTCAAGATGTTTCTGAGCTTCGATTTCATTTTTCCCATTGAAACGAGGCAAGACTTTCCAATAATATTGAGTCATATCATTTAATACCTGAGGTAATGCCAAGGGGGGAATATTTTTTTAGTAATAAGCCCGGGATAGCCATCGGGGATTATGGAGGTGGTGGGAGAATTTTATGAGTGAGAGGAGGTGGTGGAAGCGAAGTATGTATAACAATTGGTATGTATTGAACAAAGGCTTGAGGTGCTGATGGAAAATTTGGACTGTTAACAGTAGACACTTCTGTGACTTGTTTTACTTCATCAACTTCAGGAGTGGGATGAAGGAAAAAGCTGGTGGTATCTACTGATTCAGCTTTTTCTTTAACTTTAATGTTTCCCAAGGAAGTATTATCTGCAAAGTAATCAAGGTTTCCCACAGTGGAATCAGGACCTTGATCTTGGGCTATCTGGGAAGAGGAGGATGGAGAATATTCCAAATAAAATCTAGGGATATTTGTATGAAATTACTGTCTTTACCTCCAACCCCTATTATGTAAAATCTTCTCTGGGTCAGACACCGAAGGTGTCTTCGACTGAGATGTATCTGACCTTAGATGTGGCTTTTGGGAAGCTAGGACTACAAATAGTTTTATATTATAATTGACAGTGGAGTCGCCAAGGTGAGGGATCTACAACTCTCAACTCTTCTTGCTCACCTTTTCTGAAGAGTGAATAAATATTTTTTCGAGGCCCGGGGATTTATCTTTTCTCAAATTCGTATCCCTGGCAACGACACCAGAAAGATGTTGTAATTCCTAGAGACAACCTTGAGTTGTGAAAGACCAATGCCTAGGACATTTTAATTAGCAAGGAGCATATATTTAAACTTGTAAAGGTTGTCAAGAAAGGGGCTCTCAAGCTATCATATGTTAAACAGGAAGGTTTGGTTAAAATGGAACCAAAACTCTCAAAACTTCAGCGCAGCAAAAGTAACAATGTAACAGCAGAGTGTGAACTTTGATAAAAACATATCCGAAAATTTTAAGATAGCTTTCTGTAAAGGGGGTTTGATTCCAAAATGGTTCACAGAGGTAAGTAATAAGATGGTGATAAATCTGTTAGGAAATGGGAAGGATATTAATTGTGACAGAAACAAGATCTAGAAATGAATATAAACATGTACTGGGCTTATGTAGTAATAAGAATCCATACATGAAAATAACTTTAAAGACAACATTTCATTGGTGCTAATACCGGAAGAATTATGGTAGAAGTGAAATATGAAACAACATATTATGCCTAAGCCATATTTAAAGCACTAGAAATGAGTTAGTATGAGTATCAACAATGATAAATTCACACCAAGACATGTGAGCACTCGCATTCCAGAACAAGATATAGGAAATTTGCATGTAAACGAGATGAAAATTTAAACTATAAAACAAAAGAGAGAGAGTTACAGACTGTAAAGTATTCAGACCAGAATCCCCATTAGAGATGAAACTCCTTATCACCAAAACCCAATGGGCTCTTCAAATTTTATATCAAAATCTCCAAAAAATGCATACAAAGTTCTCTCTTAGTCTGTTCTTCTGAAAATATGGAAAAAAATTTTTGTCTCAGTTTACTACTTATATATAATTACAACATATGCGGGAAGATGTTTTGGGAAAATATCTTCTCTGCGTGCTAGTGAGCATTTTTAGGTCTTAATCAAAAATAGCAAAATTCATGATGAGGTAGAATGCTTCTCATCATTTACAATTAGGCTCATGGCTATTTCAAAACAAAATATAAAAACTATTCCAACAGAAAGTAAATTCAAGAGTGAAATATGAATTCCACTCGGAACTTGAAAGTAAAAATAAAAGTAAAAACTAAAGGCCACGAGGGCTGAATCATAAGTTAACAATCTTCATTGATAAGAAGGGGTCGAAGCAGTGGCTAAAACAGGCAGCGGGACATTTGTAGAAGAGTTGGTTAACAGGCTGGCATAATTTTTGCACCTCTGCCAGGTTTCTACTGCAGGTTTGGGCATTGCTGTGAAACCTTTTGCTCTGATGTAAGCTTTTGTAAGTTCATTATAGTTTTCATTGATAGGAATTTTATGTTTCACTTGGTGCAGGAGTGCAAAATCTTTACTAAGGATGGTAAATATAGTTTCCAGTTTGAGCTGAGTGGATTTCCTAGAAGGTATATTGGTTTGATTCATTACCTCTTTCATACTGGCCTTGTACACTGATAACGGCTGTAGTAAGGCATTGGTGGGATCCCAACATGATGGGAGTCCCGTGAATGTTATGTCAGTCCAATCCATATCAAACCATTCTAAATTTTCCACCATTTTCTCTAAGGAATTCAAGGCTATACTACAAGCAGACTCTTTTTCTATTACCTTATAGCACTCTATGGCTTCCTTGAACCTACTCTCGATACCCTGCTTTACGATGTCCTCTGGTTTTAGTTCTTTCAAGAAAGAAATATACCTTTTTGCACTTTGAACTATGTTGGATGCATCGATATTTCCTTCGTGACGCTTCCTTCTGAGAAGGAACACTGATCCAGGTGGATATTGGTGGCCACCCACCTGTTCCATTTGGACCAACGCCATCAATTCTTGCAGCTTTTCACATTCAGCACAACTTACTATTTTTAGCAGGTTTTCGAGTCCTCCACTCCCGGAGCCGTTTTGGGGCCTTAATGATCCAGATGGATATTGGTGGCCACCCACCTATTCCATTTGAACCCCCACCATGATTTCTTTTAGTTTTCAGGTTGCAACAAAACTTACTATTTTTAGCAATTTTTCGGGTCCTGAACTTCCGGAGCCATTTTGAGGCCCTAAACGACTTTTTTTGGGAAAATAGAGAGCAACCTAAGTCCATGGATCAATGTTTCTTGTTCAAAATTTTTACTCCTTGGACAGATATTTATAACGAGCTATTGAGCACATCAAACAGAGCTCTGATGCCAAAGTTACGTCCCTGGGAATTTGAACCACCAATTTACCCAAACAGGGCCCATAGTTTTGGCGCTTCTTCTCCTAGGGTTAGGTTTTTGGAAGTTTAGAGTTATCCATTGTTTCTCAATAATAAATAGGCCCTTAAGCCTCATTGTAACATAGTTCATAGGTTTGTAGCCATAACATCTCTTCTCAGAGATTCACTACTAGCACCCTAGCTATTTTAATTCCATTATGCCTGTAAGCATATTTCTGTTATTTGATATTAATGAAATGAAGCATTATTTCCACTGCATCTCTATGTTCATGGTTATTTCTATATTCTGTTGCATTTCTGCATAAATCTGGATCAGTGGTATCAGAGCGAGTCTGCTCTTTCTTTGTTTTTCTTTGCATGTCCCCAATGCGGTTAGGGTATAAGGAGTTAGGGCTCGATCTGGTTGAACCCTTGCAAGATCAGCCTTGCAAACCCCAACGACCTCCCATGGTGGAAGAAAAGAAAGATGATGGAGTAGGAGATCCTATCAAAATACTGCTCGAGGAGGCCCTCTAGAAACAAATGAACACGATGATGGATAACTTTGCTCAAATCCTTCAACAACTACCCACATATGGTGCATCTGCATCTAACAGCCACTCTGGAGGCACCACTCCCTTCAAGGTACATGTAAACTTTGACATTCCTATATTTGAAGGAAAAATAGATGCAAACACCATCTACAGATATTTAAATTTGTTGGAAGGGTATTTCTCAGTCCATGACTTCTCTGACCAATAAAATATTATTTTTGCACTCCTCAAAGCCACCCCCCATGTCAAAGATTGGTGGGAAACCTACCGTGAGCAAGAGGGTGAAGGGGAACCCTCTCTATTCTCAACCACAACCACTTGGAATTCATTCCAAGATGGCATCAAGGAACAATATTACCCCATGGGGAGCTATGAGGACAAATACATCTAATGGACCGCGCTGCGGAAATAAAAGGATCAAGATGTGCACGAACTGACGAATCTATTCCATACCCTGCACACAAAGTTGCGTATTAAAGATTAAAAGAGACATTTGGTGCTCAAGTACTGCGGCTGTCTGCATAAACACATTCAAGAGGAAATGGAGTTCCTCGACATTACATCACTTGGCACGACATATCGTTATCCTGCCAAGATCAAGCAGAAATTTAAGCATAAGAAGTGAGACTTTGGATCTGCGAATCCAAAAGCTGCCCCCGAACCAAAGAATAAGGGGAAAGGAAAAAGCAATGCGACTCAGAACAACACCACAAATTCAAAGAAGGACACAGGGAACTGGTGTGAATTTCATAACAGCCCCACTTACAACACAAATGAGTGTCGGGCCAAACAGTCTTTGGTGGCTGAACTAAAGGCACTCGAATCAGATGAATTTTCTGATCCTGAGTTAGAACCAGACAAAGGAAATGAAAAAGGGAAGTAGATCATTGATGTGGATCCTAGTGCCATTTTTGCCACCACCAAGATCCAGAGGGAGTGTCCAGAGGATCCAGAGGAGGGGGAGAGCCTCTTCCAGTCGCATATGTGGGTGAAGGGTTCTACGCTACAATTTATCATCGAAAGCAGAAGCCAAAATAACCTCATTTCAGCAGAGGTTGTGAAGTGGCTTGGCATATAGACCATAGCACACCCGCAGCCATATACCATCAGGTGGCTCCACCCAGGGAGAGATATTCACATCCGCTAGCAGTGCCACCTTCCGTACAGTATCAAGCCATTCACAGATGAGGTATTATGTGATATTGCTCCTCTTGATGTAGCTGATGTATTATTGGGCCAACCATACTTGTGGAGGCGACATGATGTGTATGAGTCTAGGCCTCGTGCTGTTATTATTACTTTGGGAATTAACTTGCACAGGATATCGGAGGTAGTACCACTTTCTGTCATCTCTTTGACTACTGCGAAACAACGCAGTAAGATTTTTTCCCAAACCAGGAAATTCATTTTCCTTACAACTCACTCATAGGGAAGAAGAATATTGTGGCCACAACCTCGAAACAGGGCTCCCTTGCACAACTGCAGTAGATGGACAAAGTCATGGAGGAATACAAGGACATTTTCTCCTCAATCATAGAGGTTCCTCTACACTCTCAGGACAAGCACTCCATTGATCTAACTCCCAACACACCACTGCCTGATGTTGCCATACATCTTGCAACTACACATATGGAATCCAAACATGTACTATCTGAGGTTGATAAAGAAACCAAATTTACTAAACGCATCCAACATGTCCACCCGTAGGTCCATGACATCTTCAACACATCTAATACTTAGTTCAAAAGAATTTGCCTCATCTCATGGAGGATCTCAACGCAATGCGGAACATTGCTTCCTAAGGAGGGAGGAATGATCCAGGTGGATATCGGTGGCCACCCACCTATTCCATTTGGACCAGCACCATCAATTCTTGCAGCTTTTCACATTCAGCACAACTTACTACTTTTAGCAGGTTTTCGGGTCCTCCACTCCCGGAGCCGTTTTGGGGCCTTAATGATCCAGGTGGATATTGGTGGCCACCCACCTATTCCATTTGAATCCCCACCATCAGTTCTTTCAGTTTTCAAGTTGCAACAAAACTTACTATTTTTAGCAGTTTTTTGGGTCCTGAGCTTCCAAAGTTGTTTTGAGGCCCTAAACGACGTTTTTTGGGAAAATGGAGAGAAACATGGGTCTATAGACTGATGTTTCTCATTCAAAAGTTTTAATCCTTGGATAGATATTTCTAACAAGCTATTGAGCGCGTCAAATGGAGATCAGATGCCAAAGTTACATCCCCGGGAAGTTGAACCACCAATTTACCCAAACGGGACCCATAGTTTTGGTGCTTCGTCTCCTAGGGTTAGTTTTTTGGAAGTTTAGAGTTCTCCATTGTTTCTCAATAATAAATAGGCCCTTGAGCCTCATTGTAACATAGTTCAAAGGTCTGTAGCCATCACATCTCTTCTCAGAGATTCGCTACCAGCACCCTAGCTATTTTATTTCCATTATGCCTGTAGGGATATTTATGTTATTTGATATTAATGAAATGAAGCATTATTTCCACTACATATCTATGTTCATGGTTATTTCTATATTCTATTGCGTTTCTGCATAAATCTAGATCATGCACAGCTGAATTCATTTCCTCGACAACATTTAAAAATGCCCAGCGCCTTTTCACCTCTGTGATGATCTCAGCCCAGATCAATCGCCTGGCGTCTAGGAGGGTAATATTTCCTTTCATGCAACTTGTTAGCTCGCTGATGCTTTTTCATGTTGCACCTTTTCCTGTTTCCCATCCTTGATTTCTTTCTGCATAACATTAATCTTCTTGGCATTCTCAGCAAGGAGGGCTTCAAGCTCACTGATACTTTGACGCGCTTTTGAGACTTGTTTTTCCCTTGCTTCGATTGTGGCCAGTGTACTAGTCAACTACTTAGAAAGCGAAATAGTCCCTTTTGGGGCAAGTGGAGCACATACATGAGTGTCCCAGGTTATCTGCAATTCGTTCATCTTTCCCTGTAGAACGACCATTTCTCCCAAAATATTTTCTTTCTCCTCCCTCTCCTTTACAAGAGAATCAACCAAGCTTGAATTGTCCTTTTCTGCCTGGAATAGCTCATCTGTTTGCACATGGTGAGAGCTCGGTATATTTATTTTATGTTTTAAGGCTGCAACCTGATTCTGCAACTCCTTGATAAGATGACTCTGGGGGTTGTCTATACCCTTTTCTTTCCCTTTTATCACCTCCTAGAGAGTGTGTATGTCATTTGTGAGTGCGCGGGAGTTGATCTTCTCTTTTCTGAAATTCTCCAGTGCTTGGTTATGTTTATTTTGTAGTTTTTTCAGAGTAATGGAGAGCCACATTACTTCATCTTTGAGCATGTTGCCAAAGCACTGAAATAAATTTCATTTGTCAATTGTTGGAACCTGTGAAATATTTATTGCTATCTCCAATGTCGTATAGCTGGGGGTGCCAGCCTCTGGGTTCAGGATGGCTTCAATCATAGCCATTACTAGTTGCTCTGTATCCAAATTTATCGCAGATGAAAATCTGGTCTGGTGTTTTTCAACATACCCTTCTAGCTCGGACCGGTGTTTATCTCTGATTGATCTATTCCCTGTCCTACCCTCGTTTGCACCATGAGAACTGCTGGTTGTGATGGCTTGTGAAATTTCTAAGAAGTCAGAAGAGGTAGTACTATCCTGTAGCACCTTGATTCTTGATTTTCTCCTGTATGATTTCCCATAATGTATTTCATCCAGGAGCAACAGTTCATCTCCTATAACCTGTTCTTCACTGGTTCCTGTTCTTTGTCTTTTAAAAGGGGGAAAACCCTCTCTTGATGCACATGTCTCCTCCACCTGCTTCTCACTTTCTTCTCTGGTTGAAGCGGTATCTTCTTTTTCCCTCGTCATAGATGAATCAATCTCCATATGTGAGAGCAAAGGCCAATTTTCAAGGTTAGCTCGCCACTCGATGAAAGGTCTTGTTTCATGAATATAAGGGATTGATTTATTCTTCTTCCTTCTATTATATATTATGCCCTTCGGATCATAGGGCCAAGCTTTCCCTTGCCTCAAATTAATGCCTTGAAGCAAATTTTCCACCACAGGAAGGGTGTGCCTTGAATTAACAATGAAAGGACCAATGGTTGTGGGAAGTTTGAGAATGAACCCATTTTTTGCAGGGAGGAAATGAAGTTGGTTACCTTTTAAGGTCTACCGAGGTATTCCAAAGCATAAATCCGTCGGGTAGGAAAGATGGGAAATTGGTAGGGAGAGACTTCGGCTCCATAAACCCTGATTTAAGTGTAATTATCAAAAAAGGTACCAGTCCCCAGTGCTTTGAGCTTCACTGTACTGTAACCATTTCTTCAGCTCAGGAAAAACCCTAGGCAGAGGTGAATCATGGATGATAGTATAAGCTATGGGAATGAAGTCATTCAGGAAACCTGAGTAGCCCACCCAATTGGCCAACTGATGTGTTGTGAGACTCCAGTCAAAAATTGGTCGTGGCTGAGAATTTATCTTGTAAACCTTAGCTAAGCCCAAACCCTCAAATTTATTAGCATGCTGAAAGAGGAAAAGATAAAATACCATGGAACAAAAACGAAAATGACCTGAGTCTGAGAGCTCCTAGAACTGAGTTTGAATGGTGGAGGCCAGAAAAATAGGAATATCTAAAACAACTCTGGGTTGAGACATTAAGCACAGAAAAGCTATGCATTCTTTTGAGGCTCGCCCAAAACCTTCCACACCTAGGAGACCTGCAATAATAGCAAGGATAGGCTGGACGTATTCCTTGAATAAGGTTAGAGGTACTGAATCTGCAGTGGGAAGAGTTTTGAAATGGGAGTTAGTTAAGGCAGCGATGAAATCGCTCTGCTCTCTCCAAGGCAGTTTTGAAAACTGATGAGACAATGTTATTTCATTAAAACAGACATAGCTCGAATTGGTGGGAAAATAAAGTGCTTTTCCGATGGTTTAGGGAGAAACAATGAATATTTTTTTCCCCTCAGCTGAGAGAAACATGCTTTGAAATTCATCATAAGCATCCTAGAGCCAACAAATGGATTCGACCACTAGGTATACTAGGGGGGTTATTTGATGATACAGACCAAACAAAATGACACGGAACTTATCTTTATTTCCTCATGCTTCCTAAAAATCTCAGGCTTGACGCTGCTAATGGGAAATGGGTATTGCAGGTCACGAATGTCGGCTTGAAAGTCTACGAATGGTTTAGGCCCTGGGATAGCCTTAGACTCATGGGCTTGGGGAGTTTCAAGCTCTGATTTCTTGGTGGTGACCTTACCCATGAGAATCATACAAACCCAAAACACAACCAAAAGGAAACGAGATGGAATGAAAGGGATGGAATACTTGTGAAGTAGAAAATTTCTCGAGAAAGCAACGCAGGGGTACTGACAATGACCGGGCAGACCTGGTACTCGGCGCCCACTTTTTCCTATAAATTAGTCGAAAAACCAAGAATATTTACCACAGTAAAAGACAGAAGATAGTTATATAGTCCTGAGGAAACTTGGGAAAAAAATGTGGGGTAAAACGAGTAGGGATGACATCCTAAGGATGCTGACTACGAGACACGTGGGGCTAAATACCGGTATTGGCCTTGGTACCGGTTTTCCTAAAAGCTTACCTTACTTTTATATCATGGTGACAGCTATACCTTAGAACCTGGCCCTCGAAGGACACAAGACAATTTTCATAACCGCTCTAATGCCCCTTCCCTTTTCTCCATAAAACGCTCACCTCGTGTCATGCTCCTTGACACATCATCAAGATTTCAGGCAGGAAAGATTTTCCTTATCCCTCTCATTCATTACCCCCCTGGAATGGTGTTTGCAAACTTTGCTTATGTTTATATAGAATATGCGCGAGCCCTGCCTTGTATCTACTTCCTTTGCGCCCTTTAAACCTTCACGTTACTTAGATTCAGTATTTTAACATATTCCCACTTTATTATAAAGTGCACTTACCATCTTTTCACATATGAATCATCTTAATTTTATTTCTCCTTCATAGACTTTAGAACTCTTAGCCATTTAAATGTTGTTGGGTAATCTTCTCCTTATGACCTTTATCAAAATATTAAAGAGTGAACGATATAATCAACAGGGCCCATGAACATGAACAAGGCACCTAGGCTATTAAAACTTAAAAAATTTGATATGGCCACCTTCAAACAAAATGACTTGACCCGAAATCCTTTCATCGGGAAACCTCACACTATGCGACAAAGTGTGCCTGACTGAACGAAGAAACAAGGGAGAAAACGACGAATGCATTGCACAAACGTGCACATGGAACCTAGGGAGTCACAACTTAGCTAATTTTATATGTCCGCCCTCAAACCAAATGATCCATGCCAAATGCATGTCATCGAGCTCCCTCACATGGAGTGACAGGGCGTGCCTGATCGAAAGAAAGAGAAAGGGAGCAAACGTAAAATGACCCACACCAACGTGCACAAGGCACTTGGGTGATCATAACTTAGGAAATTTGATACAGCCACCCTCAAACAAAACAACCTGACCTGAATGTGTTTTATCACATGCCCTAACACAAAACGAACCGACCCAAATGCGTTTCATTGGGCGCCCTCACACAGTGCGACATAGCGTGCCCGACCAAACAAAGGCACAAGGGAGAATAAGAAAAATGGGTTGCACAAATGTGCAAAAGGCACTCGACTGGTCACAACTTAAGAAATTTGATACGAACTCCCTCAAACTAAATGACCCGACCAGAACGCATTTCATCAGGTGCCCTCAAATGGCACGACACGATGTGCCCAACCGAATGAAGGCACAAGGGAGAAAACGAAATATTGGTCGCAGGAACATCCACAAGGCACCCAAGTGGTCACAAATTAGCAAATTTGATACGACCACCCTCAAACAAAACGACCCAACCCGAACGCGTTTCATTGGGCAACCTCACGTAGCGCGACACGATGTGCCCGACCAAACGAAGTCACGAGGGAGAAAAAGGAAAGAAAGATACATGAACGTGTGTAAGCCACTTGAGTGGTCACAAATTAGCAAAATTGATATAACCTGACCCAAACACATTTTATCTTGCACCCTCACACTGCGCGACATGGTCCACCAAACCCAATGAAAGCATAAGGGAGAAAATGACAAACGGGTCACATGAACGTTCACAAGGTCCCGTGAAGTCAGAACTTAGCAAATTTGAAAGGGCCGCCCTCAAACAAAATGACCAGTGCCGAACACATTTCATCGAGAACCCTCACATGGGGTGACAAGGCACGCCTGACTAAACTAAGTCACAAGGGATAAAATGGAAAATAGGCCACACGAATGTGTGCGAGGCACCAGGGTGGTCACAACTGAATAAATTTGATATGGCCGCCCTCAAACAAAATGACCAGACCCAAACATGTTTCATCAGGTGCCCTCAAACAGTGCAACATGGCACACCCGACCAAACAAAGGCACAAGGGTGCAAACCGCAAAAGTGTTGCACGAACATGCACAAGGAACTCGGGTGACCACAAATTAGCAAATTTCATACGGTTGCGCTAAAAAGAAATGACCTAACCCAAATGTGTTTTATCGGGTGCCCTCAAATAGCACGACATGACATGCCTAACCGAACAAAGGCATAAAGGATCAAATGGCCGGTAAATCCCCTCTGTAGATAGAGGCAATCCCTCTATCCCTAGGGTGGGTCTAGCAGGAAGGTAACATGCTAATCCTTTGGATTCGTACTTTATGAATGAAACCGAGTCAGATTTCAAATGTGTTTCATCAAGCGCCCTCACACGATGCGCCCGACCAAGTGAAGGCGCAATGGAAAAAATGAAAAATGGGATGCACGAACATGAAAAATGTAGTCGGGTGGTCACAAATTAGTATATTTGATGCAACTTCCCTCAAATGAAATGACTTGACCCATATGCCTTTCATCGAGCGCCCTCACACGACGTGACATGGGGCGCTCGACCGAACGAAGGCAGAAGACAACAAATGACAAACAGACTGCACAAACATGCATGAGGCACCCGAGCAGTCACAACTTAGCAAATTTGATATGACCACCCTCAAATGAAAAGACCCAACCCGAACGCGTTTCATTGGGCGCCCTCGCACAGCACGACACATCGCGCCCTGCCGAATGAAGGCACAAGGGAGAAAACAACAAATAGGTGGCACGAATGTGCACAAGGCACCCAGGTGGTCACAACTTAGCAAATTTGATACAACCATCCTCAAATGAAATGACCTGACCCAAACAGGTTTCATTTGCTACCCTCAAACGAAACGACCCGACCCGAACACGTTTGATTGGGGGCCCTCGTACGACGCCACATGACGCGCCTGACCGAATGAAGGCATAAGGGATAAAACAACAAATGGACCGAACGAATGTGTAAAAGCCATTTGGGCAGTCACAAATTAGCAAATTTGATATGGCCACCCTCAAACGAAATGACTCGAATGAGTTTCATTGAGCACCTTCACATGACGTGCCTGACCGAATGAAAGCAGATGGGAGAAAATGGAAAATATTTCACATGAACGTGCACGATGCACCTGGGTAGTTACAACGCAACAAATTTTATATGGCCGCCCTGAAAAGAAACAACCCGACCTGAACGCTTTACATCGGGTGCCCTCACACGATGCGACATGGCCTTCCTGACCGAACGAAGGCACAAGGGAGCAAACAGAAAATAGGCTGCATGAACGTGCACAAGGTAACCAGGCATTCACAACTTAGAAAATTTGATATGGCCAACCTTAAACGAAATGACCTGACCTAAATGCATTTCATCTAACATGATCACATGGCATGCCCAACCGAATGAAGGCACAAGGAATAAAATGGCAAATGGGCTGCACGAACGTGCACAAGGTACTAGGCGGTCACAACTTAGAAAATTTTATACGACAGCCCTCAAAAGAAATGACCCAACCTGAAGATGTTTCATTGGGTGCCCTCACACAACGCCTGACTGAATGAAGGCACAAGGGAGAAAACAGAAAACAGGGCGCACGAATGTGCACAAGGCACCTAGGTAGTCACAAAGGCACTAGGGAGAAATTGGAAAATGGGCTGCATGAACATGCACAAGGCACATAGGCGATCACAACTTAGAAAATTTGATATGGCTGCCCTCAAACAAAATGACCTAACCCTAACACGTTTCATTTGGGTGCCCTCGTACAGCACAACACAGTGTGACTGACCAAACGACGCGATTGACCGAACGAAGGCACAAAGGAGCAAACAAAAAACCCTCAAACGACCACCCTCAATTGAAATTACCCAACCTGAATGCGTTTCATTGAGTGCCCTCACATGGCGTGCCCGATCGAACGAAAACACAAGGGAGAAAATGGCAAATGGGCCGCAAGAACATGCACAAGGCACACGGGTAGTCACAACTTAGAAAATTTTATACGGCTGCCCTGAAATGAAATGACTCATCCTGAACGTGTTTCATTGGGTGCTCTCACACGGCATGACATGGTTCACCCGACTAACTAAAGGAACAGGGGAGAAAATGTCAAATGGGTCACACGAACGTGCACAGGGTAACCGAGCATTCACAAATTAACAAATTTGATAGGGCACCCTCAAATAAAATGACCTGAACCGAACTCACTTCATCCTGCGCCATCACATGGCGCGCCCGACCAAATGAAGGCACAACGGAGAAAAAGGAAAATGGGCCACACGAACATGCACAAGGAACCCAAGTGGTCACAATTTAGAAAATCTGATATGACCACTCTTAAATGAAATGACCCAACCCAAACTCACCGAACCATCTAACTCACCGTAGGGGAGAAAATGACAAACGAGTCACATGAATGTGCATAAGGCACTTGGGCAGTCACAACCTAGAAAATTTGATATGGCCTCCCTCAAATGAAATGACCCGACACGAATGCATTTCATCGGGCGCCTTCACATGGCGCGACACAGTGCACTTGACCAAATGAAGGCACAAGGGAGAATTTGGCAAACAGATCACATGAACGTACACAATCCACTTGGGCGGTCTCAACTTAGGAAATTTGATATGGCCGCCCACAAATAAAATGACCCAACCTGAATGCATTTCATCGGGTGCCCTCGCATGGCACGACACGGTGCACCTAGTTGAATGAAGGCACACATGAGCAAACATAAAATGGGTTGCATGAACGTGCATAAGGAAAATGGGTAGTCATAACTTAAGAATTTTGATACGCCCACCCTCAAATGAAACGACCCAACCCAAACTCATTTCATCAGGAAACCTCACACCGTGCGACCTTGCGCACCCGATTGAATGAAGGCACAAGGAATAAAACAATAAACACACTGCACCAATGTGCACAAGGCACCCAGGAAGTCACAACTTATTAAATTTTATACGACCGACCTTAAACCAAATGACCCAAGACAAATGCATGTCATTGGTCTCCCTCACATGGCACGACGAGGCGCACCCGACCGAATGGAGTCATAAGGTAGCAAAAACAAAACAAGTCATACGAACATGGACAAGGCACCCGGGTGGTCACAACTTAGGAAATTTGATATGGCCTCCCTCAAATGAAACGACCTGACCCGAACAGATTTCATTGGGCGCCCTAAAAAAAAAATGACCCAAACTGAATGTGTTTCATTTGGAGGCCTCACACGGCATGACACGACACGCTCAACCAAACGAAGGCAAAAGGGAGCAAATGGAAAACAGGCTACATGAATGTGCTCAAGTCACTCGTGTGGTCACAAATTAGAAAATTTGATACGACCACCCTCAAACAAAAAGACCTGACCCAAACGTGTTTTATCGGGCGCCCTCACACTACGCGACATGGTGCATGTGACGCAACGAAGGCAGAAGGGAGAAAAGGGAAAATGAGTCACATGGACATGGACAAGGCACCCAAGCAGTCAAAACTTAGCAAATTTGATAGGGCCACCCTCAAAGGAAACAACCAGTTCTGAATGCTTTTCATCAAACACCCTCACACGGCGCGACAGGGCACGCCTGATCGAACTAAGTCATAAGGGATAAAATGGAAAATGGGCCACACGAATGTGCACAAAGCACCTGAGTAGTCACAACATAAAAAATTTGATACAACCACCCTCAAACGAAATGGCCCGACCTGAACACGTTTGATCGAGTGCCCTCACACGGTGCAACACGAAAAGCCCAACCAAACGAAGGCACAAGGGAGAAAACAGAAAATGGGCTGCACAAACATGCACAAGGAACTTGGGTGATCACAACTTAGAAAATTCCATACCGCTGCCCTCAAACAAAATGACCTAGCCCGAAAGCGTTTCATTGGGATCCCTCACACAGTACGACACGACGTGCCCAATCAAACAAAGGAACAAGGGAAAAAATGGAAAATGGGCTGCATGAATATGCACAAGGCACCTGGGCAGTCACAACTTAGCAAATTTGATACAGACGCCCTAAAAAAAAATAACCCGACCCAAATGTGTTTCATCAAGACGACGCGCCCGACCAAATGATGGAAGAAGGGAGAAAAGGGCAAACAGGCCACACAAACATGCACAAGGCACCTGGGTGATCACAACTTAGCAAATTTGATATGGCCGCCCTGAAACGAAATGACCAGACCCAAACGCATTTCATTGGGCACCCTCACGCATCACGACATGGCATGCCTGACTGAACGAAGGCACAAGGAAGCAAAAGGAAAACGGGCCACACGAACGTGCATAAGGCACCCAAGCCATCACAACATAGCGGATTTGATACGGGCACCCTCAAACGAAACAACCTGACCTGAATGTGTTTCAACAGGAACCCTCGCACAATGCAACATGGCCCACCCAACCGAGTGAATGGAAGAGGGATAAAATGGAAAATGGGCCACATGAATGTGCACAAGGCACCCACACGGTCACAACTTAGCAAATTTTATACGGCCACCCTTAAAAAAAATTGCCTAACCCAAACTCGTTTCATAAGGTGTCCTCACACAGCATGACATGGTGTTTCCTACTGAATGAAGGCATAAGTGAAAAAATGATAAAAGAGTTGCATGAACATGCACAAGGCACTCGGGTGATCACAACTTAGAAAATTTGATACGACCTCCCTCAAACGAAACGACATGACCTGAAAATGTTTAATTGGGCGCCCTCACATGGCACGAAATGATGTGCCTGACTGAATAAAGGCGTAAGGGAGCAAATGGAAAATAGATCGCACAAACATGCATAAGGCACCCAAGTAGTCACAACTTAAAATTTTTGATAAGGCCACCCTCAAATAAAACAACCCGTCTCGAACGCGTTTCATTGGGTGCCCTCACATGGCACGACATGGTGCACCCAAAAAATGGGCCACATGAATATGCACAAGAAACCCAAGTGGTCACAACTTAGCAAATTTGATACGGTCGCCCTCAAACAAAATGACTTGACCTGAATGCAATTCATTAGGCACGCTCACACGGTGCGACATATCGCGCCTGACCGAATGAAGGCAAAAGAGAGAACATGACAAAAGGGTTGCATGAACATGCACAAGGTGTTGAGCCTCAAAATTGTGCTTTCTTTCATCTTACTTTACCTCATTTTCCCTTGTCCATTGCTATCCTAGACCCAATTGATCAATGAATTTAGTTGAAATTACTTTTAGAATGATTAACATGACTGACTTGCTAAATTTTGTGATTTTTGTCATTGTAATGCATTTTGACCGGAACTAGCTGCAGAATGCAGACATTCCGTAGCTAACCGGCGATTCTGCAGCTGTCTTCACGTTTGGGTATGTTCCAGGTGGCCTCTCAAGAAAAACCGCATATGGGCATAATCCACGTCATGTCTACATGGTTCGTTGCTCATCATGAAGGAAGAAACGAATTCTGGGTATGGTTTTGGTACGTGGGAACACATTTAGGAAGGTAGACTTCTATTAGGACTGTCTCAATCCAGATGTCTTTTTCCTCTTTACGCAACCACTTCAAGAGTCCTAATGTGATTCCGATAAGGAAAGACAATGTTCCTGAAATTGTTGCAAGTCTTGTTATTTACATTTGTTATATAAGCACTTGGGAAACCGAGAGCTAGGCTAGATTTTGTTCTAGATTTTGCTTAGATTCTGTGCTACATTTCTGAAGACGCAGAGTGCTATGTTCAAGCTATTTCTCTTTTAATGAAGCAGAAAGTGTTGTTTTGAAAGCGTTGATTTGATTCGAAGTTAGATTCCGTCAGGTGGTAGAGGGCCCCTGCCTCTTGCACGGATTTATTTGCATAATTTAGATAAGTACTCTAGCTGCCTTTACGTTTCTGAAGTTGAATTTGTAGTTGTTTTCAGTAGCTACTGTGGTTATACTCATTCTAACTCTTCCAAAAGAAGAAGCTCTTCCAAAATATTATAATGATGAATGGGAAATGGCTATAGTATTGTAGGATTAAAAGTTGAATCCGTAGTTGTTTTTAATTAGCTACTGTAGTTATACTCATTCTAACTCTTCCAAAAGAAGAAGCTCTTCCAAAAGATTATAATGATGAATGGGAAATGGCTATAGTATTGTAGGATTTAATTGTAATTTTTGTTATTCACTATCACAGTTACACTTGTTCTAAACACTCTTCCACAAGAAGAAACTCTTCCAATAAATTCTTAAGGAGTCCAAGGCATAACCGTGATAATGAATGTTTTAGTTGTGTGTTTGTACTAAGTACCATCGCTGTTCTTTCTCTTAAACACTTGTCCAAAATATCACAATGATGAGTGGGAGATGACCATGATATCTTAGTTTTTCATTGCTTTCAGTCTTTAAGTTTGCATTTGCACTCAATTACACAGTCAGGATTGTTCTAAAAACTCTTCCAAAAGAAGGAACTCTTCCAATATATCAATCATGATGGACAAACAGACTGTATAATTCCATAGAATAATGCATGATAGCTTAGTTAGGATGCTCAGGAGTTTAATTGCACTTAACTCATGTTCAGTTATTTTGTTTTGAGTTTGATGATGACTTGTAGTTTAGCATTGTTTTAGATTAGTAACATCTTAATTTCATTCATAGCTTAACTCATTGCATTTGCATTCCATATTCAGTTGGCATTCACTGCATATTAGACTACTTCAGTTGTTAAACTCAACAAAATAGCCTTCATTATTTACAAACATCTTCTTGTTCTAAAATCTACAATTGATCCATAACCATATGAACAGAAGACAACATCATTTTAAGGCCTGAAGTACCTCTGCAATTTCCTTATCCTTTCATAAACAGAGCCCTCCCTCAAAAGACTACTTTGAAAAGAAATCAATAACTCTTGAGTAAGGTCTTGTGACATTCAATTAAATTGCATAATAGATTTTGGAACTAATCCTAGGATAGAAGATCTTATAATGGTATCAATGTTTTTCTCCAAATATGTTTCAAATCTCTAATCAAGGACAAAATGTTGCATCATTGTAAGATTAGTTGTTTAACTGTTTAGTTAGAGGATTTGCATACTTAGTGATCATTTCTCAAGTTGAGTTTATGTTTTGAATCATTTCCTTAGAAGTCATTATCAAGCTTTGTTTTTGCTTAATCATAGTTAGATTTGATTCTGCTTTTAGTATTGCATCTGCATTTACCATTTGACATCAACCAATTAGGCTTCACTCTATTTTTCTTAATCATTAGCTCATTTCCATTAGTTTTCTAGGCATTTTTCTTGTGAACATAAAACCACCAAAAGACCAAAAACATCATAAATCATCAAAAAAAGACCAAAAACATCACAAAACACTACACACAACGCATTAGGAAACAAGCACCTAGGTACATACAATACACTTCACTTCAGCAGTTTACCAACCCTGGTTGACAATTAAATGAGCTCAGTTTAGGAGACTAGATTGAGACCAAACATTTTGGCGCTGTTGCCGGGGAAGTGAAAACTAGGTAACCTTTGTTTCTTAGCATTAAAAAACAATTTTATGCGTAGAGAGAGAGATTCAAGGGGAAGATTTATAAGCAGCAGAGGTAGAAGTTTGATTTCTAGAACACCACTTGTTTCATCTAGATCTAGAGCTAGTATAACTTCAACTCAAACCCATCTTCCATCCTTTACTGATCCTGGACTTCTAGAAGATCTGAAATCTAATATCCCATTAGAAAAACCTTCCACTTCATCCACTGAACCTGCCATAGAAGAATATTTAAAGACTCCTAGTAGGGACACAAACCTTTCCATTTCCACAGGGGAGTCAACCATGGCAGAAGAAGGAGGAGGAGGAGTTTTTAATGGAGAAAACACACTATTTGGAAGTAGAGGTAGAGGTAGAGGAGAAGGAGGTAGAGGAGAAGGAGGTAGAGGTGCAAATGGAGGAAGAGGTAGAATAGGAAGATCTTTTGGGTTTCCTATACTTGATGAAGAAACCAATACAACCATGAAAAACATTTCACCCTCTGTCCTTCCAAACTTCTATGGACTTAAAACTGAAGATCCTGAAACTTTCTTATTCGAATTTGAAGTGCTGTGTAGAACTTATGACTACCTACAAGATGCTCAAAAACTGAAATTATTTCCTTCAACTTTGAAGAGAGCAGCATTGAAGTGGTTTATGAGTCTCATCAGTAGTTCTATTAGAACATGGGAAGACATGAAACAAGAATTTCTAGAGAGATATTTGGATTATTGTATGCCGATTAATCATAAGGAAGAAGTGTTCAAGATGTTACAAAAAGAAGATGAAAACTTAGAAGATTTGTTGGAAATATTTAATTACAACATCAAAAGGGCAAAAATGGAAAATCTAGATCAAGACACCTTAAAAGCTCTTTTGTTGAAAACAATTAGGGATGAATGGTTGGATATCCTAAACATGATGGGAAAAGGGGATATATCACAACTCACATTACCTGAAATATCTGAGTTATGTATCAACCTTTCAAGAGGGAAATCCAAAACTGCCAAAGGTCCAAGAGATCCTGCTCTTGCAAGGGCAAGTAAATCTGCTTCTGGGACAATAAGTAGATCAGAAATAGGACACATGCTTGATGATTTTAAATCTGACATCTTAGGGAGTCTTAGTGAACAAATAGACACCCTCAAGATACAAAACAAGCAAAAGGCTGAATCTGATGCCTTGGCAATCTTTTGTCCCAAATGTAGAAAGAAACATGCCATAAGAGAGTGTCCTTTGGATGTAAAAGTTGTAGAAACCTGTGTCATTTGTTCTGAGAAACATGAGACCAAGAATTATCCTTCTCTTCTTAGTCTCAAAGCTGTCTTTCAGGAGGAAACTCCTACAGATTCCATAGAGTCTCTTAAATTTGTATCTAGAAGACCTTGGCAGGGACCTCAGACACAAGGATTCCATGATCAAATGTATAATCAACCTCCACCTTGGAATTCTTGGCAGCAACCTTGGCCTCAATTTCAAAATCAATCTCAAGCTTGGGCACAAGGATCACAAAGTCCCTATGGAAGATATTCCTCGTACTATCAGTATCCACCATCCTATCCACCATATCCACATTTTTATCCTCAAAATCCTCAACAAAATTTTCCTCAAAATCTTCAACAAAATTTTCAACAAAATCCTCAACAACATCATCAGAACCAACCACATCAAAATCAACCACTTTCATTACCATTCCTTCAAAAATCAAATCAATTGCCTGCTCAACCCATACCAAACCCCAATAATAAAAACCCTCAGAATACCTACATGATAGAAGGCCAACAGTTTCCAACTTATTTAATTACTCCTCTAGACCTTAGTGATGTTCAACTTAGGTCTGGAAGGATACTTGAAAAGAGGAAACCTTCTGTGATCATACAAGAACAAGATAATTTTGAGGAAGACTATCTACGGGTGAATAAAAGTCTTGAGGAAGACACATCCTTTCAAGACCAAAACACTGAAAAACTAAAACAAAAAGATTCAATAAATTCAACTCCTGTATTAGAGCAACCATCCACATCTACTTCTATACCTCCCTTTCCAGAAAGATTACAAATTGATAGAGGTGTAGAAAAACAAATCATGGTGCCTAATTATGATTTCTTAGATGAATTGAGAAATGTTTGCATTAAAATTCCATTATTGCAAGCCATCAAGGAAATCCCAATTTTAGCCAAAACAATAAAGGATTTGAGTATGAAGACAACAAGAAAAAGAATAAGAGAAACAAAGAAAATTCAACTGGTAGGACAAATAGCAGACATTATGATGGGAAATATTGCTATTCCAAAGTATCTTGACCCAGGAAATCCAGTTGTCAAAATTCACATCAATGGAATTGAAATTCAAAACACACTCATTGATTTAGGAACATCAATAAATATCATGAGTAGACAAATCATGGACAAACTGAAACTTCCTAATCTTCTCTTTACACCCACACTATTACAATTAGCAGATAGATCTGTGATCAAACCAGACGGGATAATAGAAGACATTCCAATGTCCCTAGATTTTGGGAGTACCCTGTGGATTTCATGATCCTAACTCCTAAGAATAATCTAGGAGGCCATCCTGTTATATTAGGAAGACCTTGGTTGGCTACATCTGATGCTTTTATTAGTTGTAGGTCCGGTGATATGTATATCTCTGATGGTATTTCAACTAATAAATTCACTTTATATCCTCCATCTAGGACAATTACAGATCTAGATGACACTCAATGGATAGAGGATGAAGAAGATTTACAACCACTCTTCACAATTTCAGAAATTAGTGAAGATAATCAAATTCTGAATACTCTAGAAAAATTTGAATCCTCTCTAGAACACAAACATGAATCATTTCAAGAGGGATCCAATATTGAGTTTTTGACATCTAGGCAGATGTCTCTTCATTCTATGGACAAATTTGGCAGCTCTACAAGTGAAATTTTTCCAGGAAAAACTTTGAACATAAACAAGAACCTAGAAAAATCTCAACAAGAAGAGTTAGTCAAAGTATTACAGAGACATTCTTCTGCATATGCATGGGAATACACTGACATGAAAAGGATAAGTCCCAAGACTTGTACTCATCACATCTATATAGAGGCAAATTGCAAACCAATCGGACAACCTCAAAGACGGATGAATCCAAATCTTAGGGAAATTGTCAAGGAAGAATTACAAAAATTGTTAAATGTTAACTTCATCTATCCTATTTCAGATAGTCAGTGGGTTTCTCCTTTAGTGATTTTGCCTAAGAAAAATGGAAAATGGAGGGTGTGTGTTGACTACCGAGAACTGAATAAAGCTACTCTTAAAGACCATTTTCCCTTACCTTTCATAGATCAAGTATTAGATACATTAGCAGGTAAAAAGTACTTTTCATTCCTAGATGGATTTAGTGGTTACAATCAAATCCAAGTAGCACTTGAAGACCAAGATAAAACCACATTTACTTGTCCTTGGGGTACCTATGCCTATCGAGTATTGCCATTTGGATTATGCAATGCACCTGCAACATTCCAAAGGGCAGTATTAGGAATTTTTTCGGATCTAATACATGACTGTGTAGAGGTGTACATGGATGATTTCACAGTTTATGGGAATACATTTGAAGAGGCTTTAGAAAACTTGGAAAAAGTCTTAAAAATATGTCAAGAATAAAACCTTTCACTTAGTCATGAAAAATGTTTTATGATGTTTACTGAAGGTATTGTTTTAGGGCACCACATTTCAGGGGATGGGATTAGAGTTGATGAGGCAAAATTTGAAGTCATTTCTAACCTATCCATTCCAAGTTTTCAAAGAGATGTTAGAAGTTTTCTAGGATTTACAGGATATTATCGGAGATTTATAGAAAACTTCACCAAAATAGCATCTCCACTCTTCAAATTACTCACCAAATATTGTGAATTCAAATGGACTTCTGATTGCCAGTTAGCTTTTGAAACCCTGAAAACCAAAATTTCTGAAGCACCTATATTAAGGGGACCTAACTAGAAGTTACCTTTTCATATCTCCACAGATGCCTCCGATACAAATCTAGGAGCAGTATTGGGGCAGAAAGACTTGATTCCCTATGCCATCTATTATACCAGTAAAAATTTGACTCCTGCAGAGTTAAACTATACTGTAACTGAAAAAGAGTTTTTAGCTGTTGTTCATGCCATAAACAAATTTAGACACTATATAACAAGCTATGAAACTTTTGTTCACACTGATCATTCTGCAATTAGATATTTAATGAAAAAATCAATCACTAATGGCAGAGTGATAAGATGGTTGTTACTCTTACAAGAATTCAACATTACTATTCTAGATAGGCCTGGAAAACAAAACACAGTGGCTGATTTCCTATCTAGACTCCAAAATATCAAAGATGACACTCTGGTTGAAGATCAATTTTCTGATGAATATCTTTTTGCAATCTCTACTCAAACTCCTGGTTTGCTGATATTGCTAATTATTTAGTTTCAGGAAAATTTCCTTCAATTATGAATGCAAGGGATAAAAGAAAAATCATTAATGATAGTGAAAATTATTCATGGGTCGCTAATGAGTTGTACAAGACAGGTCCATATTTGATCATTAGAAGGTGTGTTCGTGAAGATGAGATGCCTGAGATTCTCAAGACATGTCATGACGAACCTTGTGGCGGACACTTTGTAGATAAGAGGACAGCCTATAAGATCCTTAATCTAGGATATTATTGGCCATCCTTGTTTAAAGATGCTAAGGAGTATGTCAAAAGGTGTGACAGTTGCCAAAGGGTAGGGAAACCTTCTCCTTCAGGTGAGATGCCATTACAACCTCGGGTACACATTGAACCTTTTGAAAAATGGGCTTTGGATTTTGTAGGACCTATTAGTCCTCCATCAAGACAAAATAAATATATATTAGTTTGCACTGATTATGTTACTAAATGGGTAGAAGCTAAGCCATTACTTGTTGCTAATGAATCATCTGTAGTTACTTTTCTTTTTGAGGATATTTTTACTCGTTTTGGTGTCCCAAGGGAAATTGTTACAGATCAAGGAGCTCAATTTACATCAAGGCTAGTGGAGCAAATGATGGAGAAGTACAAAATCGGACATAGAAAATCTACTCCTTATCATCCACAAGCAAATGGTCAAGTGGAATCTACTAATAAGGTCATTGAAGGAATCCTAACAAAGACTGTTCATTTACATAGAAGAGATTGGGTAGATAGGCTTCCTGAAGCCTTGTGGGCCTATAGAACTACATGGAGAAACACAAGAGGCCATACTCCTTATGAGCTTGTTTATGGAAAGCAAGTTTTGTTTCCCATAGAGTTCCAAATTCAAACCTTCAAGATGGCAGTTCAGCTAGGACTTGATCTAACGGAGGCACAAAAGCATAGACTGGAGCAAATTAATGAATTGGATGAGATCAGACAAGATGCAGTTCAGAAAACAAGTCTAGTCCAACAACAAAGGGCTAGGTGGCATGACAAGTACATCAAGGAGAAGAAATTTAAAGAGGGTGACTGGGCTCTCTTGTTTGATTCAAAATTCAAGGATTTTCAAGGGAAATTTCAGACACATTGGCTTGGGCCATATGAAATTGTTCGAATTTTTGATAATGGGGTAGTAAAAATCAGAACTATAGATGAAGAAGAGGTCACTTTTCTTGTGAATGGTCATAGATTGAAGCTATATCACAAACCACTCTCAAGAGAAGAATTTGTCAAGAAGTTCCAAGAAAGCAATGATGTGAAGTTAATGAAGAAGAGTTTCTCTTCTTAATCAACTTGATTAAATTTTCTGAAGCATTTCTCTTTGAAAAAATAAAAAATAAAAAAAAAATTAAAAAAAAATAAATAAATAAAAAAAATAAAAAATAAAGGTATAAACATGAAAACCAATCATTGATTGGCATGTTTATACAGAAAAGATAGGGTGAAAATCAGAGTCTCTCTGACACTCTAACTTTTCCCATTTTGTTTTTACAAGCAGCTGTTACAAAATCATAAGTTCAGATCCATAGTGCTTATGATCCATCTCATTTCATTTCACTCCATTCACTTATCCATCCATACTCCATCTCATTCATTCATTCATATTCTACTCCATTCCACATATCATTCATCTCATTCCATCCTCCATCCATCTCATTTTCATGTCAAAATTTAAAGTTTGATATCTTGCTGTAAATGAATAAAACATGTCATGGATTGCAGGGAAGTTCTTATGTTCGTTCACTCCATTTCATAAACTGAATCCATTCCATTTCATCATCCACTCCATACATATCATAACCCATCATCCATCTTCATTTATACCATATAACATTTCACCTATATTCCAAAAACACTCCATTCCATGATTAAAATTCTCTACAGGAACATTCTGCAGCTCAACAGACATTCTGCAGCTGATCAGCCTTTCTGCAGCCAGACAGTCTTTCCGTAGCTACAAATCCTGAAGGCATCAATCAGCAGACATTAGAATTGCAACAAAATGACCCAGTGTATCCATGAATCAAAAGCATCAAGAAGATTATGAAGACTCTTCCAAAGGTGAACAAAGAAGACAAAGACTACAAAAATCAAATGAAAAGCAGAGGTAACAAGTTTAGATTATAATGGAATTTCATAAAGTTTAGCATAGTTTTAGTTATGAATTGTTCGAAAAGGTTGTTTTAATTATTTTTATTGATCATAACCAATAAACCCTCCACAAACTTTGGATTAAAATCTCTCATTTCAAATTTCATGCCCAACATCATTTAAGCGGTTCAAATGGCTGAAGTGTTTGAATTCTTCACGTAACCCAACAAAATCATTCAATGATGATTCTCTTTTCTGTTGTAAAAATCTTCGCCGTCTTTTCAATCATTAATTCGTTCCTCCACCTCATTCCGTGACCACTTCCATCACTCCATTCTGTAGCCGGCACTTCATTCCGCAGACAGAGATATTCTCATCACCGTGAGCAGAGCAAAGGGTATATCAGTTTGAATGTCAAAAAACTATCACTGTGGGAAGAGATTGAGCATTATCACTGTAAACGCAGAGGTATAGCAGTGAAGAATTTGAAGTCATTTGTCACCGGGAGACAGAGGTATAGCAGTGAAGAATTTGAAGTCATTTGTTACCAAGAGACAGAGGTATAGTACTGTGGGAATTTGAAGCTATTTGCCACCGAGAAACAGAGTATAGCAGTGTGGGAATTTGAAGCCATTTATCACTAAGAGACAGAGATACATTAGTGTAGAATTTGAAGCCATTTGCCACTGTCTACCAGAGGCATATCAGCTCGAAGTTTGAAACTGTTTTCATTGTCAACCAGAGGCATATTAGTCCGAAATTTGAAGCTGTTGTCATTGTCAATCAGAGGTATATCATTTCAAAGTTTGAAGACATTTGTCATTGTCAATCAGAGGTATGTCATTCCGAAATTTGAAGCCATTGTTATCTAGAACTTGAAGCCATTTCAATTCAAAGGTGAAAGTTATTGTTTCTGTGGGTAGAAGGGTGTTAATTCGAACATTGAAGAAGCAATTATGGGTTTCATTGTAAGAACAGAACCAATGGGTTCAAAATACCTAGAAGGCTACCCCCAATGTAAAGAAATGTTGCAACAGATAGGATGGTTACAATTTTTGGAGAAATTTAATGGCTTCCACAAGGAAGTCACTAAAACATTTGCAAGATCATTTCAAGGAACTGAAGTTGAAGTGGGAGATGTCAAATTTACTGTCACTGAAGTTTTCATTGCAGAAGCTACAGGGTTGCTCAGAACTGGAGAGAGATGGTTCAAAAACAGATAATTCCACAATGAATCCTGGAAGCAAATTCTAAAATCACCAAGTATGGATGTCACTTTATTTAAGAAAGGAATTCCCAGTTCTGCATTGAAAAATAAATGGAGAAACATACTACTTCTTCTGCAAAAAATTATTACATGTGAGGGTAGATATGGGACATATTATGTCTACCACATTAGACTGATAATGCATTTTCTGGGGGAGGACTTAAACCTACCATATTTCTTACTTCAAAGTTTGAAAAAGATGGCTTCCTGTGTTCAAAGAAGGGTTCAATTTTTAGAGACAACTCTATATCATCATGGTTTGGTTAAAATTTTGATTGAACACCATTTAACCAAAACAAATGATACATGGGATAATTTCTTGATAAGAAATCATTTTGAAGAGCCAAAAGAACCCACACCTGAACCACAGCCTACAAGGAGAAGTAGAAAATGGAGAGCCTCAAAAGTTGAAATTGACAAAACAGTCCAAGAGAGCACTGAGGAAATCATTTTAGAAAAGTTGACTCAAATCAAGAGACAAAATAAGAAAGAGAAGGTAATCAAGAAATCTGCCACAGAGAAAGGAGAGGGATCGTCTCAGCCAAGAAGAAGCAACAGACTAAAGGGAAAACTAAAGAAAACTCAAATCAAACAAACAGGGGTGATTGATATAGAAGATGAGAAAACATCCACTGAAGAAGATGTTGAAGAGGATTTTAATGAAGGAACCCCTGAAATTGACCCTGCTCAACAAGAAATTTATGACTATGTGGAAACTTTGGAAAGGAGAGCTTCAGAAAGCAGAGAGAGAACCCCTAGTCCTCCACTGTCTGAAATAGATGTATTAAGAAGGGATAGGTATGAGTTGGAATTACTTAATAGACACATCAAAAATGAGAATGAAATTCTCAAGGATCAAGTCAAGCTCAAAACTGATATGAAATCAACCTTATCCCTACATATAGACAAAGTGGAAAAGACCAATGAGAAGTTGAAGAAAAGGAACAAGAAGCTAATCAAGGCACTCATCAACTTAAGGTTCAAACTTGTTATCAGAAAACCCAGAAGATCTTTAGCTTCCAGGCAAAGGAGAAGGAGAGGATTAGATGTTCTTGCAGAAGCCTCTGAGTTCATAGGATAATTTGCATGAGGACATGCAAGGAGATAGCAGTGGGGGTATGTTGAGCCTCAAAATTGTGCTTTCTTTCATCTTAATTTACCTCATTTTCCCTTGTCCATTGCTATCCTAGACCCAATTGATCAATGAATTTAGTTGAAATTACTTTAAGAATGATTAACATGACTGACTTGCTAAATTTTGTGATTTTTGTCATTGTAATGCATTTTGACCGGAACTAGCTGCAGAATGCAGACATTCCGTAGCTAACTGGCGATTCTGCAGCTGTCTTCACGTTTGGGTATGTTCCAGGTGGCCTCTCAAGAAAAACCGCATATGGGCATAATCCACGTCATGTCTACATGGTTCGTTGCTCATCATGAAGGAAGAAACGAATTCTGGGTATGGTTTTGGTACGTGGGAACACATTTAGGAAGGCAAACTTCTATTAGGACTGTCTCAGTCCAGATGTATTTTTCCTCTTTACGTAGCCACTTCAAGAGCCCTAATGTGATTCCGATAAGGAAAGACAATTTTCCTGACATTGTTGCAAGTCTTGTTATTTACATTTGTTATATAAACACTTGGGAAACCGAGAGCTAGGCTAGATTTTGTTCTAGATTTTGCTTAGATTCTGTGCTACATTTCTGAAGACGTAGAGTGCTATGTTCAAGCTATTTCTCTTTTAATGAAGCAGACAGTGTTGTTTTGAAAGTGTTGATTTGATTCGAAGTTAGATTCCGTCAGGTGGTAGAGGGCCCCTGCCTCTTGCACGGATTTATTTGCATAATTTAGATAAGTACTCTAGCTGCCTTTACGTTTCTGAAGTTGAATTTGTAGTTGTTTTCAGTAGCTACTGTGGTTATACTCATTCTAACTCTTCCAAAAGAAGAAGATCTTCCAAAAGATTATAATGATGAATGGGAAATGGCTATAGTATTGTAGGATTAAAAATTGAATCCGTAGTTGTTTTTAATTAGCTACTGTAGTTATACTCATTCTAACTCTTCCAAAAGAAGAAGCTCTTCCAAAATATTATAATGATGAATGGGAAATGGCTATAGTATTGTAGGATTTAATTGTAATTTTTGTTATTCACTATCATAGTTACACTTGTTCTAAACACTCTTCCACAAGAATAAAATCTTCCAATAAATTCTTAAGGAGTCCAAGGCATAACCGTGATAATGAATGTTTTAGTTGTGTGTTTGTACTAAGTACCATCGTTGTTATTGCTCTTAAACGCTTGTCCAAAATATCACAATGATGAGTGGGAGATGGCCATGATATCTTAGTTTTTCATTGCTTTCAGTCTTTAAGTTTGCATTTTCACTCAATTACACAGTCAGGATTGTTCTAAAAACTCTTCCAAAAGAAGGAACTCTTCCAATATATCAATCATGATGGACAAACAGACTGTATAATTCCATAGAATAATGCATGATAGCTTAGTTAGGATGCTCCGGAGTTTAATTGCACTTAACTCATGTTCAGTTATTTTGTTTTGAGTTTGATGATGACTTGTAGTTCAGCATTGTTTTAGATTAGTGGCATCTTAAGTTCATTCTTAGATTAACTCATTGCACTTGCACTTCACATTCAGATTGTCATCCACTGCACAATAGTTTACTTCACTTGTTAAGATTAACAAAACAGCCTTCATTATTTACAAACATCTTCTTGTTCTAAAATCTACAATTGATCCATAACCATATGAACAGAAGACAACATCAATTTTAGGCACAGAGAAGTACCTGCTGCGTTTCTTATCCTTTCATAGCAGGAGCGTCCCTCAAGACTACTTTGAATAGAAATCGTACTCTTCTGAGTAAGGTCTTTGTGACATTACGTTCATTACGAAATAATTTGGGAACTAATGCTGAGCTCGAAGACTTTATAGTAGTATCAATGTTTTTGCTAAATAACTGTTTCAAATCTCTAATCGAGGACAAAATATTTTGCATCATTGTAAAGTTAGTTGTTAAGCTGGAAGCTTAGTTAGAGGATTTGCATGTAGTGATCATTTCTAAGTTGAGTTTATGTTTTGAATCATTGCATAGAAGTCATTATCGAGCTTTGTTTTTCTTGACTCATGGTTAAAATTGATTAAGCACCTAATGTTTCACTGCATTTACCATTTGACATCAACCAATTAGGCTTCACTCTGTTTTTCTTAATCATTAGCTCCTTTCCATTAGTTTTCTAGGCATTTTTCTTGTGAACATAAAACCACCAAAAGACCAAAAACATCATAAATCGTCACAAAAAAACCAAAAACATCACAAAACACTACACACAACGCATTAGGAAACAAGCACCTAGGTACATATAGTACACTTCACTTCAGCAGTTTACCAACCCTGGTTGACAATTAAATGAGCTCATTTTAGGAGACTAGATTGAGACCAAACACAAGGCACCCAGATGGTCACAACTTAGCAAATTTGATACATCTGCCCTCAAACAAAATGACCCGACCTGAATGCCTTTCATTGGGCACTGTCACACGGCATGACAGAGCGCACCTGACTGATCGAAGGCACAAGGGAGAAAAGGGAGAATAGGCTGCAGGAATGTGCACAAGGCACTCAGGTAGTCACAACTTAGAAAAATTGATACGACTGCCCTCAAACGAAACAACCCGACCTGAACGATTTTCATTGGGCACCCTCACAGGGCACGACACGGAATGCCCAACGAAAATAAGGCATAATGGAGAAATGGAAAATGGACCGCACGAACAAGCACAAGGCAACCAGGTTTCCAGAACTTAACAAATTTGATGCAGCTGCCGTCAAAGTAAATGATCTGACTTGAACACATTTGATTCGGTGCCCTCAAATGACGCGCCCAAATAAACAAAAGCACAAGGGAGAAAATGACAAACAGGTTGCACGAACCTGCACAAGGCACTTGAGCGGTCACAACTTAGAAAATTTGATACAGATTCCCTCAAATGAAATGACAAGACCCGACTGCATTTCATCGGGTGCCCTCACATGACGTGAATCACCGAACGATGGCACATGGGATAAAATGACAAACATGCCACACGAATGTGCATAAGGCACCTAGGCGGTCACAGACTATCAAATTTGATACAGGAACCCTAAAAAAAAACGATGTGAACGCGTTTCATCGGGTATCCTCACATGATGCGACACAGTGTGCCCAACTAAATGAAGGCGCAAGGGAGAAAATGACAAATGGGCCACACAAACTTGCAGAAGGCACCCGAGCAGTCACAACTTAGAAAATTTGATATGATCACCCTCAAACGAAACAACCCCACATGAATGCGTTTCATCAGGTGCACTCGCACAGTGCGACACGATGCACCTTAACGAATGAAGGCATAAGAGAGCAAATGGAAAATGGGCTACTTGAACATGTACAAGGCACCCGGGCAATCACAACTTAGAAAATTTGATACGAAATCCCTCAAATGAAACAACCCAACCCGAATGTGTTTCATCGGGTGCCCTCACACGGTACGACACGACCCTCCCAACTGAATGAAGGTAGAAGGGAGAAAATGCCAAATGGGCCACACAAATGTGCACAAGGAATTCGGGCGGTCACAACTTACCAAATTTGATACCATTTCCCTCAAATGAAACAACCTTACCTAAACATGTTTCATCGGGTGCCCCCACACGGTGCGACACGGTGCGCTCAACCGAACGAAGGCACGAGGGAGAAAACAACAAACAGGTTGCACAAACATGCACAAGGCACCTGGGTGGTCACAACTTTTCAAATTTTATATGACCCCACTCAAACTAAAAGACCCGACCCAAACACATTTCATCAGGCACCCTCACATGACGTGACATAGTGTGCCAGACTGAATGAAGGCACAAGGGAGAAAATGGAAAACAGGTGGCACGAATGTGCACAAGGCACCCAGGCAGTCACAACTTAGCAAATTTGGTACAACACCCTCAAATGAAATAACGCAACTCGAATGTGTTTCATCGGGCGCAGTCAAAACGGTGTGACACGGCATCCCTAACCAAATGAAGGCACAAGGGAGAAAATGAAAAATGGGTTGCAAGAATGTGCACAAAGCACCCAGGTGGTCACAACTTAGAAAATTTGATACGGCTGCCCTTAAACCAAACGACTCAACCCGAACGCATTTCATCCTGCGCCCTCACACCGCGAAACAAGACGTGCCCAACTGAACGTAGACACAAGGGAGAAAATGGAGAATGGGCTGTATGAACATGCACAAGGCACCTATGTTGCCACAGCTTAGAAAATTTGATATGGCTGTCCTCAAACCAAACGACCCAAGTTGAACGCGTTTCATCGGTCGCCCTCACATGATGTGACAAGGCACACGCAACCGAAAAAAGGCACAAGGGAGTAAATGTAAAATAGGTCGTGCGAACGAGCGTAAGGTTCCTGGGTGGTAACAACTTAGAAAATTTTATACAGTCACCCTCAAATGCAACGACTTGACCTGAACAGGTTTCATTGAGCGTCCTCACATGGTGTGACACGACCCTCCCAACTGAATAAAGGCACAAGGGATCAAATGGAAAATTGGCTGCACGAACAAGCACAAGGCACCCAGGAAGTCATAACTTAGCAAATTTGATACAATCGCCCTCGAACGAAACGACCCGACCCGAACAAATTTCATTGGGCGGCCTCACAGATGCGACACGACATGCCCAACTGAATGAAAGCATAAGGGAGAATACAACAAATGGGTAGCACGAACATGCACAAGGCACCCAGGCAATCACAACTTAGAAAATTTTATACTGCCACCCTCAGACAAAACGACCCAAACCGAATGCATTTCGTTGGGCCCCCTCACATGGCACGCCTGACCGAATGAAGGCACATGGGAGAAAACAACAAATAAGCCACATCAACATGCATAGGGCACACAAGCGGTCACAAATTAGAAAATTTGATACGACCTCCCTCAAACAAAATGACCTGACCCGAATGTGTTTAATCGAGTGCACTCACACGGTATGACATGGCTCTCCCGACAGAACGAAGGCACAAGGGAGAAAACAAAAAATGGACCACATGAACATGCAGAAGGAACTCGAGCAGTCACAACTTAGCAATTTTCATATGACCTCCTTCAAACGAAATGACTCGACCTGAACGTGTTTCATCCAGCTCCCTCACACGACGCAACAGAGTACGCCAGACTTAATGAAGGCACAAGGGAGTAAACAAAAAATGGGTAGCAAGAATGTGCACGAGGCACCCAGGTGGTCACAACTTAGCAAATTTGATACACCCACCAGCAATCCAAATGAGCCAAGCTGAACACGTTTCATCGAGTGCCCTCACATGGTACGATAGGGTGCGCCCGACCGAGGAAAGGAACAAGGGATTAAGCAGAAAAAGGGCTACACGAACGAGTACAATGCACCTGGGTGGTCACAACTAAGAAAATTTTCTACGGTCGCCCGGAAATGAAACAACCTGACCCAAACGTCTTTCATCGGGTGTCCTCACGTGGCATAACACTACCCACTCGACCGAACAAAGGCACAAGGGATAAAATGGAAAACAGGTTGCATGCACAAGCACAAGGCACTCGAGCGATCATAACTTAGAAAATTTTATATGGTCACCCTCAAAAGAAACGACCCGAACTGAATGATTTTTATTGGGCATCCTCACACGACACCACACAGCGCACCCAAATGAACGAGTGCACAAAGGAGAAAACAAAAAATGGGTCGCAAAAATGTGCACAAGGCACCCAGGTTGTCACAATTTAGAAAATTTGATACTGTCTCCCTCAAACAAAATGACCCAACCCGAACGTGTTTCATCAAGTGCCCTCACACAGTGCGACACGGCATGCCCGACCAAATGAAGGCACAAGGGAGAAAACATCAAACAAGCTGCATGAACATGCACAAGGCACGTAAGCGGTCACAAATTAACCAATTTGATATGGCCACCCTCAAACTAAATGACCTGACCCAAATGCATTTCATTTTTCAATCTGACACCGTGCGACATGACACGCCCGATCGAACGAAGGCACAAGGGATAGAATGACAAACGCACTACACGAATGTCCACAAGTCACTTGGGCAGTCAAAACTTAGCAAATTTGATACAGTTGCCCTCAAACCAAATGACCCGAGTCGAACATGTGTCATCAGGCTCCCTCACTTGGCGCGACAGGGTGCGTCCAACCAAATGAAGGCACAAGGGAGAAAATATAAAATGACCTGCACGAATGTGAAAAAGGCACCCTAGTGGTCACAACTTAAGAAATTTGATACGACCCCCCTCAAACAAAATGACCCGACCGAAATGCGTTTCATTGGGTGCACTCACATGGCGCAACACGATGCGCCCGATCGAATGAAGGCACAAGGGAGAAAATAGAAAATGGGTCCCACAAACATGCACAAGGAACCTAGGCGGTGACAACTTAACAAATTTGATACGACCACCCTAAAAAAAATGACCTGACCGAAACGCATTTAATCAGGTGCCCTCACACAGCGCCACACATTGCGCCTGACCCAATGAAGGGAAAAGGGAGAAAATGGAAAATGGGTCACATAAACGTGCACAAGACACCTGGGTAGTCAAAAATTATCAAAATTGATAAGGCCACACTCAAACAAAACGACTAGAGCTAAGCACGTTTTATCGGGCGCCCTCACAAGGCACAATAGGACATGCCCGACTAAATGAAGTTATAAGGGAGAAAATGGAAAACGGGCCACACAAACATGCACAAGCCACCCGGGTGGTCACAACTTAACAAATTTTATACAGTCGCCCTTAAACAAAACAACCCAACTCGAACGCATTTCATCGGGTGCCCTCACACGGTGCAACACGGCGCACCCGACTGAGTGAAGGAACAAGGGAGAAAATGACAAAAGGGTCACATGAGCATGCACAAGGAACCTGGGTGATCAAAACATAAAAAATTTGATACAACTGTCATCATACGAAATGACTTGATCTGAATGCATTTCATCAGGTGCCCTCACACAACACGACACGACACACGCAACAAACGAAGGCATAAGGGAGAAAATGGAAAACGGGCCGCACAAACGTGCACAAGGCACCCTAGAGGTCACAACTTAGTAAATTTGATACGACCACCCTCAAACTAAATGACCTGACCCGAACGCATTTCATCGGGCACCATCAAATGAAATGACCTGACGCAAACGCTTTCATCGAGTGCCTGCACACGACACAACACAACGCACTAAACCGAATGAAGGCACAAGGGAGAAAATGACAAATGGGTTGCACAAACATGCACATGGCACCCAAGCAGTCACAACTTACAAAATTTGATATGGCCTCCCTCAAACGAAACAACTCGACCTGAAAACGTTTCATCGGGCACCCTCACATGGCATGACATGACGCACCCGATCGAATGAAGGCACAACGGAGAAAACGGAAAATGGGTCGCATGAACGTGCACAAGGCCTCCAGGCAGTCACAACTTAACAAATTTTATATGGTCGCCCTTAAATAAAAAAAACTGACCCGAACCCGTTTCATGGGGCACCCTCACACGGCGCAACATGGTGCACCCGACAAAATGAAGGCATAAGGGAGAAAATGACAAATGGGCCACAAAAATGTGCATAAGGAAGATGGGCTATTACAACTTAGCAAATTTGATATGGATTCCCTCAAACAAAACGGCATGACCTGAACACATTTCATTAGGTGCACTCACATGGCGTGAAAGATCACGCATGACCGAATGAAGGCACAAGGGAGAAAATGACAAATGGGTCACACAAACATGCACAAGGCACCCAAACGGTTACAACTTAGCAAGTTTGATACATATTCCCTCAAATAAAATCACCCGACATGAATGCCTTTCATCAGGTGCCCTCATACGGTGCGATAATGCGCGCCTGACTAAAGGAAGGCATAAGGGAGAAAAAAACAAACGGGATGCACAAAAATTCACAAGGAACTCGGGTGGTCACAACTTAGCAAATTTGATACAACCGCCCTCAAACGAAACGACCTGACCCAAACGCGTTTCATCGGGCACCCTCACACGGTGTGACATGGAATGCCCGATGAAAAGAAGGCAGAATGGAGAAAATGGAAAATGGCCTCCACGAACGAGCACAAGGAAACCAGGTGGTCAAAACTTAGCAAATTTGATATAGCTGCCCTCAAACTAAATCACCCAACCTAAACACATTTCATTCAGAACCCTTAAACGACGTGCCCAAATGAACAAAAGTATAAGGGAGCTAATGACAAATGGGTCACACGAACATGCACAAAGGCACCCAGGCGGTCACAACGTAGAAAATTTGATACAATTACCCTCAAACGAAATGACATGAACCAAATGCATTTCATTGGGTGCCCTCACATAGTGCGCCCGACCGAATGATGGAACAAGGGAGAAAACGACAAACAAGCCATAAGAATGTGCACAAGGCACCCAGGTGGTCAAAATTTAGCAAATTTGATACAAGAGGCCTCAAACAAAATGACCAGAACATGTTTCATCCGGCACCCTCACATGATGCAACATGACACGCCCAAATGAATGAAGGCACAAGGAAGAAAATGGCAAACGAGCCACACGAACTTGCACAAGGTACCCAAGCTGTCCCAACTAAGAAAATTTGATACGGTCACCCTCAAATGAAATGACTTGACCCAAACACATTTCATCAGGTGCAGTCACACGACACGACACAATGTGCTTGACCGAACAAAGTCATAAGGGAGAAAATGGAAACTGGGCTACTTGAACATGTACAAGGTACCCAGGTGGTCACAAATTAGCAAATTTGATACAGCCTCCCTCAAACGAAGAAACTCGACCCAAATGCATTTCATCGGGTGGCCTCACATGGCGTGACACGACCCGCCTGATCGAATGAAGGCACAAGGGAGAAAATGGAAAATGGGCCGCATGAACATGCACAAGTTATTCAGGTAGTCACAACTTAGAAAATTTGATATGGTTGCCCTCAAATGAAGAAACCTGACCTGAACATGTTTCATCAGGTGCCCACACATGGTGCGACACGACGTGCCCGATTGAACAAAGGAACAAGGGAGAAAACAAAAAATGGGCCACACAAACGTGCACAAGGCACCCAGGTAGTCACAAATTATCAAATTTGATATGACACCCCTCATTCTAAAAGACCCAACCAGAACGCGTTTCATCAGGCACCCTCACATGCCGCGACACGGAACACCCGACTGAATGAAGGCACAAGGGAGAAAATGGAAAATGGGTGACACGAATTTCCACAAGACACCCAGGCAGTCACAACTTAGCACATTTTATACGGTCACACTCAAACGAAATTAGGCGACCAGAATGTGTTTCATCGAGTGCAATCACAATGGCAGGAAATGGTGCACCTAATCGAGCAAAGGCACAAGGGAGAAAATGAACAGGCCGCACAACATGCACAAGGATCTCGCGAGGTCACAACATAGAAAATTTGATACGACCACCCTCAAAATAAATGACATGAGTTGAGCGCATTTCATCTGACACCCTCACACCGCGCAACATGACGTGCCCAACAGAACGAATACACAAGGGAGAAAACGGAGAACATGCAACATGAATGTGCACAAGGCACCTAGGCAGTCACAAATTTGAAAATTTGATATGGCCACTCTCAAACCAAATGACTTGAGCTAAACATGTTTCATCGGGTCCCCTCACACGGCGCGACAGGGCGTGCTTGACCGAACAAAGGCACAAGGGAGTAAATGGAAAACGGGCTATACGAATGAGCACAAGGCACTCGGGTGGTAATAACTTAGCAAATTTGATACGATCGCCCTCAAATGCAATGACCTGACCTGAATGGCTTTCATCGGGCATCCTCACATGGTGCGACATGGCCCTCCTGACCGAAAAAAGGAAAACGGGAGAAAATGGCAAACTGGCCGCATGAACGAGCACAAGGCACCTGGGTCGAACGTGTTTCATTGGTCGGCCTCACGTGATGCAACACAATGCGCCCAACCGAATGAAGGTATAAGGGATCAAATAAAAAATGGGCCGCACGAACATGCATAAGGAACTCGGGTGGTTACAACTTAGAAAATTTGATACCATCGCCCTCAAATGAAACGACCCGACCGAAACACATTTCATGGGGCACCCTCGCATGGTACTCCCGACCGAACGAAGGCATAAGGGAGAAAAATTCAAACGGCCTGCTCGAACATGTACATGGCACCGAAGTGGTCACAACTTAGCAAATTTGATATGGCCTCCCTAAAAAAAAATGACCTAACCTGAATGCATTTTAGCAGGCGCCCTCGCACGGTGTGACACAACCCACCCGACAGAACGAAGGCACAAGGGAGAAAACTGAAAATGGGCCTCACGAACGTGCACAAGGAACTTGGGAGGTCACAACTTAGCAAATTTAATATAGCTGCCCTCAAACAAAAAGACTCGAACTGAACGTGTTTCATTGGGCGCCCTCACACGGTGCGACACAGCGCGCCCGACTGAATGAGGGCACAAGGGAGAAAATGGAAAATGGGCCACAAGAACATGCGCAAGGCACCCAGGCTGTCACAATTGAGAAAATTTGATATGGACGCTCTCAAACCAAATGAGCAGATCTGAACACGTTTCATCGTGCGCCATCACTTGGTGCGAAAGGGTGTGCCCGATCGAGCAAAGGCACAAGGGAGTAAATGACAAATGGCCCACATGAACGAGCTCAAGCCACTTAGGTGTTCACAAATTAGCAAATTCTCTACTGGCGCCTGCAAACGAAATGACCTGACCCAAACATGTTTCATTAGGCGTCCTCACATAGCACGACATGGCCCACCCGACCGAACGAAGGCATAAGGGAGCAAATGGAAACTAGGGTGCATGAATGAGCACGAGGAACCCAGGCAATCCTAAATTAGCAAATTTTTTATGCCCGCCCTTAAAAGAAATGACCTGAAACACACGTGTTTTGTTGGGCGCCTTCACACGATGCGACAAGTCACGCCCAACCAAACAAACACACAAGGGAGAAGATAAAAAATGGGCTCCACGAACATGCACAATGCGCCTAGGCGGTCACAACTTAACAAATTTGATACGGCCACCTTCAAACAAAATTACTCGAATGGACACCTTTCATCAAGAAACCTCACACTGTGTGACACAACACACCCGATTGAAAGAAGGCACAAGGGAGAAAACAACAAACGCACTGCATGAATGTGCACAAGGCACCTGGGGAGTCACAAATTAGCTAATTTGATATGGCTGCCCACAAACAAAATGACCTTAGCTAAACATGTGTCATTGGGTGCCCTCACATGGTGTGACAGGGTGCGCCCGAATGAACGAAGGGAAAAGGGAGCAAACGGAAAATGACCCACACGAACGTGCATAAGGCACCTGGACAATCAAAACTTAGGAAACACATTTCATCGAGTGCCCTAGCACAAAATGACCTGATCCGAATGCATTTCATCGGGTGCCCTCACACGGCATGCTTGAACAAATGAAGGCACGAGGGAGAAAATGGAAAATGGGCTACACGAACATGCACAAGGCATCTGAGCGGTACAACTTAAGAAATTTGATATGGCCTCTCTCAGACGAAATGATTCGACTAGAACACATTTCATCAGGTGCCCTCACATGCATGACACGATGTGCCCGACCAAACGAAGGCACAAGGGAGAAAATAGAAAATGGGTCACACGAACATGCACAAGGCACCCATGCGATCACAACTTAACAAATTTGATATGACCGCCCTCAAACAAAATGACCCGACCCGAACGCGTTTCATCAGGTGCCCTCACATAGCGTGACATTACGCACCCGAATGAATGAAGGCACAAGGGAGAAAAATGAAAATGAGCTGCACGAGCATGCACAAGGCACTCAGGTGGTCACAACTTAGCAAAATTGATATGACCCGACCCAAACACATTTTATCGAGCACCCTCACACAGCATGCATGGTGCACCTGACCCAACGAAGGCACAAGGGAGAAAATTACAAACGGGTCACACGAACATGCACAAGGCACTCAAGCAGTAGGGAAATAGGAAATTTGATAGGGCCACCCTCAAATAAAATGACCAGTGCTAGATGCGTTTCATCGGGCACCCTCATATGGCGTGACAGGCCACGCCCGACTGAACAAAGTCACAAGGGAGAAAATGGAAAATGGGCCACACAAATTTGCACAAGGCACTCGGCCAGTCACAAATTAACAAATTTGATATGGCCACCCTCAAATGAAATGACCCAACCCAAATGCGTTTCATCAGGTGCCCTCGTACGGTGTAACACGGCGCGCCTAACCGAACGAAGGCACAAGGGATAAAACCGCAAAAGGGTTGCACGAACATGCACAAATAAATCAGGTGACCATAACTTAGCAAAATTGATACGATCTCCCTCAAATTAAATGACCTAATGGAAACACATTTCATCGGGTGCCCTCAAACAACGTGACACGACAGGCCTGACCGAACAAAGGCATAAGGAAGGAAATGGCAAGTAAATCCCCTCTATGGATAGAGGTGATCCCTCTAGCCCTACGGTGGGTCTATCAGCAAGGGAACATGCTAATCCTTCAGATTCCTAGTTTATGAATGAAAATGAGTCAAATTTTGAATGTGTTTCATCAGGCGCCCTCACACGATGTGCCCAGCTGAGTGAAGGCACAAGGGAAAAAATGACAAACAGGATGCACGAACATGAAAAAGGTACCTGGGTGGTCACAAATTAGTAAATCTGATACGGCTACCCTCAAATGAAATGACTCGACCCATATGACTTTCATCGGGTGCCCTCACACGACGGGACATGGCGTGATCGACCCAATGAAGGCACAAGGTAGAAAATGGAAAACATGCCTCACAAATGTGCATGAGGCACCCAGGCATTCACAACTTAGTGAATTTTATATGGCCACCCTCAAAGGGAAAGACCCAACCTAAATGTGTTTCATTGGGCACCCTCACATGGAGCGACACATCCGGCCCGATCGAACGAAGGCACAAGGGAGAAAATAGCAAATAGGCCACATGAATGTGCACAAGGCACTTGAGCGGTCACAACTTAGCAAATTTGATAGGGCCAGCCTAAAATGAAACGACCCAACCCGAACATGTTTCATTTTTTGCCCTTAAATGAAATGACCAAACCCAAACAGGTTTCATTAGGCACCCTCGCACGGTGCCAGACGACGTGCCCAACCGAATGAAGGAATAAGGGATAAAATAGAAAACGAGTTGCAGGAATGTGTACAAGCCACTTCACAACTTAGAAAATTTGATATGGCCACCCTCAAATGAAATGACCCGAACGAGTTTCATCCAGTTCCCTCACATGGCGTGCCCGACTAAATGAAAGCAGAAGGGAGAAAATGGAAAATGGGCCACACGAACCTGCACAATGCACCCACACAGTTACAACGTAGCAAATTTTATATGGCCACTATGAAAAGAAATGACCCGACCTGAACGATTTTCATCTTGCACCCTCACACGATGTGACATGGACCGCCCGACCGAATGAAGGCACAAGGGAGCAAACAGAAAACAGGCTGCACGAACGTGCACAAGGTAACCAGGCATTCACAACTTAGAAAATTTGATATGGACACCCTCAAATGAAATGACCCGACCTGAACGCATTTAATCCGACGCCCTCACATGGCACACCTGACTGAACAAAGGCACAAGGAAGAAAATGGAAAATGGGAAACACGAACGTGCACAAGGTACCCAGGTAGTCACAACTTAGCAAATTTTATATGACAACCCTAAAAAAAAATGACCCAACCCGAACGTGCTTCATGGGGTGCCCTCGCACGGCGCGACACGACTTGCCCGACCGAACTAAGGCACAAGGGAGAAATTAGCAAATAGGCCGCATGAACGTGCACAAGGCACCTTGGTAGCCATAATTTAGAAAATTTGATACGACCACCCTCAAACAAAAGGACCGAACCCTAAGACGTTTCATCGAGTGCCCTTTAACGGCATGCCCAAGAAAACGAAGGCAAAAGAGAGCAAACGAAAAACCCTTAAACGACCACCCTTAAATGAAATGACCCAACCTAAACACGTTTCATCGGGTGCCCTCACATGGCTTGTCTGACCGAACGAAAACACAAGGGAGAAAATGGAAAACGGGCCGCAAGAACGTGCACAAGGCACATGGGCGGTCACAACTTAGAAAATTTTATATAGCTGCCCTGAAATGAAATGATCCGACCTGAACGTGTTTCGTCGAGCGCTCTCACACAACGTGACATGGCCCACCCAACCGACTGAAGGCACAAGGGATCAAATGTCAAACGGGCTCCATGAACGTGCACAAGATAACTCGACATTCACAACTTAGAAAATTTGATACAGCCACCCTCAAACGAAATGGCCCGACTTGAACCCGTTTCATCCAATGCCCTCACATGGCATGCTCGACCTAATGAAGGCATAATGAAGAACTGACAAATGGGCTGCACAAACATGCACAAGGTACCTGGGCAGTCACAATTTAGAAAATTTGATACGACCAATATCAAACAAAATGACCTTCTCACTGGACCATCTAACTCACTCTAGGGTAGAAAATGGAAAATGGGTTGTACAAATGTGCACAAGGCAACTGAGAGGTCACAACCTAGAAAATTTTATATGACCTCCCTCAACTGAAACGACCTGACCTGAACGCGTTTCATCAGGTGCCATCACATGGTGCGACCCAGTGCGCCTGACCAAATGAATGCACAAGGGAGAAAATGGAAAATGGACCGCATGAACATGCACAAGGCACCTGGGTGGTCACAACTTAACAAATTTTATATGGCCACCCTCAAACGAAACGACTCAACCTGAACAGATTTCATCGGGAAACCTCACACCGTGTGACATGGCACGCCCGACCAAATGAATGCACAAGGAAGAAAACAAAAAACGCACTGCACCAACATGCACAAGGCACCCAAGAAATCACAACTTATTAAATTTGATACGACCACCTTCAAACCAAATGACCCAAGCCAAAAGTGTTTCATTGGTCTCCCTCACATGGCGTGACAGGGTGCGCCCAACCAAATGATGTCACAAGGGAGAAAACATAAAATGAGCCGCACGAATGTGCACAAGGCACCTGGGCAGTCACAACTTAGGAAATTTGATATGGTCGCCCTCAAATTAAATGACCTGACCCGAACGCATTTCATCGGGTGTCCTCAAACAAAATGAACTGACACCAACGTGTTTCATCGGGCAGCCTCACATGACGTGTCATGGCACACCCAACGAAATGAAGGCACAAGGGATAAAATGGAAAATAGGCTACCTGAATGTGCACAAGTCACTTGGGTAGTCACAAATTAGAAAATTTGATATGGCCACCATCAAACGAAATGACCTGACCCAAACGTGTTTTATTGGGCGCTCTCACACCATGTGACACAGCGCACTCAACCCAATGAAGGAAAAAGGGAGAAAACGACAAAAGAGTCACACAAACATGCACAAGGCACCCGGTCAGTCAGAACTTAGCAAGTCTACGAGGGCCACCCTCAAATTAAATGACCATTTCTGAACGCATTTCATTCGACGCCTTCACACAACGCGACAGGGCACGCCCAACTGAACGAAGTCACAAGGGAGAAAATGGCAAACGGGCCACACAACTTAGCAAATTTGATATGGCCACCCTTAAACGAAACAATCCAACCTGAATTTGTTTGATCTGGTGCCGTCACACCGCAAAACAGGATGTGCCCAACCGAATAAAGACACAAGGGAGAAAATAGAGAATGGGCCATATGAACATGCACAAGGCACCTAGGCTGTCACAACTTAACAAATTTGATACGGCTGCCCTCAAAACAAAAGACTCGAGCTGAACACATTTCATCAAGCACCCTCACTTGACACAACAGGGCACATGCAACCGAACAAAGGCACAAGGGAGTAAATGGAAAATAGGCCAAATGAACAAGCACAAGACTCACGAGTGGTAACAACTTAGCAAATTTGATATGGTCGCCCTCAAATGTAGTGACCTGACCCGAACGGGTTTCATCGAGTGTCCTCACATGGTGTGACACGACCCTCCCAATCGAAATAAGGCACAAGGGAGAAAATGGAAAACTGGCCACACAGACAAGCACAAGGCACCTAGGCAGTCATAAGTTAGCAAATTTGATACAATCATCCTAAAAAAAAATGAGCCAACCCAAATGCATTTCATTGGGTAGCCTCACACGATGCGGCACATTGTGCCCCACCAAATTAAGGCATAAGGTAGCGAACAAAAAACGGGCCGCACGAATGTGCACAAGGCACCTGGTCAATCACAACTTAGAAAATTTGATACCACCACCCTCAAACGAAACAACCTAACCTGAACGCATTTCATTGGGAACCCTTGCATGGCGTGCCCAAATGAATGAAGGCACAAGGGAGAAAATAAAAAATAGGCCACTCAAACGTGTACAGGGCACCCAACTAGTCACAAATTAGAAAATTTGATAAGACCTCCCTCAAACAAAACAACGTTACCCGAATGTGTTTCAACGGGCATGCTCGCACGACGCGACATGGCCCACCCGACAGAACGAAGGCATAAGGGAGAAAACGGAAAATGGGCTGCATGAATGTGTAGAAGGAACTTGGACAGTCACAACTTAGCAAATTTCATATGGGCGCCCTCAAACAAAATGACTCGACCTGAACGTGTTTCATCGGGCGCCCTCACACGGTGCAACATAGTACGCTAGACTCAATGAAGGCACAAGGGAGTAAATGGAAAATGGGCAGCACGAACATGCACAAGGCACCCAAGTGGTCACAACTTAGAAAATTTGATACAGCCACCCGTAATCCAAATGAGCTGAGATGAACACGTTTCATCGGGTGCCCTCACATGGCATGATAGGGTGCGCCTGACCGAGCAAAGGCACAAGGGAGTAACCGGAAAATGGGCTGCACGAACGAGCACAAGGCACCCAGGTGGTCACAACTTAGAAAATTTTCTACGGCCACCCACAAACAAAACAACCTAACCGAAACATGTTTCAACGGTTGTCCTAACATGGCGCAACACTGCCCACCCGAACGAACGAAGGCACAAGGGAAAAAATGGAAAACGGGTCGCACGAAAAAGCACAAGGAACCCAGGTAGTCATAACATAGAAAATTTGATATGTCCACCCTTACACAACGTGAGAAAACAACAAACGGGTCCCATGAAGATCCACAAGCCACTTGGGTGGTTACAACTTAGAAAATTTAATACCGCCGCCCTCAAACAAAATGACCCAACCCGAACGCATTTCATCGGGTGCCCTCGCACAGTGCGACATAGTGCGCCTGACCAAACGAAGGCACAAGCGAGTAAAAATCAAACGGGTTGCATGAACGTGCATAAGGCACGTGGGTGGTCACAACTTAACAAATTTGATATGGCCACCCTTAAATTAAACGACCCGACCCGAATGCATTTCATTGGGTAAGCTCACACCGTGTGACACGACACGCCCGACCAAACGAAGTCACAAGGCATAAAATGACAAACACACTACATGAATGTGCACAAGGTACCTGTGAAGTCAGAAATTAGCAAATTTGATATGGCCGCCCTTAAACCAAACAACCCGAGCTGAATGCGTGTCATCAAGCTCCCTCACTTGGCACAACAGGGTGTGCCCAATCGAACGAATGCACAAGGGAGAAAACAGAAAACAAATTGCATGAATGTGCACAAGGCACTCGAGTGGTCACAACTTAAGAAATTTGATATGGCCTCCCTCAAATGAAATGACTCGACCGAAACACGTTTCATTGGGTGCGCTCACATGGCACAACACGAAGCGCCAGGCTGAACAAAGGCACAAGGGAGTAAATAGAAAATGGGTTGCACGAACATGAACAAGGAACCTAGGAGGTCACGAGTTAACAAATTTGATATGATTTCCCTCAAACAAAACGACCATGTGTTTCATTAGGTGCCCTCACATAGTGCGACATGGCGCGCCTGACCCAACGAAGGAAGAATGGAGAAAACGGAAAACAGGTCACACGAACGTGAAGAAGGCACTCAGGTAGTCAGAACTTAGCAAATTTTATAGTGCCACACTCAAACAAAATAACTAGTGTCGAACACGTTTTATCAGGCACCCTCACAAGGTGCAACAGGGCATGCCCAACTGAACAAAGTCGCAAGGGAGGAAATGGAAAACTGGCCACATAAATGTGCACAAGCCACCTGGGTGGTCACAACTTAACAAATTTGATACAATCACCCTCAAATGAAATGACCTGACTCGAACACGTTTCATCAGGTGCCCTCACACGGTGCAACACGGTGCACCTGACTAAATGAAGCCACAAGGGAGAAAATGGCAAACGAGTCACACAAACATGCACAAGTAACCCAGGTGATCACAACTTAAAAAATTTTATACGGCCACCCTCACACGAAATGACTTGATCCAAATGTGTTTCATTTGGCATCCTTACACAGCGTAACACGGTGCACCTGATGAACGAAGGCATAAAGGAGCAAACATAAAATGGGCAGCACAAATGTGCACAAAGCACCCGAGTGGTTACAACTTAGAAAATTTGTTACGACCACCCTCAACCAAAATGACCTGACCCGAACGTGTTTCATTGAGCACCCTCAAATGAAACGACCCAACTTGAACACCTTTCATTGAGTAGCCCACACACGACACGACACAAAGTGCTCAACCAAACGAAGGCACAGGGGATAAAATGACCAACGGGCCGCACGAATGTGCACAAGGCACCCGAGAGGTCACAACTTAGAAAATTTTGATATGACCTCCCTCAAATGAAATGACTTGGCCTGAAAACGTTTCATTAGGTGCCCTCACATGGCATGACACGACGCGCCCGATCGAACGAAGGCACAAGAGGGAAAATAGAAATTGGGTCGCACAGACATGCATAGGGAACCCAGGTGGTCACAAATTAACAAATTTGATAAGGTGGCCCTCAAACAAAACAAATGGACCCGAACACGTTTCATGGGGCGCCTTCACACAGTGTGACATGGTGCACCCGACCGAATGAAGGCACAAGGAAGAAAATGAAAAATGGATTGCACGAATGTGCATAAGGCACATGGGTGGTCACAACTTAGCAAATTTGGTACCATTGCCCTCAAACCAAACGACTCGATCTGAATGCATTTCATTGGGCACACTCAAGTGGCGCGATAGATCAAGCATGACCGAATGAAGGCACAAGGGAGAAAACAACAAACGGGTCACACGAACGTGCACAAGGCACCCAAATGGTCACAACTTACCAAATTTGATACATATGCCCTGAAACAAAACGACCTGAACCGAACGCATTTCATCATGCGCCCTCACATGGAACGACAATGCACGCCTAACTAAACAAAAGCACAAGGGATAAAATGGAAAACGAGCTACACGAACATGCACAAGGAACTCGGGTGGTCACAAATTAGCAAATTTGATACGAACGAAACAACCCGACCCAAATGCATTTCATCGGGAACCCTTGCATGGTGCGACATGACCCGCCCAACCGAATGAAGGCACAAGGGAGAAAATGGCAAACGGGCTGCACGAACATGCAAAAGTTATTCAGGCAGTCATAACATAGAAAATTTTATACGGTTGCCCTCAATTGAAGCAACCTGACCTGAACATGTTTCATCAGGTGGAAAATAAACAAATGGGCCGCACAAACATGCACATGGCACCTAGATAGTCACAACTTAGCAAATTTGATACGATCCCCATCATTCTAAAAGACCCGACCTGAACGGGTTTCATCGGGTGCCCTCACATGCCACAAACATGCACATGGAACCCAAATAGTCACAACTTAGCAAATTTGATATGACCCCCATCATTCTAAAATACCCGAGCCGAACGGGTTTCATCGGGTGCCCTCACACGGCGTGACACGACACGCTCGACCGAATTAAAGCACAAGGGGGAAAACAACAAACGGGCCACAAAAATGTGCATAAGGCACTGAGGTGGTCACAACTTAGCAAATTTAATATAGTTGCACTCAAATGAAATGGCACGACACAAATTTGTTTCATCGAGCGAAATCACAACGACGCGACATGGCACGCCTAACCGAATGAAGGAACAAGGGAGAAAATGACAAACATGGCTCACAAATGTGCACAAGGCACTCAGATGGTCACAAATTAGAAAATTTCATACGGCCACCCTCAAATGAAACAACTCAACCTGAACGCGTTTCATCCGATGCCCTCACACCGCACAACACGACGCGACCAATCGAACGAAGACACAAGGGAACAAATAGAAAATGGGCCACAAAAGCGTGCATAAGGCACCTAGGCAGTCACAACTTAGAAGATTTGATACATCCACCCTCAAACCAAATGACTTGAGCTGAATGCGTTTCATCAGGTGCCCTCACATGGCGCAACATTGTGCACCCGACCGAACAAAGGCATAACAGAGTAAATGACAAATGGGCCTTACAAACAAGCATAAGGAACCTAGGTGGTCACAACTTAGAAAATTTGATACGATCGCCCTTAAAAGCAACGACATGACCCGAATGGGTTTCATCGGGCGTCCTCACATGGTGCGACATGGCCCTCACAACCGAAAAAATGCATAAGGGAGAAAAGGGAAAACTAGCTGCACGAATGAGCACAAGGCACCTGGGCCGAATGTGTTTCATTGGGCAGCCTCACACGATGCAACATGGCGTGCCCAACCGAACAAAGGCACAATGGATTAAACAACAAATGGGCCACATGAACATGCATAAGGAGCTCGGGTGGTCATAACTTAGAAAATTGGATACCGTCTCCCTCAAACAAAATGACCTGACCAGAACGCATTTCATCGGGTGCCCTCACACGACATGCCCAACCGAACGAAGGCACAAGGGAGAAAAAGGAAAATGGGCTACTCGAATGTGTACATGGCACCCAAGCGGTCACAACTTAGCAAATTTGATATGGCCTCCCTCAAACAAAACGACCTAACCTGAATGCATTTTAGCGGGCACCCTCACACGGTGTCACACAGCCTACCCGAAAGAACGAAGGCACAAGGGAGAAAACACAAAACGGGTCACACAAATGTGCACAAGGAACTTGGGATGTCACAAATTAGCAAATTTGATATGGCTGCCCTCAAACGAAACGACCCGACCTGAACGTGTTTCATTGGGTGCCCTCACATGGCGCAACACAGCATGCCTGACTGAATGAATGCAAAAGGGAGAAAATGGAAAATGGGCCGCATGAACGTACACACGACACCTAGGTGGTCACAATTGAGAAAAATTGATATGGACACTCTTAAACCAAATGAGCAGAGTCGAACGCGTTTCATCAAGTGCCTTGACATGGCGCCACAGGGTGCACCCGATCGAGCAAAGGCACAAAGGAGTAAATGAAAAATGGGCCGCACGAACGAGCTCAAGGATCCCAGGTGTTAATAACTTAGCAAATTTTCTACTGCCACCTGCAAACAAAATGACCTGACTCGAACATGTTTCATCAGACGTCCTCACTCAGCGTGACATGGCCCGCCTGAACGAACGAAGGCATAAGGGAGCAAATGGAAAATGGGGTGCACGAATGAGCACAGGGCACTCGGGTAGTCCTAACTTAGCAAATTTTATATGGGTACCCTCAAAATAAACAACCCATCCCACACATGTTTCATTGGGCACCCTCACACAATGCGACATGGCGCGCCCAACAAAATGAAGGCACAAGGGAGAAAACAAAAAATGGGCCCCACAAACATGCACAAGGCACCTAGGCGGTCATCACTTAACAAATTTGATAAGACCACCTTCAGAAAAAATGACCCGACCCAAATTTCTTTCATCGGGCAAACTCACACTGTGCGACACAACGCGCCCGACCGAACGAAGGCACAAGGGAGAAAATAATAAAAAAATTGCACGAACATGCACAAGGCACCTGGGGAGTCACAACTTAGCTAATTTGATATGGCCACCCTCAAACCAAATGACCCGAGCCGAACTCGTGTCATCGGGCTCCCTCACATGGCATGATAGGGCACGCCCGACCGAACGAAGGAAAAATGGAGAAAACAGAAAATGACTGACACGAACGTGCACAAGGCACCTGGGTGATCACAATTTAGGAAATTTGATACAGACACCCTCAAACAAAACGACTTGGCCCGAATTTGTTTCATCAGGCACCCTAACACAAAATGATCCAACCCAAACGCATTTCATCGGGCACCCTCACACGGCATGACATGACGCACCCGACTAAACGAAGGCATGAGGGAGAAAATGGGAAATGGGTTGCAAAAATGTGATAAAGGAACCCAAGAGGTCACAACTTAACAAATTTGATACGACTACCCTCAAATACAATGACCTGACCCGAACGCATTTCATTAGGTGACCTCACATAGTGCGACACGATGCGCTCAACCGAACGAAGGCACAAGGGAGAAAAAGGAAAACGAGCTGCACGAACGTGCATAAGGAACTTGGGTGGTCAAAAATTAGAAAACTTGATATGACCCAACCCAAACGAGTTTTATCGGGCGCCCTCGCACCACGCGACATGGTGCAACCAACCCAATAAAGGCACAAGGGAGAAAATGAAAAATAGGTCACACGAACGTCCACAAGGCACCCAAGCAGTCAGAAATTAGAAAATTTGATAGGGTTGCCCTCAAACGAAATGACCAGTGTTGAATGTGCTTCATCAGGCATCCTCACAGAGCGTGATAGGGCATGCTCGACTGAACAAAGTCACAAGGGAGAAAATGGCAAATGGACCACATGAATGTGCACAAGGCACCACAGCGGTCAGAACTTAACAAATTTTATATGGAAGCCCTCAAACGAAATGACCTGACTTAAACACATTTCATCGGGTGCCCTCACATGGTGCAACACTACATGTCTGACTGAATTAATGCACAAGGGAGAAAACCACAAAAGGGTTGTATGAACATGCACAAGGAACTTGGGTGAACACAACTTAGAAAATTTGATACGGTCGCCCTCAAACGAATTGACCTAAACTGAACGTGTTTCATCGAGCACCGCCACATATCACGACACGGCGCACCCGACCGAATGAAGGCATAAGGGAGCAAATGGAAAACATACCACACGAACATGCACAAGGCACTTGAGCAGTCACAACTTAGCAAATTTCATACGACCACCATCAAACAAAATTACCAAACCTGAACGCGTTGCATTGGGCGCCCTCAAATGAAACGACTTGACCCGAACGCGTTTCCTCGGGCTCCCTCACACGACACGACATGGCGCGCCCAACCGAATGAAGGCACAAGGGCTCAAACGACAAAAGGGCTGCACTAACATGCATGAGGCACCTGAGCGGTCACAACTTAGAGAATTTTATACGGCCTCCCTCAAACGAAATGACTCGACCCAAAAAATTTTCATTGGGCGCCTACACACCGCATGACACGACGCACTTGACCGAACGAAGGCATGAGGGAGAAAATGGAAAACAGGTCACACAAACATGCATAAGGCACCTAGGCAGTCACAACTTAACAAATTTGATGTGATCGCCCTCAAACAAAACAACTCGAATCGAACACATTTCATCAGGCGCCCTCACATGGCACGACACGGTGCGCCTGAATAAACGAAGGCACAAGGGATAAAATGACAAATGAGCTGCACAAACATGCACAAGGCACACAGGTGGCTACAACTTAGCAAATTTGATATGGCCACCCTCAAATAAAATGACCTGACCTGAACAAGTTTCGTCGGGTGCCCTCAAATGAAACGACCCAACCTGAATGCGTTTCATTGAGCGCCCTCACACGGCATGACACGGCGTGCCCAACCAAATGAAGGCACAAGGGATAAAAAGACAAATGGGGTGCACGAATGCGTAAAAGGCACTCGAGTGGTCACAAATTAGAAAATTTGATACGACCTCCCTCAAATGAAACAATCTGACCCGAAAACTATTCATCGGGTGCCCTCACATGGCATGACACGACACGCTCGAACGAACAAAGGAACAATAGAGAAAATGGAAAATGGGTCTCACGAACATTCATAAGGCACCCAGGTGGTCAAAACATAAAAAATTTGATATGGCTGCCCTCAAATAAAACAACCCGACTTGAATGTGTTTCATTGGGTGCCCTCACATGACGTGACATAGTGCACCCGACCGAACGAAGGCACAAGGGAGAAAATGAAAAACGGGCCAGATGAATGTGCACAAGGCACCTAGGTAGTCACTGCTTAGAAAATTTGATACAACCTCGCCCAAACAAAACAACCCGACCCGAACGCATTTCATCAGGCGCGCTCACAGGGTGCGACAGATCGCGCTCGACTGAATGAAGGCACAAGGGATAAAATGAAAAAATGGGTCACACGAATGTGCACAAGGCACCTAGATGGTCACAACATAGAAAACTGGATACATCTGCCCTCAAACTAAATGACTCGACCCGAACGCCTTTCATCAGGTGCCCTCACACGGCACGATAGGGCGTGCCTGACTGAACGAAGGAATAAGGGGGAAAATGGTAAATGGGCTGCACGAATGTGCACAAGGTACTTAGGTGGTCAAACTTAGAAAATTTTATACGACCACCCTTAAATGAAATGACCCAACCCGAACACGTTTCATCAGGTGTGTAATATTCCAAATCTGGAACGACTAGCAGGGCATGACTGGAAAACGCATTTTCCAGTAATGGCTGCTACAATATTTGAAACCGGGATTTGGATCCCTTAGATAAATGCATCTAAGGCTGAAATCCAAGATGAGGCTCAAAATAAATCCCTCTAGGTGGGTTAAACAGGTCTCCCACACCTAGTTACCTTGTAAAAATGCCCGATGAATGGACTGCAACAAATACATGAACCAACAATGGAGAAACACCATTGTTTTAATAATCCTAGGCACATGAACATACATATATCAAAAAAATTATGTTATAGTAGTAAAAAGAGTACAATTCTTTGAGGAATCAATCACTCAAGCTAGGCAATGAGAGCCTCAATGGAACATGTACATCATAATAGAGAAACACTGCTACACATGAGTTTCTGTAGGCCAAGAGGACATAGTTTATAAGAGGCAATACATAATATTACATAATAACAAAAATATATAACAATATATGGCTCAAGAAATTAGGGGGATCAATCTCTTAACCCCTGAAAACAATAATACAACAATCCTTGAAAGGATTGGATGAAATAATACAAAATGGCACAAATGCCGAAGTTGCTGGGTAGGAGCTCCAACTAAAAAACTGGAAATGGATGGAGATAGCTGAAGATGTTCCAACTGATGGCTGAATCTCATCCAATGGATCTCTCAGGTGAAATGTTGATCCAATCACTGAAGATATTACCCTCCAATCAATAATGAAAAACACCCACAACAAATGCTTTAATGAAAATAACTTAGTTACTGAAGCAAACTGCGCTGTAGGGGAAAGGGAATGAGTTGTCCCAATTCAAAGATCTGCAATAAGCTCCAATGGCTTCCAAATTTATCCCTAAAAGGAAATAGAGACTCCTCCTCTGAAAAACAAGTGATGGAAGAGGTGGTGTGATCCCTCACTGCAACACCCTGCAACACAACATTATTCTGCAGCAGAAATAACGTTGTACTGGAGGAGGATGCTTGGCCTCAAGCCTAGATGTGAGTAAAATCAATACAAATCCTTCAAGAGGCTTCTCAAGAAAGGAAAAGGATTCATAAACAAGAAATCCTTGTGTTAATAAGCACAACAACTCAGCTAAACAACTCGAGACTGCAAATAGTCTAAATAGACAAGAAATAAATAATCATATGCATAAGTAACAATGGCTACCTTGCCCTCCTTTTAAAAATGAAATCTCCCTTTCCATGGGTCCCACTCTTTAGGGTTTCCTCCATCAAGTAAACTTCCCTCCTATTTTTGTGAGTTGTCCCACAAGATGCTCTCCACCTCCTACCTCTGCGCTATTTGAATTCGTCAAACTTGACCTTGTCTTCTTGCAAATGTCTCTTTTCACACAAGGGTGTGAAATCTAGTTTCATTGATGATCCCCTTTCATACTAAGAGGGATTTTATCCATTTTTTTATTGTGTTTTTGCCTCCTCACCCAATTATTCAACTCATAATTGATATTAAAAAAATTTAATATTCCAATTTATTGAAGGAAAAATTTGGAATATTGCAGTCCTTCCCTCCCAAATGTTGCTTGTCCTCAAGCAACTGGAAGGATAGAACTGAGAAGTTTCTCCCAAGGCATGGATACTGAAAAGTGTTGGGAAAACACCTTCCCCAAATGGACTCTCCATCCCCAAGAAATCATCCAAACAAAATGAGTCACCTCCCAACATGGCAACTCATGGAAATCTCCCTCCACCTCAAGCTCTAGAAATGAAGGTGGGATGAAAATCTGAATATGGTAAGAATCATAGCCTATCCCATGCTTTCATTCTCTCCACTCATTATGAGTGTAGAGTATGTGCTGATCCTGGGCTACAAAATTATTGCCCTCAAGTGGAAAAATGAAAAACAATCCTCCAAGGATCTCTCCTCCAACATTGAAGAACAAGTTGGCCCAAAAAAATCTATCCATGATCAGTAGGACATGGTCATCATAAAGTATCCCAGTGAGAATTTTTCTGCAAGTTTTACATGATGACGCATGATACAAACAATATCTCAAGAGGACACAACACAGTCTCATCCACTGCAACTTCAGAAAATAGTATGGCAAGTAACATACAAAAATCATCACATCTACTAATGAATAGTAAATGGTTGAACGTGTCAACAATAGATGATCAAGTACTTGCCCATGGTTATACAATGGATGGTTATCAAACTCATGGCCCACCGAAAAAGAGAACAAATGTGTGGCTATGGTGGCCATATCTCCTCCCATGCTCTCATTAGAACATGTATTGCAGAAAATGTGGGAATTTTCTCCCCTCAAGGAAACATTCAACTCATGTGTCAATATCTCAACCATGCTCTCAATAAGAATAAAATTAATATCAGAAAATGAAGGCATGATCAGCACAAGAATGAAGTAAATACTAATGGCTTCATGTGATTCTTGAAGATACCAATAGTCTCCTAAGTATGTACAACGTAGTTTTACAAACTGCTGCTTCAGAAAATCATAAGGAAAAATGTTTCTTGTTGCATGGTCAATCATGCATGTCATCATATGGTGAATGCTTGGGTGCAACAACTGAACATACATGTGATGATAAAAAATTTTCCCAATTCGACATAAAATATGGCTGCCCCCATCATATAGCTTGGCCCAACTGAGATCATGGAGCAATGTGAAAAGCTTTCCCTCTTATGGAGCAATGCACTGCATAGTAATGGTAAGAGTATGCAAATCAATGAATGTAAAAACAAACTCCTTACCATATGCCAGAAGTAATATGGTACATGTATCCATGAGTGAGTCCTCCATAGTGTTTTGGCATTATATGAAGAGGGATGAACCATGTGCTATAACAAGATCATCCTTCTCATGCTTGGAAGTCCAAGTCAAGAAGAATATGCCATAGTGATAGATGTCTCTATCCACTACCCTATCATCTTACCTCCTCCTTGCTTTCCAAGTGAATACAATGTGAAGTGATCTTGGGGACACTCCATCCCTAAGTCCCTATTCCAAAGTGACAGCACTGTGAGCTCATGCGAATAAGCTCCTGTCAATACAAAGCTCTGTTCTTTGACATGCTCCTTGTCAAAGACTCCTCCAGTAATGCTATTGCAAATATGGAATACCTGTTGAGATGGAAGTGCTTCCAAATCATCCAAGGCTAAGGAGTATCCCATTTGCACCATGATAGTGCTCTCTTCTACTCCTACAACATCACACAATATGTGAGAGAAAATGTTCCCTTTCTCTCTAAAATACAGCTTAAGCAACCAAAGTGCTTGCTGCCTCCTTATGCTGCCTTCATGAAACCCATATGATGAAGACATAATGAATGATATGTATGTCACATCAACACCATGCATCTACCTTCCATGCTACTCAATGATGCAATCATCCTGCCACCTATTCTCCATACCCAAGGCTAAGGAGTAGCCCATTTTCACCATGATAGTGCTCTCTTCAACTCCTACAACATCACACAATATGTGAGAGAAAATGTTCCCTTTCTCTCTAAAATACAGCTTAAGCAACCAAAGTGCTTGCTGCCTCCTTATGCTACCTTCATGAAACCCCTATGATGAAGACATAATGAATGATATGTATGTCACATCAACACCATGCATCTACCTTCCATGCTACTCAATGATGCAATCATCCTGCCACCTATTCTCCATACCCATCCTCCTCGAAAGAGGACATGCCAAGTGATGGCCAAAATCCTTCAAGAGGAGCCAACGTAACCAAGCCTCCTACTACTCGGTGTCATATATTTGCAAGTAACCTCCCACCTCCTTGCTTATCAACCACATCCACTCAATCAATTGTGGATGTCTTCTTCTTCTCTTCCCCTTGGTACTCCTCTCATGAGGGCTACCATTCTTCCAAACCAAGTCTTTATCTTTGCATTTCATGAGAGTTTGAAATGCAGCTCCTTGGAGACCTCTTAGAGAAGATATCTCACCCATGACTATGTTGAATCCACAAGGATCCAAGTATGATGAAGGTAACATCTCCTCTTCACCATTGTTTGAAAGCATTGTTAATCTCTCCAAGGATGCAATGGTTGTCTCATACTCCAACTTAAGGATAGTTTCATGATCTTTAATAGGAGTGTCATGGTTTGTTTCATCCTCCAAAAGTTCACACCCCAACCTCAAGGATTGTGTGCAACTCAATAAAGGTGCATGAGGGTGATGGTTCATCTTCTCTTTGAACCATTTTCACAACACAATGCAATCATGTTTCTCTAAATCAGCAATGGGATTTTACCCTTGTTCATGTAAAATAAAATTTCCACAACTATCAAAAGAATTTGCTGCAACAATAGATAGTGGAAATTCCTTCTTACCTTGATGATATTTGGGAATATCTTGTAGGGCTACAAGAGTTCCTTCCTATTGCTGCATGTGATTTCTTGTAGGGAATTTTTTTTCTACTCCAACTATTGTTGCATGTGGTTTCTCCTCTATGAGCGTGACAACATTATTGCAAGGCTCCTCAAGTGGTGGTGTGAGCTTTTCTTCCTTTTTTCCTTCTCCATCAAAGGTTTTGATTCACCCTTGCATTGCTCAAGTGGCTGAACCACCAAACATAGGCTCCAACCTCCAAGTGAAGTGATAAGATCTCAATAGCTTTTTCCCTTGCTATAGGATGTAGTAGGAAAAATGCCTCCAACTTCCTCACCCAAGCTCTTGCTGTAGATGACCCATCAAATGTAGACAACAAAAATATATTTCCTTTGATTTCTCTTTTGCTACAAGGTCTCTTCTCTTCCTTCCACTGGATGAATTTTGGAAAAGCTAGAGTCTCCTTGAAGGCTCTAGGTTGAGTCTTGTACTCAACAAGGTATTCACTTAGAATTTCATATTCCAAGTGCTCTTCATGCTTGTATTCTTCTCGATGACAATAGGAAGTGCATGGTCCTTTCTCTTCTTCTTTCTCCTCCTCTTTGGAGAGGCTCTTCTTATTTTTGAACACTGATGAGAGTAATCTCATCTTCTTCATCATTCTAATATTCTTGGGATGAGACTCACAGGCTGAGCCAAGAAATTTTATTTGATACCACTGTAATATTCCAATTCTGGAACAACTAGTAAGGCATGACTGGAAAACATATTTTCCAGTAATGGCTGTTACAGGATTTGAAAATAGGACCCAGATCCCTTAGATAAATGCATCTAAGGCTTAAATACAAGAGGAGGCTCAAAACAAATCCCTCTAGGTGGGTTAAATAGGTCTCCCACACCTAGTTACCTTGTAAAAATGCTCGATGAATGGAATGCAACAAATACATGAACCAATAATGGAGAAACAAAATTATTTTAATAAGCTTGGGCACATGAAGATATAGGTAGCCAAAAAATGATGTTATAGCAGTAAAAAGAGTATAATTCTCTGACGATTCAATCACTGAAGATAGGTAATGAGAGCCTCAATGGAACATGTACATCACAATAGAGAAACACTGCTACACATGAGTTTCCGTAGGCCAAGAGGACACAGTTTATAGGAGGAATTGCATCATATTACATAATAAAAATATATATATAACAATATATGGGTCAATAAATGAGGGGGAGAAAGCTCTCAACCCATTAAAACAATAATACAACAATCCTTGGAAGGATTGGTTGAAATATACAAAATGGAAAAAATGCCAGAGTTGCTGGGTAGCAACTCCAAATCAGAAACTGGAAATGGATGGAGATAGCTAAGGATGCTGCAACTGATGGCTGGGTCTCATTCAATGGTTCTCTCAGGTGAAAGGTTGATCCAATCACTGAAGATCTTACCCTTCAATCAACAATGCAAAACCCCCACATCAAATGCTCAATGAAAATAACATAGTTACTGAAGAAAACTATAGTGTAGGGGCAAGGGAATGAGCTGGCCCAATGCCAAGATATGAAATAATCTCAAATGGCTTCCAAACTAATCCCTAAAAGGAAAGAGAGACTCCTCCTCTGAAAAACAAGTGATGGAAGAGGTGGTGTGATCCCTCACTGCAACACCCTACAACACAACGTTATTCTACTGTAGAAATAACATTGTACTAGAGGAGGATGCTTGGCCTCAAGCCTGGATGTGAGGAAAATCAGTACAAATCCTTAAAGATACTTCTCAGGAAAGGAAAAGGATTCATAAATAGGAAATCCTTGTGCTAAGCAGCATAGCAACTCAGCTAAATAGTTGGAGACTGAAAATAGTCTAAATAGACAAGAAATAAATAATCATATGCATGAGTAACAATGGTTGCCTTGCCCTCCTTTTAAAAAACAAGAGCTCCGTCTCCATGGGTCCCACTCTTTAGGGTTTCCTCCATCAAGGAAACTTCCCTCCTCTTTCTCTGTGATGTCCCATAAGATGCTCTCCACCTCCTACCTCTGCGCTATTTGACTTGGTCAAACTTGACCTTTTCTTCTTGAAAATGTCTCTTTTCACACATGAGGGTGTGAAATCTAGTTCTATTGATGATCCCCTTTCATACTAAGAGGGATTTCATCCATGTTTTTATTGTGTTTGGGCCTCCTCACCTAATTATTCAACTCATAAGGGATATTAACAAAATTTAATATTCCAATTTATTGAAGAAAAAATTTGGAATATTACAAGGTGCCCTCACACAGCGTGACATGACATGCTTGAAAAAAATAAGGAACATGGGAGAAAATGGAAAACGGATAGCATGAATGAGAACAAGGCAACCAAGTGGTTAGAACTTAGCAAACTTGATGCAGCCACCCTCAAACGAAATGACCCAACCTGAATGTGTTTGATTGGGTGCCCTCAGACGACACACCTAAATGAATGAAATCACAAGGGGGAAAATGAAAAATGGGTCACACGAACGTGCACAAGGCACCCGGGTGGTCACAACTTAGAAAATTTGATACGGTTGCCCTCAAATTAAACGACATGAGCCGAATGCGTTTCGTCGAGCACCGTCACACGGCATGCCTGACTGAATGATGGCACAAGGGAGAAAATGGAAAACAGGCCACACGAATGTGCACAAGGCACTTGGGCAGGCACAGCATTGCAAATTTGATACAGGCTCCCTCAAACAAAATGACCCGAACATGTTTTATTGGGCACCCTCACATGATGCGACATAAATCACCCAATCGAATGAAGGCACAAGGGAGAAAATGAAAAACGACTACACGAACATGGAAAAGGCACCTAGGCAGTCACAACTTAGCAAATTTGATACCATCACCATCAAATTAAATGACCAGATTTGAACGCGTTTCATTAGGCACACTCGCACGGTGCCACACGATGCGCTCGACTGAATGAAGGCACAAGGGAGAAAATGTCAAGCGGGCTACTTGAACATGTACAAGGCACTCGGGTAGTCATAAATTAGCAAATTTGATATGACATCCCTCAAATGAAACAACCTGACTCGAATTTGTTTCATTGGGTGCCATCGCATGGCGTGACATGACCCACATGAATGAATGAAGGCACAAGGGAGAAAATGGAAAACGGGTTGCATGAACATGCACAAGGAATTAGGGTGGTCACGACTTAGAAAATTTTGTATGGCTACCCTCAAACGAAACAACCTCACCTGATCATGTTTCATCGGGTACCCTCACACAGTGCAACATGACGCGCCCGACCAAACGAAGGCACAAGGGATAAAAAAAAAAAAGGGCTGCACGAACATGTAAAAGGCACTCGAGTAGTCATAACTTGGAAAATTTGATAAGGCCCCCCTCAAACTAAAATACCTGACCTCAATATGTTTCGTTGGGTGCCCTCACATGGCGCGACACGACGTGCTCAACCGAATGAAGGCACAAGGGAGAAAACTACAAATGGGTCACACGAATTTTCACAAGGCACCCAGGCGGTCGCAAATTATCAAAAATGATATGGCCACCATAAAATGAAATGACGCGACCCAAATGTGTTTCATTGGGTGCAATCACAACGACGCAACATGGCATGCCTGACCAAACGAAGGCACAAGGGAGAAAATGACAAATGGGCCAAACAAACGTGCACAAGGCACCCGGACGGTCACAACTTCGCAAATTTGATACAACTACCATTGAAGAAAACAACCCAACCTGAAGGCATTTCATCTGGCACCCTTACATCGTGAAACAGGATGCGCCCAACCGAACGTCTACACAAGGGATCAAACGGAGAATGGGCCGCATGAACATGCACAAGGCACCTAGGCTGTCACAACTTAGCAAATTTGATACGGCCGACCTCAAAAAAAATGACCCAAGCCGAACGTGTTTCATCGAGTGCCCTCACATGAAGTGACAGGGCACACTCGATCGATTAAAGGCATGAGGGAGTAAATGACAAACGGGTAGCAGGAATGAGCACAATGCTCTCGGGTGGTCACAACATAGAAAATTTGATATGGTCACGCTTAAATGCAATGACCTGAACCAAAAAGGTTTCATTGGGCATCTTTACAGAGTGTGACACGACCCTCCCAATCGAACAAATACACAAAGGAGGAAATGGAAAACTGTCCGGTCGAATGAGCACAAGGCACCTGGGCAGTCATAACTTAGAAAAATTGATACAGGCACCCTCAAAATAAATGACCTAACCTGAACACATTTCATTGGGCAGCCTCACACAATGTGGCACTGCGCGCTCAACCGAACAAAGGCACAAGGGAGAAAACAACAAACGGGCCACATGAACATGCACGAGGCACTCGGGAAATCACAACTTAGAAAATTTGATACTGCCACCCTAAAAAAAAATGACCCGACCTAAATGCGTTTCATCGGGCACCCTCGCACGGTGTGCTCGGCCAAATGAAGGCACAAGGGAGAAAACGAAAAATGGGCCACTTGAACGTGTACAAGGCACCCAAGAAGTCACAACTTAGAAAATTTGATATGGCCTCCCTCAAACAAAATGACATGACCCAAATGCATTTCATCAGGCACACTCGCATGATGCTACATGACTCGCCCGACAGAACGAAGGCACAAGGGAGGAAATGGAAAATGGGTCGCATGAATCTACATAAGGAACTGGTGTGGTAACAACTTAGAAAATTTCATATGGTTGCCCTTAAACAAAATGACCCGACCTAAACATGTTTCATCAGGTGTCATCACACAGCACGACATAGTGTACCCAACTCAACGACGGCACAAGGGAGCAAACAAAAAATGTGCAGCACGAACGTGCACAAGGCACCCAGGTGGTCACAACTTAGAAAATTTAATACGGCCACCCTAAATCCAAATGATCCAAGATGAATGATTTTCATCGAGCGCCCTCACACGACATAACAAGGTGCCCCTGACCGAGAAAATTTCCTACGACTGCCCACAAAAAAAACAGCCTGACTCGAATGTGTTTCATCAGGCATCCTCACATGGCACGACACTGCCCACCCAACCAAACGAAGGCACAAGGGAGCAAATGGAAAACGGGCCAATGAACGAGCACAAGGCACACTGGCAATCATAACTTACCAAATCTGATATGGCCACCATTAAAATAAATGACCCAACCTGAACGTGTTTCATTGGCCACCCTCAGACAACACGACATGACACACCCAACCGAACAAGTACACAAGGGAGAAAACAACAAAAAGGCCCCATGAACATGTACAAGGCACCCCGACGGTCACAACTTAGAAAATTTGATATGGTTGTCCTCAAACAAAATGAATCGACCCAAACACATTTCATCAGGTGCCCTCAAACGACACGCCTGACCAAACGAAGGCACAAGGGAGAAAATAGCAAATGAGCTGCACAAATGTGCACAAGGCACCTGGGCAGTCACAACTTAACAAATTTGATATGGCCAACCTCAAACTAAACGAACCGACCCAAATGCGTTTCATTGGGCAACCTGACACCATGCGACACGACGCTCCTGACCAAATGAAGGCATAAGCGAGAAAATGATAAATGCACTGCACGAATGTGCACAAGGCATCTGGGCGGTCAAAACTTCCTCTTCCCAACCAGAGGGTGAGGGCTGGTCTTCTTCTGAGTAACAGTTATGGGTTGAATCCTCTATTTCAAACATATTAATTGTGTTTCCCTCAGAATCTTCTATGATTCCCTCATATTCGTCAAGAAAATTCTCTTGGAATGGGGGAATAACCTGTTGATCTGATTCTCTTTGTCTGTTGGGAGTGTTATTGTTTCTCCTAAAGTTATGGTTGTGGTTTTGGTTTCTATTCTGGCTACTGACTGTGACAACCATTTTTTCCATCATTTTTTGCAACCTCTCCACATTTTTAGACAGTTTATCATGATTTTGGTCAGATGTGGAAGCTATGTTATCATCTCTATATGTTACCCTTCCTTCAGATTTCAGTCTTACTCTTTTCTCAATCAGGTTGGCCTCTATGTTCACTGCTTCTTTATGCATGTACTCCAATGTGTTGTATTCCTTATCTCTAAGTTCATAGGCCATGTTAGCGTCAAAACCCTCAGGTTATTTTGCTAGGGCCATGCCTTGTGGAGGTTTCATAGGTGGAGGGAGGGCATTGTAGATGTTATTGAACCTTGTTATGTAATCATGGACACTCTCTCCTGCGTTTATTTTGAGGGTCATGTATTCTACCAGGAGTTGGTGAGGGTTTTCCCTAGTTTCCCATTTGTTTATGAAGGTCTGATATAGAGCTAGGATATCATTAATGCTACCTGGAGGCAGGCCCTTAAACCATTTCTTCACATCAGCCCCTAAGATTTGGGCAAAGATCCTCATTTTTACTGTATCATCATCGATTTCCATGTAGTCAAAAGAATATTCCATTTTATCTACATGTTGTTGGGCTGTGATGGACTCCTTTGCAGTGAAGTGTGGAATCTTAGACTGATAATCGTTTGGTAAGGGCACTAGAGGTTGGGGTAAAAATAGAGGTGCATACCAAGCTACCATGATGATGTTTTGATGAGGTGAAGGGTTGACTTGGGCAACTGGTATTTGGATGATAGGGATATTATGACCAGCAAAGAATTGATGAGCAGACCTAGGGTGACTGAGCCCCATGTTTTGTATGAAATGTAAATCAGGAGGTGTAGATGGAGGGGTCTATCTATTTCCAAGGTGTCCACCACCTTGCGGTGGTGAAACAAGAAGCTCAGGGTCTAGCTGGTCTAAGCCACTGAATGACCTAGTTCTAGATAAGCTATTAGGCAGGTCTAGGTCAAGGTGAAAATGCGATAGAGCTGTAAGATCTTTTGGTGTAGAATTAACTCTATGGATGTGTTTGGGAATAGTTGATCTTTTAAGTGTAGGAGTTCCCTTGAGGATGGTCTCTGGGTTATCAACTATTTCAGGTGGGTCTGGGTCAGGGTAAGCTCCTGTATGAATGTTTCTAGAAGCCAGAATGTTGTTTTCAACCAAGCAGCTTAACCCTACTTGTTACTTCTACTGTGGTTGATGTTGTTATGAGGGCTGGTCTCCCAATGGAGTCTAAAGTGAACCAAGATAATCGGCAGGCCTACTGATCACCATTGGAGTCTTTGAAATGTTTATGGAATAATGGAGTCGCCAGGTGGAAGGTTTAAGATGTTTTTCAGAGGGTACATTCTCCACCACAGTGCTTATGAGATGTCCTCTTTCAAGGATATCTCCCAAACACAGTGAAATCTAACCAGAGATTGACTGGGAGGGAATTTACTAGATATGTCACCTCTGAAAGAGTGTGAGATCCGGAGGCTACCTGGCCCTTTCCAGACTCTGTCCAAGAGTATGGGAAAACACAACAAATGGTGTAGAGGTTGATGGGAGAATAGGAGCATGTAACTGCCAACCTAACCAGAGATTGTAGGTCTTTGAATGCTCAAGAACGCTTACGGTATGATGCACTCAGTCCCCAGCAGAGTCGCCATTATGTTGGGGTTCCCATGTTTTGGCCAGATTAGCAAGACCGAAAGATGAGACAACATCAGAACCACTTTCAGACCTCAGGATCTAGCCCTCCTGGGTCCAGAGAGGGATCTCTCTAGTTTGAGCAGAGGTTTATGGCTATGAAGCTCAAAGTTTAGGATGTTAGGCTAGTTATAGGCACGGGTTTGTCTGTTTGATTTGTTTGGTTTGGTTGCTGGTTATCAGGAGTGAAGGATTCAATGTAAGACTAGGATGAGCAAAGAGGGATAAGGCAGAGGTGAAATATTCTAGGAAATATTCAAAACCATTGGGCAATGGAGTCAGGAAAGGATTTGCTTGCTAATCAATAGGCAGGCTTTCAATTGGGCTAGTCATCTGAAACATAGGATCTTCAAGATGATCATGTGATGGAGGGTGATAGGAGGAGAGATAACACATATTTAAGAGAAAAATGTTACAGATCAGCAGGTCGTACAAGGATCCTAGCGGACAGGGCTCACACTAATCCCCATTGTTCCCAAATTTTCCAACTGAATCTATAACAAGAAGCATCTAAGAACTGAATTCATTTAATTCATACATCAGAGAGCAGGCAATAACATCCACTACACTGGTTAAACCAACTAAAAACATTCCTTATACAATACATTCAGAAGAGAAACATAAATGGCAAGGAGAGCAGCAACATAGGGTACCTAACAAGGGTAAGTCCTATTCCAAACTTCTGATGCAAGCCAGTAGAAACAAAATGAAATGAATGTAAACACAGAGATAGGAAAACATCACTACTGCTTCAGATCAGGATCCAAAGAAATGTGCTTTTCATATTAAGTAACAATACCAATCAAGTACACTATTGCCAATAGCTGAATACTCAGTCTGAAAACATATTCTTCAACCTATCTTACAATCTTTACACAGAGACTGTGTCTCAAAAGAAACTACTTGCAGTTCTCTGATAACTGATCAACAACCATTACAATGAGTTCTTCATGAATTTATAGCTCCAGAGGAGTGGAGGAGGTAGGTGGATAAATAAATGCAGTATTAAACCTTTTGAAAAGAAAGAGGGCCGAAGCCCATTCTGCTTTAAATCCTAGGCATTCAATTCCTATCATTTTTAGCTGAAATGGTGGTCTTCTTTAGGCCTCTGCTTCTTCTGGATATGACTTTGATGTATTTCGGCTGCAGTACTCCATGGTACTCTTAGTGATTTGAACAAAAATAAAGTAAACTGTTGAGAAGTCTGCCATATAAATGCTCTGGTAGTTTCGATCTGCTGTTTGGTGGAAATTTCTTCAGGGACACGGTGTTGAATAAAAATTGTATGGGCATCCTATACCCGATGAAGAAAAACATTCCGCTGCGGCAAAAACCCTGATGTGCATTGATTTCCATGTGCTGTACCTTCTGCGTGGTTTCTGGGTCTTCCATATGATGTTTTGCTTCTCAAACCACTACATAGGGCTCAAAACCTTCATTGGCATGCCCTAATATCTTTTTTGTTCCATTTTAAATCTCTGTTGGAGAAAACTATGCTTTTGATGGCCCCGGGGAAGATTGACCAGATTTCTTGGCCTTGTTCTTAAATGCAGACATGTCGATAACCTTCCTGGGCTTGGCTTTAATAATTCAATCTCTGCATGTGATATCTTTGGCATTCTCTGTCACTGTCACATAGATTGAGACAATCGGCGGTTTTCTGCCGCTCAGAACCCTGCAGGACACATAAACTATTAAGGAATCATGCATGGGGGGTGACGAACATAGTGAAGATGATGGGGGTGGCCATGCTGGATGATGAGACGGCGGGAGTGTGCAGGTTGGTGGCGGAAAACACAACAAAACAATGAAATATGGTCTGGGGGGACGTGCATGAAGTAGAGGCAGTTTTACATGAAAAATCAGGACAAATGACCTTTGAACAAATACATATGATGGAGGTGAATATACGACTGAACACGTGGAAGGGGTGATGACATGGGTGGACCGGTCAGCGACGGGGGACGAACATATCTGGACCGTCCGATCTCAAAGGAGATCGACGGTGGAAATGCATCGGATGGTGGGCCAGAGGCGAATTTGGCTTAGGTTATACAGTGTGCAGCTTCGTGGAGCGACAGCCATTGGATGGGTGATCGCAGATCGGACAAATATTACGTATATCAATCCATGACTTTGGATGAACAATAGCACACGATGGAGGGCGGTTTTGGAACCGTACGTAGGGACACGCGGCAGAAGGTGTATGGACTCGTTGGGTCATCGGGGAAAGCCACCCACCGCGCAAAGGCGGTGCGATAGAAACCTCCAGGTTTGACATAGTGCGCTGCGGGGACCATAGGGGTTGGTGTATTCCAGACCGTCGATCTGGCAGGAAATGAACAGTTAAGATTTGGTGATCGACGATGCATGGGTTTAATGATGGTTGTTGTGGGGGCAGCGATCACCATCCCTTCTGTTTGAATAGACGGCTAGGAATAAATCCGATATGTGTTGGAGATTAGCGCCTTCTTGTGCTGGCGGGTGGTTCTAGCACTGGATCACGTGGAGGAAGAGGTGCGGGGCTAAGCAGGAAGGGGTTGGGCCTGCTATAATGTAACAATGGGTTCTTAAATTTTTTTAATGCATTTTGAGGCCTATAAAGGGTAACGATAGGAAGGAAAGGGGTATAAAGGTTTAAACGAAGGGCAGAAATGGGATTTAAAGGGAATCTTGGGAGGTTTAGAGGGTTAATAGGGGAAAAGAGGGCAGCAAAAACAAAGGGAGAAAGGATAGAATGGGAAAAAAGCAGGGATACAAAGGGCAAGACGAAGCCTTTTGGAGCATAATTCTCTATTAGCAAGGCTTATTGGCTTAAATCAGCAGAGGGAAACAGTTAAAAGGCTACAAGGGAAATGCATTCCTTATAGGCTTACAGAACAAACTAGCCCCTTGCTTTCTAGTCAAGAAATTTATAAGGGGCTAACAGGATGCTTTCATCCAATAGTTGCATTATAAACCTAAGCCTCCAAAGTAGTTAAACCAAAAATACGCAGGATTTTCTAATTTTTCTTGTATTGTGCAGGTTTCAATTGTTTTTTCCATTGTGTTAAAAGAAAAACAAAGGCCAGGGGTCACAACCCTCCAGGCCTTTATTCATTAAAAAGAAATCATTCTACAGGGTTCCCATCAAATTTTATTGGTGCCTCATGAGCACTGATACCGTTATAAGCCCTCCGCGCACCTGCACATCAACAAGAAATAGCAAATATTAATTGAAATAGAGAGTATCAGTGTGAAAGGATCCCACCATAGTAGAGATGAAGAATTGAATACTGTTTAAAAAGTTTGGATGGATTACGACTAAAATCGACAAATAAAATCCTAATCCATTCAATTAAACACAATTTAAAGAACAAAAGACAGAATTTAGGCCTAATTATGTCTAACACACAGAATTCAAGCCAATTTAGAAGTTATTAAGGAAAATCAATAATATCTATCAGAAATAAAATGCCTCCACTACCACATCAGAGGCTAATTGAATCCTCTCAACTACCAAAGGCCACTTGTAGCCTCAAAGCAATCAAAAGGCAGCATAGTTATTACTAGAACAAAGGATATTTGCCTCAATATAGCTAAACATTTATTCCAAGCCAAAGAGACTTATTGCAAAATATCAGCAGAGTTATTACAAAGACGACACAGAGCCTTAAAGTCAACAAAATCATCCCAGCGAGCTTAATACTTAATGCAAAAAGATTAATAAAGAGGAATATCTAAAATCTTCTCCATTGAGCCCCTCAAAGGCCGAGAAGCATTAAACTATATTAATTTAAATTAGAAGATCTTTTTATTTTATCCCACCTCCTAAATTCTTCTATAAATACTTCTGTAGAAGATGAGATAATGTTGGTTACTGCATATCTATTTCCTGTAAATAGTTTACTGAAGCTGTTGCAAGCTCTGTTTGTAATTGAAAATACCTAAGTTGAGATGAAAAGTTCGAAGCTGTAGAGAACCATTGGACTTGAAGATTATAACTGGTTTGAAGTATCAAATAAAAGTTGATTTATGGGATCCTCGTCTATGTCAATGATGATTCTTTTCTTATTGTAAATTGTTATTTTATTTCTGTTTCCATTTTTTCCATCTTCTCTAATAAAGAACAACAATTACATAGTTAGGATTTACTGTCAAAGGTACCCTGATCTTATTGATAAGATTTATCTGAATGTTTTCTTCCAATTTTGTTGTTTAAGAATGATTTAATTCAGTCCAAATAGTTAGGAATGTTGGCGTTCCCTCGTCCTACTGTCTAAAGCTAAATATTATTCTTGAACGTTATTTTCAGTTATGCCAAGTAAAGTTGAACTAGGGAAGTCTATGGTGAGCCCTATCCTCTAGTTTTATCTCCAAAGGTTGTTTGAAAGTTTCCCTAAGAGTATGTTGAAAGTAGGCTAGGTTCAAAGCCCTTACCTGATCTTAGACTATTTTTTGTTATCTTATGTGTTTGTCTTGAAAGGTTACTAAGTAAAGCAGAGCTAGGGAAGTCTATGGTGAGCACTGTCCTCTATTTTCTTCTCCAATGGTTGCTTTGAAAAGTTTCCCTTTGTGTTTAAAATGTTTTCTATTGAAAGTGCATCAAAAGCCGGCTAGTTTTGAAGTACTTACCAGATCTTAAATTACTTTATGTCTTTCTTAAGTGTATGCTGAAAGCAGGATAGTTTCAAAGTACTTACTTGATCTTAGGTTGCTCTTTGTTCTTCTTTTGTTTAATTCCCCTTCTTTTTGTCTCATTTCATTCCATAAAATCAACTTTAAAGAGATCCTTAGAGATAGATGACTTGCCCCATGGACCACTCTTGAACTTTGTTGTTTCAATTAAATCCTACTATGACTCCATAGCCCAATGGTTCGAAGCTACTTCTTGCCTATATTCTTAGCTGAATCACTTTCACTTTCATGCACCTTCACCCTTATTTTAGACTTTCTTCACCTTCACATATCTTTGCCCTACCAAAACAAACAAAAACCTTGTCCTTTATAACTAGCCTAATATCATACCCGAAAACCTTAAAGATAAATCAATCTTTTCACTTATAGGAGAGATCCCTCTCCGAATTTAGGAGGGCTAGATCCTAGAATCCAAAAGTGGTTCAAGTGTTCTCTTTGTAGTTTGTATTTTCCAATCTTGCAAATTACAGGGAGCTAACAGAAGGTATAATTTTTGAAGAAACATTTTCTCCTGTAGCTAGACTTGAAGCCATCAAAATGTTTCTTACTTTTTCAAGCTTTCAAAAAATCAAAGTTTATCAAATGGATGTTAAATATTCTTTCCTCAATGGTGATCTAGAAGAAGAATTTTATATAGAACAACCAGAAGGATTCATTTTGGGCAATGATGAAAGACTTGTTTGTAAAATTAAAAAGGCTTTATATGGTCTCAAACAAGCTCCAAGGGTGTGGTATTATCGTCTTGACAAAAATATTCATCAACAAGGTTTTTCAAAATGATCTACTGATATAAACTTATACATAAAAACCAAAAATGATAAACTATTGATTGTGGTTGTATATGTTGATGACATCATTTTTGGAAGTAATGAAGAGTCCGTGAGTCAGAAATTTGTTTATGTTATGCAGCAAGAATTTGAAATGTCTATACTTGGGGAACTAACATTATTTCTTGGCTTACAAGTGCAACAAGAAACAGATGGTATATTCTTATCACAAGAAAAATAGCTTAAGCAAATTCTGAAGAAGTATGGGATGGAAGATTGCAAACCTGTAAGTACACCAATGATAACCAGGTGTAACCTCATTTCTCATGATGATTCTTCCACTGTGAATCAATCAGAATATAGATCCATGATTGGAAGTATACTTTGTCTCACAGGAATAAGACCAGACATTATGCATGCAGTTGGGATTGTTGGACGATCCAAGCTAATCCAAAAGAGTCTCACCTTTAGGCTGTCAAAATAATATTCAAATATCTACAAGGAACTCAAGGCTTTGGACTATGGTATCCAAAGAATGTTGATCTCACTCTTCATGCTTACATAGATGCAGATTGAGCTAGAAATATTGATGATTGTAAGAGAACTAGTGGTGGTGCATTCTATGTGGGGTCCCGATTAGTATCTTGGTTCAGCAAGAAGAAAAGCTCTATTTCCTTATCTATAGCAGAAGCAGAATATTTGTGTGCTGCATCATGTTGCACACAACTTCTTTGGATGATGTGGAATTTACAAGACATTCAAATCAAATGTTCACCTCCCATATCCATTATGTGTGATAATACAAGTGCCATCGGTATCTCAAAGAATCTTGTTATGCATTCTAATACCAAGCACATTCCTATCAAGTATCACTTCTTACATGAACAAGTGCTTGAACAAAAGGTGAAATTGGAATATGTTCCCTCCAAAGAACAAGTTGCTGAAATATTTAATAAACCTCTTCCCAGGGAAGCATTCGAATATCTTAGAAAAAATCTGGGAGTTGTCTCTGCTGCTCAGAAGATCAGATCTGCTTAAATTCAAAATATTAAATTGGATACACAGATTTTATAAAGGAAAATCACATATATACTCGAGTTTATTTACATAAAACTGCGTACGGGTGTTTGCTGGCACATTTCTCTAGGTCAGCCTTTTTTAAAACAGTTGTGGTGTTTTTGGGTACCTCTGGTAATGTTCCAATTCTCACATTTATGTTTTATTCTCCAATATGCCTTGATGTTTCGTTGTTGACAGTGTTCAGGATGCACAAGCTTAGGAGGAGCACTTGTCTTATGGGAAAGAATGCATTGTTGGTATACTAAGTGTTTTCTGTGGTCTGATCTCATGATTGAGATTCATTGGTCTTGGTTATAAAAATTCATTTGATGAAAAGGTCATGTTGAGAACTATGATGTAAAATTGTTATATTCATTCATGTAAGGACTTGCTCAAATTTGTAAACCCACCTGGTTGGGTAGTTGAGTCAAAATTTGTAAACCCACTTAGTTGGGTAGTTCAGTCAAAAATGTAATTCCACTTGGTTGGATCATTGATGTAATTATGATTCCTTTGTGATAAGAATGGTCATACTTGGTTGAATTATAGAGTCATGTAATTCATTGAAAAATATGTCTGAAGAATCAAAATGAAGTCAGGGGGAGCATGGAAGAGAAACCGTGTTTTGGTTTTGATCCGCCCTTTGCCCTTGATGTCAAAGGGGGAGAGTATCTTGGTGTTTGAATAATGGTTATGATTATTGTATTTATCTGTTATAGTGATCAAACGTCATCATGGTTTCCATCAAGTCCAAAGGGGGATATTTTTGGCAATATGATGTAATGTGTTGTCCTTGATGGCAACCTACTTGATGAAGTTTTCCTTGATGGAAAAATACTTGATGAGTTGCCTATGATAAGCAAACTATTTGTTAAAAATGTAAGAATGATGTATCTATAGATTAGTTTAGATATGACAGCGAAAATAATTCCAGCAAGTGCCAGATAAATGATAAATATAATATGTCATAATGTATATGTGGGTTTGTAAAGTTCAAGTCGCGTATATACGAGGATACGTACGTCCCAAGTCACGTATGCCTATTTGTGCTCCAAATTTATAATACCAAGGGGCTTTACCATGGTATTAGCCCACAATATTGAGTGTTGTATTATCTATTTGATTTTGTCCAGGATTACCATCAACAGTTGAGTGGCTTTGACTCTGGGTATTGGTAAAAGCTAAATCTATATAAGGAGAAGAAGATCTTAGTGCTAGGTGTGCATGTGTAAGGGTTGCTGGTGAATAAATTTCTCTAAGGAATATCTTCATGGATGAAATCTACTCTTAATTAATAGATATGAATCTATGATTCACCCATGGATATAATGATGATTCAATATTTCTAGGTATGATGATGATGAATCTCTAGAATGACCTACTGAAGGAATGATGAAGAACTAGCGCAAGTCTGCTGAAGAAAATGAATAAATCTGGGTAAGTTTTGTAGATCTGGTATTTTCTGATTTTTTTTTTTTTTTACAGATCTATACGTGGGTTGATGTGCAGAAAAACACATATATACATGGGTTCGTTTCGTGAAAAGCGCGTATGGCGGTTAGGGTTTTCTGAAGAATAAAATACAAATAAGTATAGACGGGTTGATGTGCAGGAAAGCGCATATGTACACGACTTTGAAGAAGAAAAGTAGCATATGCTATTTGAATCAATGACTTTTCAGGGTTGAATTTGTATCTACATATCTATTCTAAAGTCTGGGTTATTTCTGAAGTTCTGGTCACAATGTTTTCACTATTCTAATTGAAGTGTTGGGCAAAGTTTATGATTGTTGATAAAGGGTTGTGTTGAAGCTGTTTGATCCAGTATGAAAATTGATGAAACATGGTCTGCAGTTGGTCTGAGGGTTGAAGCTCCATTCCAGGAGTGGCTGGTAAACAAGAAGAAAGGGTGTTGGAGCTCCCTTCCAGTAGCAGCTGGTAAATGAGTGAAGGTTGCAGCCTTGTACAGGTAGAAGCCTGCGTACTAATATGAGTATGCATCAGTACACTATTGTAAACATTTTTCCATACAATAAATATTTAATACATATATGACATCAGCGGTAGTTTTCTCCCGAATTGGGTTTCCACCTTAAATATTGGTGTTCAAATGTGTTCCACTTGTGTGATGTTTTATACTACTGTTACTGCACATACTTACTGATTATCTAACATGATGCATAACTGATGAATATGATTTAAAGAATTTTTCTGAGAATTTTTATAAACTGGAAATTTATATCAGTATATGCTAGTTTCTTTCATCATATCTGAGTGTATATGTGATTTCGGTTCATGAAAACCACGTATGGAATTATACAAAAGAAAATTTTTAATTTATAAATAATGATTCACTACCCCCCCTCTCATTATTTTTCACAACATCGCCCTCAAATGCAACGACCTGACCCGAATGGGTTTCATCGGGTGTCCTCAGAGTGTGACATGGCCCTCCCGACTAAAAAAAGGCACAAGGGAGCAAATGGAAAAATGGTTGCACGAACGAGCACAAGTCACTCAGGCAGTCATAACTTAGCAAATTTGATACCCCCTCCCTCTAACAAAATGACCCGACCCAAATGAATTTTATTCGATGGGCTCACACAATGCAACATGGTGCACCCAACCGAATGAAGGCACATGAGATCATAAAACAAATGGGCTGCACGAACGTGCACAAGGCACCTGGGTAGTCACAACTTAGAAAATTTGATACAACAACCCTCAAATGAGATGACCTGCCCCGAACGTGTTTCATCGAGCGCCCTCACATGGCACGTCTGACCGAATGAAGGAAAAAGGAAGCAAACTGAAAATGGGCTGCTCGGACGTGTATAGGGAACCCAGGCGGTTAGAACTTAGAAAATTAGGTATGGCCTCCCTAAAAAAAAATGAACTGACCCGAATGCGTTTCATCGGCCACCCTCGCATGACGAAACACAACCCTCCCAACAGAATGAAGGCAGAAGGGGGCAAACAGAAAATGGGCCACATGAACGTACACAAGGAACTTGGGCTGTCACAACTTAGGAAATTTGATATGGCCACCCTCAAATGAGATGACTCAACCCGAACGTGTTTCATCAGGCACCCTCACACAGCACTACACAGTGCACCAAATTGAATGAAGGCACAAGGGAGCAAACAGAAAATGGGCCGCACAAATGTGCATAAGGCACCCAAGCGCTCACAACTGAGAAAATTTGATATGGCCGCCCTCAAACCAAATGAGTCGAGCCGAACATGTTTCATCAGACACCCTCACATGGTGCAACATGGTGCACCCGACCAAGAAAAGGCACAAGGGAGTAAAAGACAAATGGGCCACACGAATGAGCTCAAGGCACTCGAGCGTTCACAACTTAGAAAATTTGCTACTGCCACCCGAAAATGAAACGAACTGACCTGAACATGTTTCATCAGGCATCCTCACACAGCGCGACATGGCCCACCTGACCGAATGAAGGCACAATGGAGAAAACCAAAAACGATGCACACGAATCAGCACAAGGCACCAGGGCAGTCCTAACTTAGCAAATTTGATATGTCCATCCTCAAAATAAATGACCCGACCCAAACGTGTTTCATTGGGTTCCCTCACACGACACGACATGGAGCACCCAACCGAACGAAGGCACAAGGAAGAAAACAACAAACAAGCCCCACAAACATGCACAAGGAACCTGATTTGTCACAACTTAACAAATTTGATACGGCCACCTTCAAATGAAATGACCCAACCAGAACGCGTATCATCGGGCAACCTCACACCATGCGACAGTGCGCGCCCGACCAAACGAAGGCACAAGGGATAAAATGAAAAATTCACTGCATGAACATGCACAAGGCACCTGGGGAGTCACAACTTATCAAATTTTATATGACCACCCTCAAACCAAATGACCCAAGTCGAACAAGTGACATCTGGCTCCCTCACATGGCGTGATAGACCGCGCTCGACCGAATGAAGGAAAAAGGGAGCAAACGAAAAAAGAACCACACAAACGTGACCCGAATACGTTTCTTCAGGTTCCCTCACACAAAAAGACCTAACCCGAATGTGTTTCATTGGGCGCCCTCACATGGTGCACCCGACCAAACGAAGGCACAAGGGAGAAAACAGAAAATGGTCTACACGAACATGCAGAAGGCCCCCGAGCGGTCACAACTTATGAAATATGATACAGCCTCCCTCAAATGAAACAACCCGATCGGAAACCATTTCATTGAGTGCCCTCACATGGCACAAGGGAGAAAATTACAAATGCACTGCACGAATGTAAACAAGGCACCTGGGGAGTCACAACTTAGCAAATTTGATAGAGTCGCCCTCAAACTGAATGACCCAATCCGAACACGTGTCATTAGGTTCCCTCACATGTAATGAGAGGGTACACCTGACTGAATGAAGAAAAAAGGGAGCAAACAAAAAATGACCCACACGAACGTGACTTGAATGTGTTTCATCAGGCACCCTCACACAAAACGGCCTGACCTGAATGCATTTCATCAGCCGCCCTCACAGGGCATGCCAGACTAAATGAAGGCACAAGGGATAAAATGGAAAATGGGTTGGACGAATGTGCACAATGCACCCGAGCAGTCACAACTTAATAAATTTGATACGGCCTCCCTCAAACGAAACAACCCAATCGGAATGCGTTTCATTGGGTGGCCTCACATGGCGCAACATGATGTGCTCGACTGAATGAAAGCACAAGGGAGAAAATGGAAAAAAGTTCGCATGACTGCCCTCAGACGAAATGAATCGACCCGAATGCATTTCTTCAAGCACCCTCACACACCGCGACACGACGCGCCCGAACGAATGAAGGTACAAGGGAGACAATGGAAAACAAGCTTCACGAACATGCACAATGCACTTGGGCAGTCACAACATAGAAAAATTGATATGGCTGCCCTCAAATGAAATGACCTGACCTAAATGTGTTTTATCAAGTCCCCTCACACTGCACAACACAATGCACCCGACCCAATGAATGCACAAGGAATAAAATTCAAACGGGTCAAACAAACATGCAAAAGAGACCTAGGTAGTTAGAACTTACCAAATTTGATAGGGCCGCCCTCAAACGAAATGACCAGTGCCGAATGTGTTTCATCAGGCACCCTCACATGAGGTGACAACACATGCCCAACTAAACGAATTCACATGGGAGAAAATGGAAAATGGGCCACACGAATGTGCACAAGCCACCAGGGCAGTCACAACTTAACAAATTTGATATGGCCGTTATTAACACTGGAAAATCATATAGTAGAAGACAACATCAATTAATGTCGAGCCTAAGTATTTATAGGACAGGAATACATTATGGAATCAAGAAGTATTTAAAATATCTAATTTTTTTGAGAAAATCAAATTTGAACTAGTCATAAATGCTTAAATGCGCGCTTTTTCCTTCGATAAAAGTGCCTTTTGCGCACCCTTTTTCCCAATAAGCGTGCATTCCTAGAAATGGAAAAAAGTCACTTTCCGGGACCACAACAAGCAAAGGACAGTTACTATTTATGTGAAAGACACCTAAGGGCAACCACCAGCGCCTCCTTAGACCTTATGTGATCACACAAAAAAGTATTTGAGCACACAATGGAATCACACCTCTCCCTTGGGTCACCATCCATCACGTACCAAGGGAGGGAAGAAGGATTTGAAGCTCACCTATATAAACCCACCAAGGGATGAACAAGTGGTGATCAAAAGGTTATGCTGGTCAAATTTTCCCCAGAAACACCAGCATTGTGTGTGACCTGGAGTTGGAGCTAAAGAGTACTCGATAGTTGGCCACCCAACATCTTAGTCCACCACAGCAGAGAGAGAGAGTTAGACTGCATCAGAGGTAGAACTTGAAAGACAAACATCCTTGCATCAAGACCTAGAGCCATTGCCTAGGGGGCCTTTGGAAAGTGGGTAAGATTTTATTTTATTCTAAAAATTCAATAATAAAAGGCCATCGAGCCATCGTTTGCATTATTACTATTTGGAACTCTTTATATAGCTTATTTTGTGTTTTTAGTTTTAGTTTTTTAACCAGAGAATACTTCAACATATTATTTCATTTAATTTTTATTCTTTTGAGCTCACCCCACATACTACCTATTACCAATAGTTTATAGAGTAGACCACACTCTCTAAGCTCGTGTGATTTTGTACATTCGTGTGTCAAATCCACCACAACAGGATTGGCAACTCCACTGACGTGTTTCAAGTTTATCTGGTTGTGCCATCTTTTGCAGGAGACCCTTTTTCTATGCTGGAGTGGAGCTGATAGTCCTCTGACCCATCTTACAGTCCCTAGACTCACTGATGTGACAGAATAAAGAAGGTATCTCCTAATATCTTACTTGGAGGACTTTTGCGCGTAGTTTTTTTCACACAGAGGCGCATTGCGCGTGTTCAGAAGTGACCTGCGCGCAGGAAGGCGCACCTGTCAAGGGGTTTTGTGCACAAATTACACAGATATTTTTTTTCTCCCTATTTTCTACATTTTTTATTCTTGTAAGTGTGTTGGGAAGCCCCTAATGTATCTGCCAACACCTGTGTTGATACCCCATAGCTTCTGAGAACTGGTTTTTTGCTGCTTTTCGTAGGAATTTAGTTAGTTTTCATTTAAGTTGGTTTTTGCAAAAAGTGTTCACATAGTTTAAGTTGGGGGTGAATTAACCATTGGTTTCCAAAAAATTTATGTTTTTTACACATTCTGGTATGCACACTTAGCTTAACTAGTCCAAGTAAGTGGCTCATGACCACACATCCATAAGTTAGTGTAGAAATTGGTTAGTTTAAATTCAATTTTTTCATTTAGGAAATTGCAGGACTAGGATTGAATTGCCAATTATAGCAAGTAATATTTGTTGTATTTGCACCATTTTGTGACCCTAGACAAGCATATGAACACTCTACATTTGTTCTCCCTTTAGTCTCTCACATAGACTAACTAGGAGGTTTTGGAAGTGGCCCATTATCCCCAAATGCTTTCTATTTGAGCAAGGAACAACGTCACATAGTTTAACTAGGGGAATTTGTAAAGGATCACTGATATCCATATGTTCAAATTATGAGATTTTTCACCATACGCTCACACACATTCACCCACTAAGAAAAGAAAGCCACCTAAAAATAACTTAAATCAACTCACTAAATCCTCCCCACAGGGGCAAGAAGAGAAATGATAGATTAAGTTAAGATCAAGGGGGTAGGCATCCAATAAGCCACCTTGATCACGCTTCACATTTGAAACATATAAGTTGCATTTTTAGGGAGCTTTAAAATATACCTATCAGCCCACGAAAAATAAAACCCAAGCGCGGCAGAGACCCGATTTATAGGGGGTTAGGCTTAGGTGCAGTGTGTGTGGTATCAGTTGGGGCTACCTAACCCGGCTAATACTTGGTACTGTTAGCTGACTACCAAGAAGCCCAAGAATTGAATGCTCACGTGGGACAGTGGTTCTTAGTGGCCAAAACTAGGGCATCCTTTACCCTATAGGTGATGGTGCAGGAAAGCGCTAGACCCTCTATCCTTACCTTGGTTGATTCTCTTCGGCTGACTGGGGGCATCGCCAGCTCTTATAAGACGTTGTGCCAGCACTCGCAACAATCCTCTCAAGACCTAGTTACTTTTGAGTGTGTGAGGACGTATTAAGTCTTCTAGGATTTTGAGTATCATGCGCAAACAAACAAAACCATTTTTTTCTTGATTGATCACATAGATTAAGTTAAAGGAAAATTCATTTCATTTTCACTTTGTTTCTATATGTGGCCATAAATTTTTCCTTATCAAAGATTCAATCCCCTCAATTTTTTTTTTCCAAAACCTAACCTAGTCGACACTCAAACAGTTCCAATGGAACCTCGTCAGTCCAGGCATCTTTTGGACCTCCCCCCATTACCGGGAGGAGTTCCAAGTCTTTCGTCGTTTAGACGTCAAAGACAGAACGTTGCCATAGTGGTTGGTTCCTCCTTTCATGGAGCAACCTTAGTTGGAAACCCTAGTCAGTCTCCCAACACCACACCACACACCACTCCCCCCTCATCCCCTGGGGGGCAGAGGAGTGCATCCCATACGGGAAGCCAATTGAATTCACAACAGGGTACGTCACAAACTCACCCTCGTTCTAACCAGAAATTCATGTCTTCACACGTTGCCATGGCATCAACCTCCCAGTCACCCTTCTTAGCGGCGTTAAATCTACCGGATTTGACCAAGCTCACCAATGACCCCATCACGCACGACCAAAATTGGCCTCCCATGCCCATGAAGCTCCCTTCAGACATACCAAATTTTGAAGGCAGGCAAGCGGAAGACCCAGGAAATCATATAATGAAATTTCACCTGTGGTGCTCATCGAATAGCATCATTGATGATACTATTCAATTGAGGCTATTTCAACGCACTCTCACAAGAGTGGCCACGAAATGGTATGTGGAGCAACCTCCTACTTCACATAGAACCTTTAGCTCCCTCGCTACCACGTTCCTCACTTACTTTAAATTACCCATTCACCACGATTCAAGAATGGAGTTACTGACTCATTTCAGAAAATCACCCTCTAACCATATTTCAGAATATCTCCATGAGTGGAGACAGCTTTGCAGTGTATGCAAAGCACAACTCGATGACCAAGTCCTTTTATATTTGTTCTTGAAAAATCTAACAATGGAGATTTCAAAGGATGTGGCACAACGTAACCCCGCATCCGAAGAGGACACAATCAGTAAAGCCAAACAACTTGAACTAATCTACATGCAATTTGGATACATATACAATATCCTGCCCAACATCCCGTGCCTACAATGTTATCAAGAATTTCCAAGCGCGTCAAAATCTGCAGACGGAATTATTGGGTCAATGACCCAAGGGTATCTAGGCAGCAGCAACCAGAATCCTGGTTACACACATGGGCCTTCCTAGAACATGTCTCAACCCAGATTTCAAATTCATCACATGCAGCGGCAAAATTTGACTAATAGGGTGACAACGTATCACCAAGGAGGACCTTATCCTCGGGCTGAGGGGACCCAGTACACAAGAAGAAAAACTAACGGAAGTACTCCCCCCCAATGGTGCAAAGATGGGACAACAGTATGCTCAGTCCCAAGAACATAACCCACCTACGAAAAAAAATGCACAGGTGAACTTTGTGCAGCCATCCAAAAATAAAACACACCAGTATCATCAGGAGAACTACCCTCCTAAAATTGTTAAAATAAAGGTAAAAAACAAGCCCAAAGGGAACCCTGGACACGGGGCCAGCAACCAACAACAACCACCGTGATCCCAGGGTAGAGGTAACTCCAACCGAAATCAGAACCAGGAGCCAAGAAATGCCCAACAGCAAGGCAAAAGGCCACCTCTACAAACAAATCATTCTTGTTCAATATACGGTGAGTATGGGCACTATACTCACCACTGTCCCGAACTCCCTGAGCTTAAAAAGCTTCAGAGTAATTGAGGACAAGGAGGATCTTCCCAAACAACCGCAGTTATGCAAGAACCTTTCCCCCATCAAGGAACGGTCAACACTCAGCAGCAAAACCCTAACGATTCTGGAAAAAAAAATCATGAATTTACATGGATAGGGAAGAAATTTTTTTCCAAACTCGGAATTGCAGCTATGACACCCCACTAGACACCAGTACGTTAGGGGCTAGTACAATCACACTGAATACACCTTTAACCATTCCAAATATTCCTTTGGAACCGTTGCCAAAAATGGATAAAGGGCCTAATAGGTGAGAAGGTAACTACTCCAAAGCTACCCACAATTATAGAATAGTAGACGATTTAGCTCAGTCAACTGCTACTATGTCCACTTTGGAGGTACTGTAGTTGTGCCCAAAGCAACGGAAAGCCCTGATTTCCTTATTATGCATTGTCGACCCTAAAAACACGCGCGTGATGGATTTTGACTTAGACAAAGCCACCCCTAGGCTTCCCTCCATGGTCGCCTTCCATATACCAGTATTAGTACAAAATATCACTATTCACTGATGTGTCAATAACAAGGGTGCATCCACATGAATCATGTCAAATAATGTATGGCAGAAGTTAGGAGCCCCCAAACTCAAACCTTCCGTCATCACACTCAGAGCATACAATGGTCATCCCTTGACCCCCGTCAGTCTCTTCCAAAATGTACCAGTCTGCATAGACAGTAAGACGGTCTACATAGACATCGAAGTCTTAGACGCTCACTTGGATTACAATATACTCCTTGGGCAGAGTTACATGTATGCCATGTCTGCCATAACATCCTCTGTTTTCTGCATCTTGATGTTCCCCCACGAGGATCAAATCATCACAGTAGACAAGTTGATGCACACTAAAAAGAATCCCTTAACCAACACAGATATGGTTATACCCTATGTAGATACAACCAAAGATGGTCTTTTACAGTATCAATAATATGACCCTAGCCAATTCAAACTTTCGTTCGTCCTAGGGTCATTCCTAGGAGATCCTCCTATTATCCCTGAGGTATCACCCAATGCCACAGGGGCCCCGGTATGCATGATGTCCACATCAAGCACCGAGGTTAGTCAGGACACAGACTCAAGCAGTAATGACACTGAGGCATTAGCTACTACATCTTCCCTAGTCTATGCCACCTCCCAAACTCCTTTCCTCTACCCACCTCCTTACTTCACTTACCATCAAGTCTTGGCAACACTGGTATTACCCAATATATCATTGGTGTTCCCACTGTGGTATCTCATTCCTCCTCCAGGAACTCCAGCTACCAACATTACTGAATTTTGGTTAAAGCCCCTTGGTCCCGATGAACCCCAACCTACCCAAGTAGCAGTCGAAACAACCCCCGCAAGGGAAATTCCCATTGCGAAACCAGTGACCACGATAAAGAAAATTTCCAAGAAAGGAAAGAAAGTGGTGACCCCCACCATGCAAAGGGAGTCATCAGCCTGCGCTATATGTGATGTCACATGACACCCTACTCACATATGCCCAGATTTGGATGAGTTAAAACCACTCATTGACTATGAGGCAGGCACCTCAAAATGGAATTCCCATAAAAAGGAACCTGCCACAAAAATTATAGGCAAACCACTGGGTACTAATCACGCATGCACCCTCTGTGACACCTATGGGCATTATACCCAACATTTTCTAGAGATACCATGGTATAGGGACACCTTACATGCAGTCAAGCAATCCTATCAAGAGGACCCCTCCATCTAGTCTATTAATGATGAACCTCGTACCATCGTGTGCCTACAGGAGGAACAACAGTCACCAGAAAGGAAGCCATTGGTCCCTCCTCCCCCCAAGCCACCATACACCAACCAAGGACAGGGGAACCTGGTTTCCTCATCCTCTTGAGTTAGCACGTGTGTTGATTACTGTAGATTGTATGATTAAGTCTTTGACCCAAGGTCACCTAGGAAGTAGTAATATGTATTCAGGGGGTTATCATGCACATCGATTACTGCAGACGGTTTGATTGAGTCTTTGACCCAGGGTCACCTAGGTAGCAGTAATTTGTATTTTGGGAGTTATCAGGTGCGTCGTCTACCATAGATGGTTTGATCAGGTCTTTGACCCATGTTCTCCTAGGCAACAATAGCACCCATGGCACTCAGGGAGTTACCAGGTAGGTAGATTCCGCAGACGGATTGATCAGGTCTTTGACCCAAGATCACCTAGGCAGTAGTAGTACCATGCGCATCAATTTTGCAGACGGTTTAATCGGGTATTTTTCCCAATATCACCTAGGCAGCAGTAGCACGATGCGCGTCAATTCTGTAGACGATTCGATTGGGTCTTTGGCCCAAGGACACCTAGGCAGTAATCAATATCTTGGATACTCATACGATTCTACTTAGAACGTATCACAACATAGCTATCGTGAAAATCACCTCAGCACTCATATACCAACTAGGGACAAGGGAACTGATATCCCCCATTCCCCACACAGAATGGACCAATGGCACAACGTAATGTGCCAGTCAATCTAGTGCAACCCTTCCTAGGCTCATCAACAACCATACAACCAGGAGAATTATGATAGACCTCCAAATGCTGCAAAAATAAGCCAATGAAAAAACCAAAAGGGAGATCCTGGACAGGGGGAAGTAACCAAAAATGCACCCCCTGATCTCAGTTTGGGGGCAAATCCAACTGAAATCAAAACTAGGACCCAAGTAACAACTCCCAAGAAAAAATTGGAGCTTAGAGTATCTGATCACTAGTCTGAAAGCAACATCCTGATAAGCACTCCATAACAAACAGAGGCGATGCCACACATTCGAACTCCTAAAAGAATATTTTTTCAGCACTGGCAGGTATGCACCCTCCCATATTCCTTTCCAAAATTCATGTTATTCAATAATATTGGATGAAAATAATATGCTTTCACTTGAGGTAGTTTTTTCTGCAGGAAGAACCTGCAAACCGTTCACAACACCATCAACTAAAAGTTCAGGAGCAGGTATCATTCTACCCTCATCATGATAGAGTCCCAAATAAATTTGCATATCTTGACATCATTTCTCCATTAGAAATAAACCATAGGGTCCTCATACCTAACCAAGTTTATCATCACTTCACCCTACATATGATAAACGTCCGCGATGGCGATCGTCATCCAAAATTAGACCATACATTGCCCCACAAGTGACGCCATGGCCATACCATTTGGGAAGCAACTCATTCCCAACCATATATCATGCATAAGGTCAAGTTCACCATTTAAACTCAACCCCCTTCCCAGACGATCAGGTTGTACAAGCAGAATGAAAGTGCACCTCTATGCACTACATTTGGCCCACCATACCTCCATTAGCATACTCCCATCTGCAAAATCTTCCTCTTCATCAACCTTGCACATGAGACCAACCAATGGGACCCCTACCCCCAGTAAAACACCTTCCTCACACCTTCAGTGAGCGACCCTCTTTCATGTTTTGGGGTACCCGTCTCTGTGTTTTGTACAAACCAAACCACATTATTTTATTCCTTTGGTAAGTTTACAAAGACTGAAAACAATTCCCTTCACCCCTTCACCCTCATATTTCACCTTTTCTCCAATGGAAACAATCCCCCATATCCCTTGGTCGAATTATTTCACCCCCCCCATGCACACACCATTACCACAATCATAGTCGGTTCATACCCATCCTGGAATTCCTACCGAATCCAGGGACTTTTCCCTTTAGAAATACCTATGACTGTCTCCAAGATGCTCAAGTATACTTCGACATCAAGCCACTGAATCCCCATAATATATTTTCCGCTACCTCTCACCAGCATGCATATGTTAAACCCATCATGGTTCAGTTAAGGCTTCCTTTCTGTCGACCTCAACACCTCTCTTCCAAAAAGGAAGTGGTACCTTGGATGACCCCTCCCCATGCAAAGGGGTATCCTTGGGTGGCACTATAGGAGACATCATTGTCCATAGATGTCATCGATCCTCTTGACATTCAACTATAGCAAAAGCTTTCATGTCATGATTATATTGTACCTTACAACCATTTCACTTTGATCAAGATTTGTCGAATAATCGTGCCTTTATAAGTGTCTCTGACAACAAGGCTTACACGGGAAGGTCCTAGCCAGTACATATGAATACATTGTGTAGTAATATACCATACCGAGATTACGCATATGGGTACCACATTCCACCTATCGTCAAAGAAAAAAAAATGCCCCTGAGGGCATCAATAGTCGTCGTCAACAACCACCACCACCACAACCATAGTAGTTACATAGATAGCACACGTATCTGTCAATTTGGATTAACTAGACATAGCATCACAAGCATGGGACATGCTCGCCTCATTGAAATTTTGTAAATATGTTGTATATTTTGTCTAATTGCAGGGGGTCACTTAGGCCATGGTTATCTCGGAAATGGTGCAAGGTGTTGTCTATTCCAAAAGCACACGCAGGCCTCCCTCAAACGAAATGACCCGACCCGAAAATGTTTCATCGAGCACCCTCACACGGCATCACATGAGGCACTCGAACGAACGAAGGTGAAAGGGAGAAAATGGAAAATGGACTGCAAAAACATGCATAAGGCACCCAGGAAGTGACAAACTAACAAATTTGATATGGTCACCCTCAGGAAAAACAACCTGACTCGAATGCATTTAATTGGGTGCCCTCACATGGCACGACACAGTGCACCTGACCAAACAAAGGCACAAGGGAGAAAACGACAAACGAGCCACACGGACGTGCACAAGGCACATGGGCGGTCACAACTTATCAAATTTGATATTGTCGCCCTGAAACAAAATGACCTGACTCGAACACATTTCATCGAGTGCGCTGACACGGCGCATAAGATCACACCCGACCAAACGAAAGCACAAGGGATAAATTGACAAACAAGTCGCACGAATGTGCACAAGGCACCCAGACGGTGAAATATTAGTAAATTTGATACATCTACCCTTAAACGAAATGATCCAACCTAAACGCCTTTCATCGTGTGCCCTCACACGGCACGACAGGGCATGCCCGACTGAACAAATGCACAAGGGAGAAAATGGAAAACGGGCTACATAAATGTGCACAAGGCACTCAGGTGGTCACAAATTAGAAAATTTCATATGAATTCCCTCTAATGAAATGACCCGACCTGAACATGTTTCATTGGACACCCTCACACGGCAGGACACGACATGTTCGACAAAAAGAAGTCATAAGGGAGAAAATGGCAAACGGCCCGCACGAATGAGTACAAGGCAACCAAGTAGTCACAACTAAGCATATTTGATACTGTCACCCTGAAATGAAATGACCCGACCCGAGCGGGTTTCATTGGGTGCTCTCAGAAAATGTTCCCGAACGAATGAAATAACAAGGGATAAAACGACAAGAAGGTCGCACGAATGTGCACAAGCCACCCAGGTGATGAAACATTTGAAAATTTTATACGACTACCCTAAAACAAAATGACATGACCCGAATGCATTTGATCGGTCACCCTAACACAATGCGCTTGACCGAACGATGGCAGAAGCGAGAGAACAACAAACAGGCCACATGAATGTGCACAAGGCACCTGAGTGGTCATAACTTAGCAAATTTGATACAGGTGCCCTCAAATGAAACGACCCAAATGCATTTCATCCGGCGTCCTCACGTGATGCGACATGACGTTCCCAACCAAACGAAGGGACAAGGGAGAAAACGACAAACGGGCTAGACCAGCTTGCACAAGGCACCCGAGCAGTCACAACTTAGCAAATTTTATATGGCCGCCCTCAAATGAAAAGACCCGACCTGAACAGGTTTCATCTAGCACACTCACATGGTGAGACACGAAGTGCTTGACCGAACTAAGGTACAAGGGATTAAATGAAAAATGGAATACTCGAACATGTACAAGGCACCCAGGCAGTCACAACTTAGAAAATTGGATACAACCTCCCTCAAATGAAACAAGCCAACAAAAATTTGTTTTATTGGGCACCCTCACATGGCGTAACATGGCCCACCTAACCGAATGAAGGAAGAAGGGATAAAATGGCAAATAGGACACATGAATGTGCACAAAGAATTCAGGCAGTCACAACTTAGAAAATTTGATACAGTTGCCCAAAAACGAAACAACCTGACCTGAACATGTTTCTTCAGGTGCCCCCACATGGTGGGACATGGTGCACCCGACCGAATGACTGCACAAGGGAGAAAACAACAAACTGGCCGCACAAATATGCACAATGCACCTGGGTGGTCACAACTTAACAAATTTTATATGACCCCCCTTAAACTAAAAGAAATGACCTGAACTCGTTTCATTAGGCACCCTCACATGGTGCGACACAGCGTGCTTGACCGAATGAAGGCACAAGGAAGAAAATGGTAAATGGGATGCATGAATGTGCACAAGGCACCTAGGCAGTCACAACTTGAAAAATTTGATACGATCGCCTTCAAACGAAATGACATGACCTGAATGTGTTTAATCGGCACAATCACAACGGCGCAACATGACGTGCCTAACCGAATGAGGGCACAATGGAGAAAATGGAAAACGGGCTGCACAAATGTGAATAAGGCACCCGGGTGGTCACAACTTAGAAAATTTGATACGACCACCCTTGAATGAAACAACCTAACCTGAACATGTTTCATTCAGCACCCTCACAATGTGCAACAAGACGCATCTAACCGAATGAAGATACTTGGGATAAAATGGATAACGTGTCACATGAACGTGCACAAGGCACCTAGGCAGTCACAACTTACCAAACTTGATACAGCCACCCTCAAACCAAATGACCCAAGTCGAACACATTTCATCAGGCACCCTCACACAGTGCAACAAGGTGCGCCTAATCGCACAAAGGCAGAAGGGAGTAAACAATAAACGGTTGGCACAAATGAGCACAATGCACTCAGGTGGTCACAAATTAGTAAATTTGATATGCTCGCCCTAAAATGCAACGACCTAACCTGAACAGGTTTCATTGGGCATCCTCACATGGTGTGACATGGCCCTCCCAACTGACAAAAGGCACAAAGAAGAAAATGGAAAACTGGCCGCACGAACGAGCACAAGGCTCTCGGGCAGCCATAACATAGAAAATTTGATACAAATGCCCTCAAATGAAATGACCCGACCCAAATGCATTTCATTGGGTGGCCTCACATGGTGCGACATGGCACCCCCAACCGAATGAATGCGTAAGGGATCAAACAACAAACGAACCGCACAAATGTGCACAAGGCACCTGGGAAGTCACAACTTAGAAAATTTGATACCACTGGCTTGAAATGAAACGATCCGACCTGAATGCATTTCATCAAGCGCCCTCGCACGGCACGCCCGACTGAATGAAGGCACAAGGGAGAAAACGACAAACGAGTCGCTCAAGCGTGTACAGGGTACTCATCAGGTCACAACTTAGCAAATTTGATATGGCCTCCCTAAAAAAAATGACCTGACCCAAATGTGTTTCATCAGATGCCCTCTAACGGCGCGACACGACCCACCTAACAAAATGAAGGCACAAGGGAGAAAACTGAAAACGGGCTACAGAAACGTGCACAAGGAACTCAAGCAGTCACAAATTAGAAAATTTGATACGACCACCCTCAAACGAAATGACCCAACCCAAATGTGTTTCATCGGGCACCCTCATACGACAGGACACAGCGCGCCCGACTAATCAAAGGTACAAGGGGGAAAATGGAAAATGGGTCACACAAACGTGCATATGGCACCCAGGCGGAAAAAAAATTGTCAAATCTGATATGACTTCCCTCAAACCAAATCAGTTGAGCCGAACGTGTTTCATCGGGCACCCTCAGAGGGCACGACAGGGTGTGCCCGACCGAGCAAAGGCACAAGGGAGTAAATGGAAAATGGGTCGCACGAATGAGCACAAGGAACCTGTTAGAGTCGGTCCTTACAGCCCTCCATCAGAGATCAGTTCGCTTTTTGCATATCATTCTTAGGTGTCTCGCTCGTTCCACTTCGTTTCATTTCGCTAGGAGCATGCCATTGACTGATGAGGGGGTCTGCTTGTCTTGTGTTTCCTCATGCTTGTACCTGCAGGGCTAAATAAAATTCCTCAAAATAGTCTTTGCATTCATTGTCATAAATGATTAGTTTCGTTAAAAAGAGTCTTTAGTCCTAGAGTCTAGGGTTTTCAGTCCTTTGCATACATGTCATAAAAGCCCGCAGGCCATGAGGTTGGTTCCAAAAAGTTCTCGTTTCATATTTTTATTATGAAAAGCATTTGAAGACATTTCTAATCCAAAACTCTGTTTTGGAACTAGAAATTGTCTAATTTCATTTTTTGTAATAATTGTATCTATTTCACCATAAGAAACTTCAGAGCAAGCCTTTGATCTTTTCCTAAGCCAAGTGCCGGATCCCTGCAAAAGACAACAAAGTATTATCAGTCCAAAACTTAGAAAAGCCAAAAGAGAAGCATTGTATTAAAAGATCAAATGTCAAAGTGCTGAAACATTATAAAGTAGGTTAGCAAAAAAATTTAAATCAAATCTGATTTGATGAGATATTTTCTTCACATATAAATCATGGCAAACAATTTCATTTGCTCGAAAACCTCAAGGCAGAAATCGTGTTTGTATTGTTGAAGGCCGAAGCCGTGTTTTCATAGCCGTGGATAGTGATTGGAGGTGCGCGCTACCCATACAGGAGGCGCGCTACCCATATAAGGTGCGCTACGCACTTAACCTTCCACAGCCCTTTGCAGAGAACACGGGCGCTACGCGTATAGGGCGCGCTACGCGTTGGGTAGGCGCGCTACCCATACAGTGACAGAGCCAAACAATTTTGTCTTTGTGTCCGATTTCGAGCTCAAACGCCTCCATCAACTTGCAAACAGGTTTTTAATCATTGCTCAGTGATTTTTGAAAGAGGTTTTGGTATTTTTTGAAGTTGGGAAACAAGCATTGCTTGAGGAGAAATCTATAAACCCTATGTTCATAGCAAATTCAATTCTCAGGGTTTTAAAAGATACAGTGACAGTCTAGTGAAGGGTTTGTAAACTTTCGTGATTGGTATATGTGCTCATACCTATATTGCTTGTGGCGCCCTGGCACATTATGTACATCATCCTCACGCCTTTTTTGCCATTCTACCACTGCTATCACATCCTTCCATGTTTTCACATAGTCTCATGTTTTCACATAGTTTTTTGCCATTCACCATATGTTGTCATTGCTATTATTTCATTGCCACTGTCTCCTATTGACAAGCACAGTCCTTTGACAGACCCTTGGCCAGTATTGCAAAGGCTGTACCATACATTACACTGTCTACTGATTTGTCAAAATTTTCTTGTGATCAAAACAGAGACTGTTTTTATGCCACTAAAACAGAGCTATTACCACTGTCACTTGTTTTCTTATGATGCTTTGGTACATATGCAACATATTTGGGTTTTGATCATGCATTAAAACTTTGTCTTCACTACACCTATATCAGCATTCATATTGCAGTCATCTTGTTTTCAAAGTCATGTCAGAGACAAATTCAGTTTATGAGCAGGAGTCTGATAGTGATTTCACAACAGAGGGTAATGTGCCACGGAGGCCTCACAAAGGTGGCAAAGGTGGTAAAAATCTCAGGGAGGAGCCTACTTCTTTGGCTCAATTGCAGGCATGTCCGCTTGCAATGGATTGTTTTCGGTATCAATCATGTTTTCGATACTGTGAGATGATTTCACAAACCCAGCTTCATCGTGAACTAGCTCGTCTATTTGTTCTACATTTACATGATGGCCGTGTAAACCTCGCCGGAGTAGATTTCATTCTGTCACCAGTGACTATTGCTCAGGCCACCGGCATACCAAATATAGGAGAGGAATGGAACAAATGTCAGCAGTTAGAGAAATTTCATTATGAGCCATACATCAAACCTGGGTATATGAGGCACCTAAGCAGGGTTTTTCCTTTCAGATTCCTGAAGGATGAGTTTGCACCACTGATGAAACTCATCATTCGGTATTTCAGTTGCGAGGGCAGATTCTCGCGTCTCTATGCGTACCATGTCCATTTGTTGATGCACTTCACGAGGGTACGTATGATGAAAATTCCGTACTTCATGTATCGTAACATAGAGAGGATGGTGATTTTTGTACAAAAGAAGACCCCAGCACAGTAGCATAGAAGTATATATCATTACGCGCTGATCAAGATCGTAGTGGTACATCAGTTGACACAGCAGGGCATCACTTGGGAGGATTTCATCTCTCGTGACTTATTTACAGCGCCGCAGCCGCCTCTTGAGGTAGTTCATGATGAGATAGAGCCTTTACATCAGTCTGACATTCCTGAGATCGAGCATATCACTGCTCCATTGTATGTGACATACCAGTGAGGCCACAGGGCCTTATTTGCAGCGACACGACGAGTACTATCTCCACCCAGGGTGGAATGGGTCTCGTTGACTACATCAGCAGAGCAAGTATTATCTCCACATGATGTGGAAGGGGTCTCACCTTCTTCTTCAGCACAGGTACAGTTTCAGGACAGGGGCAAGAAGCCCATGCATGATGAGGGCCCATCAGGAGGCCGGGACACTGATTCCACGATTATTGATGTTGATGCGAGCTCTCCTAGCTCGAAGCTGAAAGAGATCATCCAGGAGCAAAGGGCCGAGAATGACACGCTGAAAGCGAAATTGCAGAGGGCTCAGTGGGTGATAAACTACCTGGAGCAGCGTAACAAACAGCTAGAGGATGAGCACGAACTTTATGAGCTGCGGCGAATCCGTGAAGATCGACAATTGGCCCGGAAGAGACCCGGCGACATGACACCAATTGATCGAGATTCTTGCCTCACACGTGTTAAAATTCATCTGGAGAAGTTGATTGAAAAAGCGAACAGAGACAAAGACATGCTTCGTCACATGAAAGGTCATTATTGGGCCCGCATGCACGTCTACAAGGAAAAAATGAAGATTCTGAAGAGGAGGTTGAGCGAAGCACTAAAACGGCGGAAAAGGCCTGATCCACTCCGGATTTTGGCTGAGGCTTCATTGGCCAGGCATGATACATGATGGAGGGTCTTCGCTCCAAATTTGAGAAAATTCGGAGAAATCTTTGTCATTTTGAAATATTTTTGTCCAAAAACAGATTTTTCAGCTATACTAGTAGCGCGTCGACGTGCTCGCTTTTGTTTGAGACACTTGCTGAAAGAAAAATTTATATTTTTGGGCTTTTCATGGTAATTTATGCATGCTCAAGAATTTCTGAAGCATTTCATCAGGTTCTGGATGGTCAAAAGGCCCAAAAACACCATGAAAACCACCTTGCTGCCACCTTTTGCACCAGCAGGAAGTACTTCTGGGATAATAAAGTTTTGGAGGGGCAAATGAGCTCCAAATTGGGAAATTACACTTGGGTTGGATAGCCAACATACAGGGCTTTCCAACGAGCTATCATGAGCTCAATTTGGATGCTGAGAAGTGCCCCAAAATCAGGCTGAAATGCGCGCTACGCGTATGGCTAAGGGGCGCTACGCATATGGATTTTTGGTCAATTTTTCACCTTCCAGCTAAGGATTTCGGCCAGATTGGACCAGTTTTGCTTGGGGATGAAATTTTTGAGTTATCATGATGTAAATTGATGGTTGGCATGTAACTTTGACTCACTTTTACCTCTTCTAGATGATTCACTCCTAAAAAAGTAAAAATCAGATGTAAGAATCAATTTCCTCCCTTTTAGAGGCAAGTTGTTTAGATGCCTATTTTCTAGTTCTTTGTTTAGAATTAGTTGGAACTGCTCCTAGAAGGAGGAATTCGACCCCTAGAGGTGTGGGAAGGGGTTAGGAGGTCTATATGATGTAATTTTTGAGACATTCTACAGGTTGGACTCTTGGGAAACTTTTGGCACACTATTGTACATATTTTTCATATTTTGGCTAAGGAAAGATCAGAGGTTTTGCAGCACCTGTTGGGATTCTTGTGGATTTCAGTTCTTGATGGTTTTTTCTCTCAGTTTATTGTAAGTTATTTCATGTTTAATGTATTCCATTCCCTTCTTATGCTTCTGAAACTAAATGAATGAGTAAACGAGGTTGAATCCATTGATTTCAGTGCTCTGCCTTTGAATTTGTTTAGTTTTACATGTTTTCGCCTGTTTGGAGAGGATCCATGTTCTCCCTTGCCCTCTTCAGCTCCTTGTCATTCTGATCCATCCATATACCCAATCAAAATCATCAATACTATTGCCTACCTCGCCCCAACTCGAATTCTGCAAAGATATGGCCTTATCCCCGGACCCAAAATTGTTTTTTCCCACTTCTCCAACAAAAACCCAAAAAATCAAAATCAAAATTTCCTATCTCTTTACTAGCCTAAAATCAGTATTCATTGTTCATTATAAGTCATCTCAGCCGCTTTGAATATCCTTTGCCGAGATAGACCCGGAGAGAGCCCTCTCCTGTCCTCGTAGGGATAGCTACGAGGCTGAGCGTGGTTTGATGTAGCCTTGAGTTTTACCTTATTTCAGCCTAAGGTAGATTTGAACGCTAACATAGTGGCGACCATACTGGGGAAATCAATCTCAATGGTTTTCTTGTTGATGTGTTTGTTTCATGAGTCTTAGACGGAGTCTGAAGTCATGCCAGGTAGCTTTCGAAACGCTTTTGCCATGCATAAGCGGAAGTAGATAAACGTTGCTTCAGTCGATCTCCGGTAAGCTTGTGAATGCAGCACTTGATTTGCAAATCACCCCAGTATAATTTTTCATTCTAGACCTTTGGATGATTGAGTCTATAAGTCAAAAGGCTGAAGATAATTGATTGTGTTCCTTGAAATTTTTCCCGAATAGATCAATACACTGGCTTCAAGAAGGCATACCAGATCAAATCCTGATCCAAATCCGCCTCCAGTATATGAAAACCCAAACCTAATCCCAATAATTTTCCGTCAAGAAGCTCCTATTATTCCATTGATCAAATCCCACTCATACCCCACTGTTTTTTAATACATTGATGATATTGAGTTTGACGATCAGTTTGAGTTATCATTGATTGAAACCAAATCCAAAAGTGCCACTGGTTCTACCGTTATCAATCCTGAGTTCATCAAGTATTTAGAAGTTGAGCAAGCAAATAAATCTATTGATAATTATATTCTGAATCTGCAAAATTCCATTGTGGCTACCAACATTCCCGAATTCATTGAATCTGCTTCACAAACTCTTGGACCATCTGAAGTTGCATCTAGTTCACGGATTCCCACTGAACCTTCCTTCATCCCTACCATTCCCGTTCAGCCTAAGATTTCTGATCAGCAATCAGTAGTAGTTTCTCCTCCATCCCCACCGCATACACCTCGTTCACCTACTGCTCCCATTCCCCCTATCTCTCCAAGACAACAGATTATAAATCCGCCAAGAGCCATGGCTGCCAGATTTGCACCTCTTGCTTTGCTGGCCAATTTAGATCCTATGCCTGCTGATTACCAGAGCAAGATTCCCATATTCGATGGCACACCAAAGAGTATATCAGCTCAGCAGCATATTTTCCGAATGACAGACTTTTTGGACCTGCATGAAGTTGATGCAGAAAATGTTTCAATGAGATTGTTTGCCCAGACTTTTGGAGGAGAGGTTCGTAAATGGTTCAGAGCTCTACAGGCCAGAAGTATCAATACATTGCAAGAGCTTCAGACACAATTTTTAGATCGATGGGAGATGAAAAAAGATCCGCTGCAGATCACTTCAGAGTACACAAACATCAAGCGTAATCCTGGTGAGTCCGTTCAGGATTATATTATCAGATTCAATACAGTGTATAATGCAATTCCAGATGACTTAAGACCGTCTAAAAAGTCAGCTCTTCTTAAATTCCTGGATGGTTTTGATCCGGAGATGGCTTATTCTCTACGAGACAGAGATCCGCCTACCTTAGAAGATATGCAGAAGATTGCCGTTAGTGTTGAGGCGAATATGAATGATAAGAGAGCCCGGTTGAAAGCAGAAAAAAGAGTGACCATAAAAGAAGAAGCTTCCACATCTACATCCGAACAGCACTTGCTTCGTGAGATGGAAAAAATGTTCAAAAGGATGACACTTGACAAACCTGAAACACAGATTCGGAATCCAAACTACCGTGGCCAGCAGCAGCCACAGTTCAGAATTAAGTAGCATGAACAGAGAGCACAAGAGCCGCCAGCCCAGCAGCAGATTAAAACACCTCTTTTGCAGAATTTTGTGAGTCAAGATTCAGATGATGATGATGATGTAGCAGGTGAGAAAAATCACTTCTTTACTCCCAACGATCTGCCTATTTACATTACTGAGGATGAAGAATATGGAGAAAGTTCAGCTGCACAAAAAGATGAAGATTTCATTTTAGCAAATGATGCAGATTTAGAGGAAGAATCAGATGATTACCAAAGAGGATATTTGAATGCTCTGTCTGCTCAACAGAAGCAATATTCATTGAGAAACCGAGATGTACCCATAAATCCAATTCAGAAAAGAAAAGAGGCTTCAGCACCGAAGACGGATTCACCTATACCGCAGAAGAAAGGAAAAGAAACAATTGATCCCGCAGCTAGTAAAGTATCATCAGCAGAAAAGGTAAATCAGTCAAGTATAATGAAGGATAAGGCTAAAAAGAAGGAAGTTCCGGTCAAAGAAGTTGAAAGAGTTTCAGCATTTAGTTTGGAAAATGAAATTTCCAAATTAAAAATATCTATTCCTTTGACAGAAATCATGAAGAACAGCAGCTACCGTGGTCAAGTCTCCAAAATTCTGAATTTTGATCCAATGTTTGACACGGTAAATGTTGAAGATGATCAGCCAGAATTGATTTTCAGGCCTGCATTAGATGGTGAGTCCCCTGACAGTGATGTTCCTCCATTTTATATCAGTTTGAGGTTGCATGAATATGTATTGCACAATGCCATGTTCGATTCGGGTGCTTCGCACAATTTGATGCCAAAGGCGATCATGGAAAAGTTGGGACTAGACATTACAAGAAAATATCATGATTTGTATTCATTTGATTCCAGCCGTGTGAGGTGTATCGGACTCATCGAAGATTTGGTTGTAAGCTTAGATCAAATTCCAGCGAAGAATGTCTTGATGGATGTGGTTGTGGCGGACATTCCTCCGCGATTTGGGATGCTCCTTTCAAGATCTTGGGGGGAAAAGTTGAAAGGCACACTTCAGTTAGATTTCTCTTATGCGACAATTCCAGTCTTCGGTCAAATGAGAAAGTTATATTGAGAGCAGAAGATGAAATACATGATAACCAACAAAGAGAAGCCAATCAATCATCCTGTAAATTATGTACATACCGACTTAGAGTCGTTTGTGTTGCTTTCTGATAGTTTTAATGATATAGATAGTCAATTAGTTCAGGCGGAAGATATACCAAAAATCACTGAGAATTTTAGAGAAGTTCTGCAAAAAGAAAGAAGAGAAAAACAAGCTACTGTGGAGCAATCAATTGAAGACAATGGGCAGCAAACAGGAAAAACAGAGCTGGCGCAATTTCAGCATTTAGAGGATGATGAAGATGGTCTTTGGACCATGGATTTTGATGGCACAGTGGGTAGTGACGGTGCTGGAATTTTTGTTTGGATTCGTAGTCCATTTTCCGCTCCGGATAAGGTTCCAAGCAATGTGAGAGTGTGTTCTTACAAGCTAGCACTTGACTGTTCTAATAATGAAGCGGAATATGAGGCTCTGATTGCTGGCCTTAAGATTCTTAGAAAGCTGAAAGCGAAAAGGATTGCAGTCTATGGTGATTCATAGTTGGTGATAAAGCAGGTTAAAGGTGAGTTTCAGGCCAAGCATCCTCGCATGAGGGCTTACCGTAATGCATTTTTAGATATTCTGAAGTTATTTTCTGATCATACCTTGACATGTGTGCCTCGCATACAAAATGGTGTTGCTGATGGACTTGCTAAGGCAGCAAGCAATTTAAAAATTCCAATGAATTCCAGCAACAAGTTCGAGATTCATGTGAAACACCGCCCCACCGTTCCAGACAATCAGCGATGTTGGCAAGTCTTTCAGGATGACGAGGAGATTAGTGATTTTCTGCAGAATAAGGGTAAGTTTAAAGACACCTCCATAGATACAGAACATGATGATGGTAATGATGACATACAAATAAATCAAATGGAAGTGCTGCAACTTAAAGATAACATCATTCCTAAAGGATTGATTCCTTTCGAGGAACTTTTTGATCAAGACGATGTAGCCCGCAAACCGACATTGAGGCCGACTGAGAAAGGGGTTGAAGAGGTAAATATTGGGACAGCTGAGAATCCCAAGATGGTAAGGTTGTCAAATTCATTGTCACCAAAGGTAAAGGCAGATTATGTGAAATTGTTGTCTTCATTTTCTGATGCTTTTGCGTGGGATTACTCAGATCTAAAAACATATGACACTAATATCATTCAGCATACTATCCCCATCAAACCAAATCAGAAGCCTTTTCATCAAAATTTGAGGAGAATCAATCCAAAGCTGCTACCGTCAATTGAAAAAGAGGTAAACAGGTTGTATAAGTCAGGAATCATTGTGCCTATCCGATTTTCAGATTGGATATCAAATTTGGTGCCTGTGAGAAAGAAAACAAGTGAGATCCGTTTATGTATCGACTTCAGAAATTTGAATAAGGTATCATTAAAAGACAATTATCCGCTGCAAAAAATGGACCATATATTGCAGCGAGTAGTTGGAGCATCAAGGATGTCACTACTCGACGGCTATTCAAGATACAATCAAATTTTAGTGCATGAAGATGATCGTGACAAGACTGCGTTCACCACTCCATGGGGAACGTTTCATTATGCAAAAATGCCGTTTGGTTTGAAGAATGCAGGTGCCACCTTTCAGCGTGCAATGGACATGGCTTTCGCCAACGAAAAAGATGTATTTTTGGTTGTTTACCTTGATGATTTAACTGTGTTTTCAAATTCTGATGAGGAACATTTATATCATTTGAAAGTTGTCTTCCAGAAGTGCAGAAAATATGGCATTTCGCTGAATCCGAAAAAGAGTCTTTTTTCCATGGATGAAGGCAAGCTCCTTGGCCACATCATATCGAAAGATGGCATCCGTGTTGACCCTGCACGTGTTGAAGCCATTAAGCAGATTGAGCAGCCCCGGAACAAGAAAGAAATACAGTGATTTAATGGTAAAATGAATTTTCTGCGTCGTTTCATTCCAAATCTTGCAGAGCATCTTAGAGAAATCACGAATATGCTGAAAAAGGACAGTCATGTAAGGTGGACAGAAGAGGTGGTGAAATCATTTAATTTGGTAAAGATAGCTCTTTCTTCAGCCCCAATTTTAATTAGCCCGGACTACACACAGGACTTCATTTTGTTTTTGTTTGCTTCTGAGCACACATTGGCAGTTGTTTTAATGCAGAAAAGAGATGGAGTTGAGAAGCCCATTGCATTTTTCAGTCGGATTATAAGAGACGGAGCATTGAAATACAATATTATTGAGAAAAAAGCTCTTGCGCTTGTAAAGGCATTGAAATATTTCCGTGTGTATATACTGCATTCCCACATTATAGCATATGTTCCTAACGCAACAGTTAAAGATGTTTTGGTATAGGCAGATCCAGAAGGAAGACGGGGTAAGTGGATCGCTGCGTTGTTAGAATACGATGTGGAGATTAAATTGACCAAACTGATAAAAGGACAAGGACTCGCCAAGCTCATGGCTGAAACAAATCTGCATGCTCTAGATATAAAATTGATCGCTGCCATGTCCGATGAAGATGAGGAGAGTACGTCAGTTCAGGTATCTAATATTTTTGTTTCTTCCCCGTGGTATGCTGACATTTTATACGTGCTTCAGAATTTATCTCCACCTCCCGGGATGCCTAGAAATAAGAGTAGAACATTGAAGTTGAGAGCTGCAAAGTTTTGCATTCTAAATTCTGCATTGTATTGGAAAGACCCTGGTGGAATGTTGTTGAATTGTTTGGTAGAGGAGGAAGCTCAAAGAGTTTTAGAGGACTTTCATAGAGGAGACTGCAGCGACCATTTGTTTTGGAAAACCACAACGAATAAGATTCTAAGGGCAGGTTACTATTGGCCTTCTTTGTTTTCAGATGTATACAAGGCTGTTAAGAATTGTCACGAATGCCAAATTTTCGAAGGCAAGCAGAAACTACAGCCTTTGCCTCTCAAACCAATTGAAGTTAGTGCACCATTCCAGCAGTGGGGATTGGATTTCATCGGGGAAATCCACCCAGCATCTTCCGGACAGCATAAATGTATATTGACAGCTACGGACTACTTCACAAAGTGGATCGAGGCGATTCCCACTCGACAAGCCACGGATGCGGTAATTATCTCTTTTCTTGAAAACAATATTCTGTCACGTTTTGGGTGTCCTAGTAAAATAATCACAGATAATGCAGCGGCCTTCAAGTCTAAGAGGATGGTTGAATTTTGCTATAAGTATAACATCAGCTTGGGACATTCAACTTCCTACCATCTGCAAGGAAATGGCTTGGCGGAATCTTCAAATAAGTCCTTGGTAAATATCATTAATAAATTGCTGGAAATCAACAAAAAGGGCTGGCACAAGAAATTAGTGAATGCACTGTGGGCTGATAGGGTAAGTCAGAAAAAGTCTATTAGCATGTCTCCTTTCGAGTTGGTGTATGGGATAGACACGGTTTTTCCTACTTCGCTTGCTGTCCCGGTAGTCAAATTGCTTCAGGAGGCTGGTAGTGAGGAAGATCCCATGCAGCGGAGGATTAATCAGATGATTCATTTACAGCAAACAGGGGAGGAGGTATTTCAAAATACTTTCAAGTTGCAGGAGCGTATAAAGAAGATCTATGTCAGGAAGGCAAAAGCAGATAAGTTTCAGTTAGATGAGGTGGTTTTGAAGTGGGATGCTCGGAATGAAGATAAGGGAAAGCACGGAAAATTTGAAAACTTATTGAAGGGTCCTTTTAAGATTGCAGCGTATCGTGGTCAAAATGCCTTTCTTCTCAAGGAAATGAATGGAGATGATTGTTCTGGAGGGCCGATCAATGGTCGGCTGCTAAAGCGATACCACTTCTGAGTATTTTCTGTTGATTTCATCATCATTGTATATATCATTTTACTTCTGTTTTATTGCAAGTGTGTACTGATCTCTCATCTTCAGTCTGGGGCCCGGAGCGAAGGCTATAATTTTGGACATGGAGGTTGGTTGGTTTGCAGTTTGTCAAGTCAGTTTTATCAGTCGTTTCAGTTTTAGAGTCGAATTAGTTTTGGTCAAGTTTCAGTTGTTTTTCAAGTCAAGTTTGTAGTCAATAAATGTACTAAAAGTCTTGTGTTATCTATTGAAATAATGACTCCATTGCCCAATGGACAAAGGCACTGTTTGACTCCCCCAGAGATCTGCCGTTCTTGGCATCTCCTCGGAGCCACCATCCCCCATTGGAGCCAATGTTAGAGTCGGTCCTTACAGCCCTCCGTCAGAGATCAGTTCGCTTTTTGCATATCATTCTTACGTGTCTCGCTCGTTCCACTTTGTTGCATTTCGCTAGGAGCATGCCATTGACTAACGAGGGGGTCTGCTTGTCTTGTGTTTCCTCATGCTTGTACCTGCAGGACTAAATAAAATTCCTCAAAATAGTCATTGCATTCATTGTCATAAATGATTAGTTTCGTTAAAAAGAGTCTTTAGTCCTAGAGTCTAGGGTTTTCAGTCCTTTGCATACATGTCATAAAATCCCGCAAGCCATGAGGTTGGTTCCAAAAAGTTCTCGTTTCATATTTTTATTATCAAAAGCATTTGAAGACATTTCTAGTCCAAAACTCTGTTTTGGAACTAGAAATTGTCTAATTTCATTTTTGTAATAATTGTATTTGTTTCATTGTAAGAAAGTTCCAGAGCAAGCCTCTGATCTTTTCCAAAGCCAAATGCCGGATCCCTGCAAAAACAACCAAGTATTATCAGTCCAAAACAAAGAAAAGCCAAAGAAAAAGCATTGTATTAAATGATCAAATGTCAAAATGCCAAACATTATGAAAGTGGGTCATGGAGTAAATTTAAAATCAAATCTGATTTGATGAGATATTTTCTTCACATATAAATCATGGCAAACAATTTCATTTGCATGAATCCTCAAGGCAGAAGTCGAATTTGTGAAGTGGAGGGCCAAAGACGTGTTTTGCAGAGCCGTGGACTGGATTGAAGGTGCGCGCTACCCATACAGGAGGCACGCTACCCATATAAGGGGCGCTACGCATATAACGCCCACAGCCCGTGTTAAATATCAATTGCGCTACGCGTATGCTGCGCGCTACGCGTTGGGCAGGGGCACTACCCATATAGCGACAGACCCAAAAAAATTTTGTTTTTTGCGTCCGGCTTCATACCAAAATGCCACGATCAGCTTGCAAGTAGGTTTTAATGGTTGCTTAATAAATTCTGAACATGATTGTAGTGTGTTTGATGTTGGGAAACCAGCATTGGGTGAGGAGAAATCTATAAACCCTATGTTCATAGAAAATTCAATTCTCAGGGTTTTAAAAGATATATTGACAGTCTTGTGAAGGGTTTGTAAACTTTGTGATTGGTATATATGCTCATGCCTGTATTGCTTGTGGCGCCCTGGCACATTATGTACACCATCCTCACGCCTTTTCTTTTCCATTCTACCACTGCTGTCACGTCCTTTCATGTTTTCACATAGTCTCATGTTGACTTGTCCATATCCTCCATTGCCATAATATTACCACTGTTGTCATTGCTATTATTTCATTGCCACTGTCTCCTATTGACAAACACAGTCCTTTGACAAATCCTTGGCTAGTATTGCAAAGGCTGTACCATACATTACACTGTCTACTCATTTGTCAAATTCTCTTGTGATCAAAACAGAGACTATTTTTATGCCACTAAAACAGAGCTATTACCACTCTCACTTGTTTTCTTATGATGCTTTGGTACATATGCAGCATATTTGGGTTTTGAGCATACATTGAAACTTTGTCTTCACTACACCTATATCAGCATACATATTGCAGACATTTTGTTTTTGAAGCCATGTCAGAGACAGATTCAGTTTATGAGCAAGAGTATGACAGTGATTCCACAGCAGATGGTAATGTGCCACGGAGGTCTCACAAAGGTGGCAAAGGTGGTAAGCATCTCAGGGAGGAGCCTACTTCTTTGGCTCAATTACAGGCATGTCCACTTGCAATGGATTTTTTTCGGTATCAGTCATGTTTTCGATACTGTGAGATGATTTCACAAACCCAGCATCATCGTGAACTAGCTTGTCTATTTTTTCTACATTTACATGATGGCCGTGTAAACCTTGCCGGAGTAGATTTCATTCTGTCACCAGTGACTATTGCTCAGGCCACCGGCATACCAAATATAGGAGAGGAATGGAACAAACGTCAGCAGTTAGAGAAATTTCATTATGAGCCATACATCAAACCTGGGTATATGAGGCACCTGAGCAGGGTTTTTCCTTTCAGATTCCTGAAAGATGAGTTTGCACCACTGATGAAACTCATCATTCGGTATTTCAGTTGCGAGGGCAGATTCTTGCGTCTCTATGCGTACCATGTTAGTTTGTTGATGCACTTCACGAGGGTACATATGATGAACATTCTGTACTTCATGTATCGCAACATAGAGAGAATGGTGGTTTTTGTACAGAAGAAGACCCCAACACAGCAGCATAGGAGTATATATCATTGCGTGCTGATCAAGATCGTAGTGGTACATCAGTTGACATAGCAGGGCATCACTTGGGAGGATTTCATCTCTCGTGACTTATTTACAGCACCACAACCGCTTCCCGAGGTAGTTCATGATGAGGGAGAGCCTTCACACCAGCCTGAAATTCCTGTGATCGAGCATATCAGTGCTCCATTTTTTGTGACATACCAGCGAGGCCACAGGGCCTTATTTGCAGCTACACAACGAGTATTATCTCCACCCGGGGTGGAAGGGGTCTCGTTGACTCCATCATCCGAGCGAGTATTATCTCCACATGATGTGGAAGGGGTCTCGCCTTCTTCTTCAGCACAGGTATAGATTCAGGATAGGGGCAAGAGGCCCATACATGATGAGGGCCCATCAGGAGGCCGGGACACTGATTTCACGATCATTGATGTTGATGTGAGCTCTCCTAGCTCGAAACTTAAAGAGATCATCCAGGAGCAGAGGGCCGAGAATGATATGCTGAAAGAGAAATTGCAGAGGGCTTGGTGGGTGATAAAATACTTGGAGCAGCGTAACAAACAGCTAGAGGATGAGCACGAACTTTATGAGCTGCGGCGAATCCGTGAAGATTGACAATTGGCCCGGAAGAGACTCAGCGACATGACACCAATCGATCAAGATTCTTGCCTCACACATGTTAACATTCATCTGGAGAAGTTGATTGAAAAAGCCAACAGAGACAAAGACATGCTTCATCACATGAAAGGTCATTATTGGGCCCGCATGCACGTCTGCAAAGCAAGAATGAAGATTCTGAAGAGGAGGTTGAGCGAAGCACTAAAACGGAGGAAAAGGCCTGATCCACTCTGCATTTTGGCTGAGGCTTCATTGGCTGGGCATGATACATGATGGAGGGTCTTCGCTCCGAATTTGAGCAAATTTGGAGAAATTTTTGTCATTTTGAAATATTTTGGTCCAAAAACAGATTTTTCAGCTATACGAGTAGCGCGTCGACGTGCTCACTTTTGTTTGGGACACTTGCTGAAGGAAATATTTGTATTTTTGGGTTTTTCATGGTAATTTATGCATGCTCAGGTATTTCCGAAGCATTTCATCAGGTTCTGGATGGTCAAAAGCCCCAAAAACACCATGAAAACCACCTTGCTGCCACCTTTTGCACCAGCAGGAAGTACTTCTGGGAGAATGAAGTTTTGGAGGGGAAAATGAGCTCCAAATTGGGAAATTCCACTTGGTTTGGATAGCCAACATCCAGGGCTTTCCAACGAGCTATCATGAGCTCAATTTTGATGCCATGAAGTGCCTCAAAATCAGGCTGAAAGGCGCGCTACCCGTATGGCTAAGGGGCGCTACACATATGGATTTTTGGTCAATTTTTCACCTTCCAGCTCAGGATTTCGGCCAGATTGGACCAGTTTTTCTTGGGGATGAAATTTTTGAGTTATCATGATATAAATTGATGGTTGGAATGTAACTTTGACTCACTTTTACCTCTTCTAGATGATTCACTCCTTAAAAATTAAAAATTAGATGTAAGAATCAGTTTCCTCCCTTTTAGAGGCAATTTGTTTAGATGCCTATTTTCTAGTTCTTTGTTTAGAATTAGTTGGAACTACTCCTAGAAGGAGGAATTCGACCCCTAGAGGTGTGGGAAGGGGTTAGGAGGTCTATATGATGTAATTTTTGAGACATTATACAGGTTGGACTCTTGGGAAGATTTTGGCACACTATTGTACATATTTTTCATATTTTGGCTAAGGAAAGATCAGAGGTTTTGCAGCACCTGTTGGGATTCTTGTGGCTTTCAGTTCTTGATGGTGTTTTCTCTCAGTTTATTGTAAGTTATTTCATGTTTAATGTATGCCATTCCCTTCTTATTCTTCTGAAACTAAATGAATGAGTAAACGAGGTTGAATCCATTGATTTCAGTGCTGTGCCTTTGAATTTGTTTAGTTTTACATGTTTTCGCCTGTTTGGAGAGGATCCATGTTCTCCCTTGCCCTCTTCAGCTCCTTGTCGTTCTGATCCATCCATATACCCAATCAAAAGCATCAATACTATTTCCTACCTCGCCCCAACTCGAATTCTGCAAAGATCTGGCCTTATCCCCGGACCCAAAATTGTTTTTTCCCATTTCTCCAACAAAAACCCAAAAAATCAAAATCAAAATTTCCTATCTCTTTACTAGCATAAAATCAGTATTCATTGTTCATTATAAGTCATCTCAGCCCCTTTGAAGATCCTTTGCCGAGATATACCCGGAGAGAGCCCTCTCCTGTCCTTGTAGGGCTAGCTACGAGGCTGAGCGTGGTTTGATGTAGCCTTGAGTTTTACCTTATTTCAGCCTAAGGTAGATTTGAGCGCTAACAGAACCTGAACGGTCACAACTTAGCAAATTTGGTACGACCGCTTGCAAACAAAATGACCTGACCCGTATGTGTTTCATCGGGCATCCTCACACAGAGTGACACGGCCCACCCGACCGAACAAAGGCACAAGGGAGAAAATGGAAAATGGGCTGCACAAATGAGCACAAGGGACTCGGGCAATACCAACTTAGCAAATTTCATATGGTCACCCTCAAAGGAAATGACGCGACCTGAACACGTTACATTGGGTGCCCTCACATGACATGACACAGCGCGCCCAACCAAAAGAAGGCACAAGGGAGCAAACAAAAAATGGGCCCCATGAACATGCACAAGGCACCCGAGCGTTCACAACTTAGAAAAATTTATACGGCCACCCTCAAACAAAATGACCCGACCCGAATGCATTTCATCGGGTGCCCAAGCACGACATGACATGGCGCGCCTGACAGAATGAAGGCACAAGGGAGCGAATGGAAAACGGGTCACATGAACATGCACAAGGCACTTGACCTGTCACAGCTTAACAAATTTGATAAGGCCACCCTAAAACGAAATGACCCGACCCAAACGCATTTCATCGGGCAACCTAACACCGTGTGACACAACCCGACCGGCCAAACGAAGGCACAAGGGAGAAAATGGAAAATGGGCTGGACGAACGTGCACAAGGCACCCGAGCAGTCACAACTTAAGAATTTTGATACAACCTCCCTCAAAGGAAACGACCAGACTGGAACACCTTTCATCAAGTGCCCTCACATGGCATGACACGATGCACTCGACTGAACGAAGGCACAAGGGAGAAAATGGGAAACGGGTTGCATGAATGTGCACAAAACACCCAGGTGGTCACAACTTAACAAATTTGATACCACCGCCCTCAAACAAAATGAGTTTACCTAAACACGTTTCATCGGGCGCGTTCACACAGCATGACAGGATGTGCCTGACCGAACAAAGGCACAAGGAAGAAAACAGAAAATGAGCTGCATGAATATGCACATAGCAGTCGAGTTGTCACAACTTAGAAAATTTTATGCTACCGCCCTCAAACGAAATGACCCGAACTAAACGCATTTTATCGGGCACCCTGACACTGCGCGACATGGTGCACCTGACCCAATGAAGGCATAACAGAGAAAACAACAAACATGTTGCACGAACGTGTATAAGGCACCCGAACATTCAAAACTTAGCAAATTTGATAAGGCCAACCTCAAACGAAATGACCAGTGTCGAACGTGTTTCATCGAGAGCCCTCACATAGCACGACAGGGCATGCCCGATGGAACGAAGTATTAAGGGAGAAAATGCCAAACAGGCCACACGAACATGCACAATGCACCCGGGCAGTCACAACTTAACCAATATGATACGACCGCCCTCAAACGAAATGACCCAACCTGAACATCTTTCATCGGGTACCCTCACACGGTGCAACACGGTGTGCCCGACCGAACGAAGGCACAAGGGAGAAAATGGAAAACGGGTTGCACAAACATGCACAAGGAACTAGGGCGATCAGAACTTAGCAAATTTTATATAGCCACCCTCAAACGAAATGACCTGACCTGAATGTGTTTCATTGCGCGCCCTCACACACTTCCACACAACGTGCCTGACCGAACGAAGGCATAAGGAAGAAAATGACAAATGGCCTGCAAAAATGTGCACAAGGCAACCCTGGCAGTCACAATTTAGAAAATTTGATATGACCACCCTCAAACGAAATGACCCAACCCGAATGCATTTCATCGGGGTCACTAATAAGGCGCGACACGGCGTGCCCGACTGAACGAAGGCAAAAGGGATAAAACGATGAAGGGACCACACGAATATGCACAAGGCACCCAGGCGGCCACAACTTAGAAAATTTGATACGGCCTCCCTAAAAAAAAAAAACCCTACCGGAAGGCGTTTAATCGGGTGCCCTCACATGACATGACAAGAAATGCCCGACCGAACGAAGGCACAAGGGAGCAAACAAAAAACAAGTCGCAAGAACATGCACAAGGCACCTAGGCAGTCACAACTTAAAAAATTTGATACGACCAACCTAAAATAAAATGACCCGACCTGAACGTGTTTCATTGTGTGCCCTCACAGAGCACTACACGATGTGCCCAACTGAACAAAGGCATAAAGTAGAAAATGAAAAATCAGATGCATGAACGTGCACAAGGAACTCGGGCAATCAAAACTTAGCAAATTTGATACGACCGCCCTCAAACGAAACGACCTAACCCAAACGCATTTTATCAGGCACCCTCACACCTCACGACACGGTGTGCCCTACCCAATGAAAGCACAAGGGAGAAAATGAAAAACGAATCGCACGAAATTGCACAAGGAATTCGAGCAGTCAGAACTTAGCAAATTTGATAGGGTCGCCCTCAAATGAAACGACCAGTGTCGAACGCGTTTCATCGAGCACCGTCACATGGTGTGACAGGGCACGCCTGACTGAACAAAGTCACAATGGAGAAAATAGAAAATGGGCCACACAAATGTGCTCAAGGTACCCAGGTTGTCACAACTTAAAAAAATTTAATTGACTGCCCTCAAAACAAATGACCTGACCGAAATGTGTATTGGGTGTCCTCACACAGTGCAACACCACTTGCACAACTAAACAAAGACACAAGGGAGAAAATGAAAAATGAGCCACATGAACATGCATAAGGAACTTGGGCAATCACAAATTAGCAAATTTGATACAGCCACCCTCAAAGGAAACGACTTGACCCGAACGCATTTCATCGGGTGCCCTCACACAAAAAGACATGACGCGCTCGACCAAACAAAGTCATAAGGGATAAAATGGCAAAAGGCCCACACAACTGTGCACAAGACACCCTAGCGGTCACAACTTAGAAAATTTGATACGACCACCCTCAAACAAAATGACCCAACCCAAACACATTTCATTGGGTGCCCTCACATGACACTATAGGGCATGCCCGACCGAACGAAGGCACAAGGGAGGAAATGGCAAACGGGCCGCACAAATATGCAGAAGGCACTTGGGCAGTCACAAATTAGCAAATTTTAAATGGCCTACCTCAAACAAAATGACCTGAACCAAATGCATTTGATTAGGTTCCCTCACATGGAGTGGCACAACACTTCCAACCGAACGAAGGCAGAAGGGAGAAAACGGAAAATGGGTCACACGAATGTGCACAAGGCACCCAGGTGATCACAACTTAACAAATTCGATACAACTGCCCTCAAATGAAATGACATGAAGCGAATTCATTTCATCGGTCACCCTCACATGGTGTGCCTGACCGAACGATGTCATAAGGGAGAAAACAACAAATAGGCCACAAAAATGTGCACAAGGCACCTATGTCATCACAACTTAGAAACTTTGAGACAAGCACCCTCAAAACGAAAGGACCTGAATGTGTTTCATCAGGCACCCTCACATGATGCAACATGGCGCCCCCAATTGAATGAAGGCACAAGGGAGAAAATGGAAAATGGGCCACACAAACCTGCATAAGGCACCCAAGCAGTCATAACTTAGAAAATTTGATACGGCTGCCCTCAAACAAAATGACTCGACCTGAATGCATTTCATCAAGCACATGATGCGACATGACACGCCTGACCGAACGAAGGCACAAGGGAGAAAACGACAAACGAGCTACTCGAACATGTATAAGGCACCAGAGCAGTCACAACTTAGCAAATTTGATATGGCCTCCCTCAAATGGAACAACCTGACCCAAATGTGTTTCATCGAGTGCCCTCTCATGGCACAACATGTCCTGCTCAACCAAATGAAGGCACATGGAAGAAAATGGCAAATGGGCCACACGAACGTGCAAAAGGAATTCGGGTAGTCACAACTTAGAAAATTTGATATGACTGCCCTCAACCGAAACAACCTGACCTGAACATGTTTCATAAGGCACCCTCACATGGTGTGACATAGTGCGCCCGACTGAATGAAGGCAAAAGGGAGAAAACAAGAAACGGGCTACACAAACATGCACAAGGCACCTGCGTGGTCACAATTTAGCAAATTTGATATGACCCCCCTCAATCTAAAAGACCTAACCCAAACACGTTTCATCGGGTGCCCTCACACAGTGTGCCACAGCGTGCCCGACTGAAATGAAGGCACTAGGGAGAAAATGGAAAATGGACCGCATGAATGTGCACAAGGCACCCAGGCGGTCAGAACTTAGCAAATCTAATATGACTGCCCTCAAATGAAACAACCTGACCCGAATGAGTTTCATTGGGTGTAATCACAATAGCGCAAGATGTCGGGCCCAACCGAATGAAGGTAAAAGGGAGAAAATGACAAATGGTTCGCACAAGTGTGCAGAAGTCACCCATGAATTCACAACTTAGTAAATTTGATATGGCCACCCTCAAATGAAATGACCCGACCTGAACATGTTTCATCCTTCGCCCTTAAACCATGAAACACAACGTGCCCAATTGAATGAAGACACAAGGTAGCAAACGAAGAACGGGTCACAAGAATGTGCACAAGGCACCTAGGTGGTCACAACTTAGAAAATTTGATATGGTCGCCCTCAAACCAAATGGCCCAAGCCGAACATGTTTCATCAAGCACCCTCACACGGCACAATAGGGCGTGCCCAACCAAACAAAGAAACAATGGGGTAAATGGAAAACGGGCCTCACGAACGAGCACAAGGCACCCGTGTGGTCACAAATTAGCAAATTTGATACGGTCGCCCTGAAATGCAATGACCTGACCCAAATGGGTTTCATCGGGCATCCTCACATGGTGCGACATCGCCCTCTCAACCGAACAAAGGCACAAGAGAGCAAATGGAAAACTGGCTACATGAACGAGCACAAAGCACCTGGGCAGTCATAACTTAGAAAATTGATATGGTCACCCTCAAACAAAACGACCAAACTTGAACACATTTCATCGGGTACCCTCGCAGGGTGTGCCCGACCGAATGAAGGCACAAGGGAGCACACAGAAAACTGGTCACTCAAATGTGTACATGGCACCCAAGCGGTAACAAATTAGCAAATTTGGTATGGCCTGCCTCAAATAAAATGACCTAACTCGAATGCATTTCATTGGGTGCCCTAGCACGTCGCGACACTTCCCACCCGACAGAACGATGGCACAAGGGAGAAAATGGAAAATAGGCTGCAAGAACGTGGACAAGGAACTTGGGTAGTCACAACTTAGCAAATTTGATATGGCCACCCTTAAACTAAACGACCCAACCTGAATATGTTTCATTGGGAACCCTCACACAGCACGACAGAGCATGCCCGATTGAACGAATGCATAAGGGAGCAAATGGAAAATAGGCCGCAAGAACATGCACAAGGCACTGAGTCAGTCACAACTGATCAAATTTGATACAACCACCCTCAAACCAAATGAGTCGAGCCGAATACGTTTCATCGTGTGCCCTCACATGGTGCAACAGAGTGCACCTAACAAAGAAAATGCACAAGGGAGTAAATGATAAATGGGCCGCACGATCGAGCTCAAAGCACACAAGTGTTCACAGCTTAGCAAATTTGCTACTACCGCCCACAAATAAAAATACCTAACCTAAACATGTTTCATTGGGCATCCTTACACGGCACTACACGGCCCACCCAACCGAACGAATGCACAAGGGATAAAACATAAAATGGGACACAAAAATGAGCACAAGGCACCCTGGAAGTCCTAACTTAGCAAATTTGACATGGCCTCCCTCCCGAGAAATGACCTAACAAGGGAGAAAATGACAAATGCACTACACGAACGTGCACAAGGCACCTGCGGAGTCACAACTTAGCGAATTTGATACGCCCACCCTCAAACCAAATGACTTGACCCAAACACATGTCATCGAGCTCCCTCACGTGGCATGATAGGGCTTGCCCGACCGAACGAAGGTAAAAGAGAGAAAACGAAAAATGACCCATATGAACGTGCACAAGGCACTCAGGCGATCACATCTTAGGAAATTTGATACGGCCACTCCAAAAAAAATGACTTGACCTGAATGCATTTCATTGGGCACCCTCACATAAAATGACCCAACCCGAACGGGTTTCATTGGGCACCCTCACACCCTGCGACACGGCGTGCCTGACCAAATGAAGGCACAAGGGAGAAAATGGAAAATAGGCTGCACGAATGTGCACAAGGCACCCAAGTGGTCACAACTTAAGAAATTTGATACGACCTTCCTAAAATGAAACGACCTGACCGGAATGTGTTTCATTGGGTGCCCTCACATGGTGCGACACGACGCGCCCAATCGAATGAAGGCACAAGGGATAAAATTGAAAATGAGACGTACGAACATGCACAAGACACCCAAGCGGTCACAAATTAAAAAATTTGATACGACCTCCCTCAAAGAAAATGACCCGACCCAAATTCGTTTCATTGGGCGCACTCACACAGCGCGACACGACACGCCTGACCAAATGAAGACACAAGGGAGAAAATAGAAAATTGGCTGCACGAACGTGCACAAGGCACTTGGGCAGTCACAACTTAGAAAAATTGATACGACTGCCCTCAAACGAAATGACCCGACCCAAACGCGTTTTATTGGGCACCCTCACATTGCGTGACACAGTGCACCTAACCCAATGAAGGCACAAGGGATAAAATTACAAATGGGTCACACGAACGTGCATAAGGCACCTGCATCGTCATAACTTAGCAAATTTGATAGGGTCACCCTAAAAAAAAATGACTAGTTCCAAATGCGTTTCATCTGGCGCCCTCACATGGCGCAATAGGGCACACCCGACTAAACAAAGTCACAAGGGAGAAAATGGAAAATGGGCCACATGAATGTGCACAAGGCACCAGGGCAGTCACAACTTAACAAATTTGATATGGCCTTCCTCAAATGAAATGACCCAACCCGAATGAATTTCATCAGGTGCCCTCACACGATGCAACATGGCGTGCCTGACCCAACGAAGGTATACGGGAGAAAATGAAAAACGGGCCACAGAAATGTGCACAAGGCACTCGGGTGGGCACAACTTAGAAAATTTGATACGACCACCCTAAAAAAAATGACTTGACCTGAACACATTTCATCGGGTGCCCTAAAATGAAACGACTCGACCCAAACACTTTTCATTAGGCACTCTCATATGACACGACACAACATGCCCGACCGAACGAAGGCATAAGGGAGAAAACGACAAATAGGCCACATGAAATTCAACAACGCACCATTGTGGTAACAACTTAGAAAAATTTGATACGGCCTCACTGAAGTGAAATGACCCGATGTCAAAGCATTTCATCGGGCGCCCTTGCATGGCATGACACGACGCACCCGAAAGAACGAAGGCACAAGGGGGAAAATGAAAAATGTGTCACATGAACATGCATAAGGCACCTAGGTAGTCACAACTTAAAAAATTTGATACGGTCGCCCTCAAACAAAACAAACCGACCCCAATGCATTTCATTGGGCACCCTCACATGGCGCGACATGGTGCACATGACCGAATGAAGGCACAAGGGAGAAAACAAAAGCCAGAATGCACAAATGTGCACAAGGCACATGGGCGGTCACAACTTAACAAATTTGATACGGCCATCCTCAAACAAAATGACCTGACCCGAATGCGTTTCATCGGGCACCCTCAAATGAAATGGTCCGACCCGAATGTGTTTCATCAAGAACCCTCACACAACACAACATAGCATGCTCGATCGAAGAAATGGGATGTACAAACATGCGCAAGGCACCGGATTGGTCACAACTTAGAAAATTAGATACGACCTCCCTCAAATGAAACGACGTGACCCGAAAACATTTCATCAGGTGCCCTCACACGGCATGACATGATGTGCCCGACGAAACAAAGTCACAAGGGAGAAAATGGAAAATGGGTCACACGAACATGCATAAGGCACCCAAGTGGTCGCAACTTAAAAAATTTGATACAGATGCCCTCAAACAAAACAACCCAGCCCGAATGCGTTTCATTGGGCGCCCGCACGTGATGCGACACGGTGCACCCGACCGAACAAAGGCACAAGGGAGAAAATGAAAAATGGGCCACACGAACGTGCACAAGGCACCCATGCAGTCACAACTTAGCAAATTTGATACGACCACCCTCAAACAAAACATCCAAACCCAAATGCATTTCATTTCATCAGGCGTGCTCACACGGCATGATAGATCGCGCCTAACCGAATGAAGGCACAACAGAGAAAATGAAAAATGGGTCACACAAATGTGCACAAGGCACTCGAATGGTCACAACTTAGAAAATTTGATACATCTTTCCTCAAACGAAGCGACTCGAACTGAACATCTTTCATCGGGTGCCCTCACACTGCGTGACAGGTTGTGCCTGACTAAATGAAGGCACAAGGAAGAAGATAGCCAACAGGCTGCACGAATGTGCATAAGGCACTTAGGCATTCATAAATTAGCAAATTTGGTAGGACTGCCCTCAAATGAAATGACCCGACCCAAACGTGTTTCATCGGACGCCCTCACATGGCACGGCATGACATGCCCGATGAAAAGAAGGAACAAGGGATAAAACGAAAAACGGACCGCACCAATGAGCACAAGGCAACCAGGTGGTTGCAACTTATAAAATTTTATGCATTTTACCAAAACAAAATGACCCGACCCGAATGCGTTTGATTCCGTGCCCTCAGACGACGCACCCGAACGAATGAAAGCACAAGGGAGCAAACAGAAAATGGGTCTCATGAACGTGCACAAGGCACCCAGGCGGTCACAACTTAGAAAATTTGATTTGGCTGCCCGCAAACAAAATGACATGACCGGACTTCTTTTCATCGGGTGCCCTCACACGACACGCCTGACCGAACGATGGCACAAGGGAGAAAATGGAAAACATGCCACATGAATATGCACAAGGCACCTGGGCGGTCACAACTTAGCAAATTTGATAAAGGCACACTAGAACGAAACGACCCAAACACATTTTATCGAGCACCCTCACATGATGTGACATAGTGTGCCAAACCAAACAAAGGCACAAGGGAGAAAATGAAAAACGGGTTGCATGAACTTGCATAAGGCACCCGTGGTCACAACTTAGCAAATTGGATACAACTTCTCTCAAACTAAATGACCCGACTTGAACGCGTTTCATCAGACGGACTCGCACGACATGACATGATGTGCCCGAATGAACGAAGGCATAAGGGAACAAATGGAAAATGGGCTACTCGAACATGTACAAGGCACCCAGGTGATCACAACTTAGCAAATTTGATACGACATCCCTCAAATGAAACAACCCAACTCGAATGTGTTTCATTGGATTCCCTCACATGATGCGACAAGGCTTGCCCGACCGAATGAAGGCACAAGGGAGAAAACGAAAAACTAGCCACACAAACGTGCACAAGGAATTTGGGTGGTCACAACTTAACAAATTTGATACGGCTGCCCTCAAACGAAAAAACTTGACGTGAACATGTTTCATTGGGAGCCCTAACACGGTGTGACACGGTGCACCTAACTGAACAAAGGCACAAGGGAGAAAACAAAAAATGGGCTGCACGAACATGCACAAGGCACCCAAGTAGTCACAACTTAGAAAATTTGATATGGCCTCCCTCAAACTAGAAGACTTGACTCGACACGCCCAATTGAATGAAGACATAAGGGAGAAAATGGAGAACGGACTGCATGAACGTGCATAAGGAACCTAGGCTCTCACAACTTAGAAAATTTGTTACAACTACCCTCAAACCAAACGACCCGAGCCGAACGAGTTTCATCGGGCACCCTCACATGATGCGACAGGGTGCACTCGACCAAACAAAGCCACAAGGTAATAAACAAAAAACAGGCCGCACGAAAGAGCACAAGGCTCTCAGGTGCTCACAAATTAGAAAATTTGATATGGTCTCCCTCAAATGCAGTGACTTGACCCGAAGAGGTTTCATCGGGCATCCTCACACGGTGCGACATGACCCTCCAAAATGAACAAAGGCACAAGGGAGGAAATGGAAAAATGGTCGCACGAATGAGCACAAGGCACCCGGGCAGTCATAAATTAGAAAATTTGATACAACCACTCTCAAATGAAACTACCCAACCCAGACACATTTCAATGGGTGGCCTCACACAATGCGACACAGTGCGCCCAACCAAACTAAGGCATAATGGAGAAAACAACAAACAAGCCGCATGAATGTGCACAACGTACCTGGGCAATCACAACTTAGAAAATTTGATACCGCTACCCTCAAACAAAATGACCCAACATGAACACATTTCATCGAGCACCCTTGCACGACGTGACCGATCGAATGACGACACAAGGGAGAAAACAACAAAAGGGTCACTCGAATGTGTACAGGGCACCCAAGCAGTCATAACTTAGCAAATTTGATATGGCCTCCCTCAAACAAAATGACCTCACCCAAATGTCTTTCATTAGGCGTGCTTGCGTAATGCAACATGACTCGCCTGACAGAACGGGGGCAAAAGGGAGAAAATGGGAAACGGGCCACATGAGTGTGCACAAGGAACTTGAGTGGTCACAACTTAGGAAATTTCATATGACCGCCCTCAAATGAAAATACTCGACCCGAACATGTTTCATCGGGTGCCCTCACACGGAATGACATAACATGCCTGACTCAATGAAGGAAAAAGGGAGAAAATGGAAAATGGGTAGCACAAACATTGACAAGGCACCCAAGCGGTCACAACTTAGCATATTTGATACGGCCGCCCTCAATCCAAATGAGCCGAACCAAACGCGTTTCATCGAGTGCCCTCACATGGCGTGATAGGGTGTGCCTGACCGAGCAAAGGCATAAGGGAGTAAATGGAAAATGGGCTGCAAGAACGAGCACAAGGCTCCCAGGCGGTCACAACTTAACAAATTTTCTATGGTCGCCTGCAAACGAAACAACTTGACCCGAACGTGTTTCATCGAGCATCCTCACAGGGCACAACACTTCCCATTCGACCCAACGAAGGCACAAGGGAGAAAACAGAAAATGGGTCACACGAATGAGCATAAGGCACCCAGTTAGTCATAACTTAGCAAATTTGATATGGCCACCCTCAAAAGAAATGACCAAACCCGAACACATTTCATTGGGAGCCATCACACGATGCGACATGGCACGCCCAACTGAACGAGTGCACAAGGGAGAAAATAACAAATGTGCCCCATGAATGTGCACAAGGCACCTAGACAATCACAAGTTAGAAAATTTGATACGGCCACCCTCAAACAAAATGAACCGACCCAAACCTGTTTCATCGGGCACCCTCACACGACGCGACACAGCGCACCCGACCAAATGAAGGAACAAGGGAGGAAACATCAAATGGGCCATAAAAACATTCACAATGCACTTGGGTGGTCACAACTTAACAAATTTGATACAGTCACCCTCAAACTAAACGACCCAACCTAAACATTTTTCATTGGGAAACCTCACACCGTGCGACATCGCGTGCCCGACCGAACGAAGGCATAAGGGAGAAAATGACAAACTCACTACACTAATGTGCAAAAGGCATCTGGGCAGTCAGAACTTAGCAAATTTGATATGGCCACCCTCAAATGAAATGACCCAAGCAGAATGCGTGTCATCGGACTCCCTCACATGGCACAACAGGGCGCACCCGACCAAACGAAAGAAGAAGGGAGAAAACGGAAAATAACCCACACGACTGTGCACAAGGCACCCAAGGGGTCATAACTTAAGAAATTTGATACGACCTCCCTCAAACGAAACGACCTGACTGAAGTGCCTTTCATCAGGTGCACTCACATGGCACGACATGACATGCTCGAATGAACGAAGGCACAAGGGATCAAATAGAAAACAGGTCACACTAACGTGCACAAGGAACCCAGGCAGTCACAATTTAACAAATTTGATACGATTGCCCTAAAAAAAAATGATCTGACCCAAATGCGTTTCATCAGGCACCCTCACACATCGCGACACGATGCCCTCGACTCAATGAAGGCACAAGGGAGAAAATGAAAAACAGGCCACACAAACGTGCACAAAGCACCTGAGTAGTGAGAACTTATCAAACTTGATAGGGCCACCCTCAAACGAAATGACCATTGCTGAACGCATTTCATCGAGCACCCTCACACGGTGCAACAGGGCATGCCCAACTGAATGAAGTCACAATGGAGAAAATGGCAAACAGACCACACAAAAATGCACAAGCCACCCAGGTGGCACAACTTAAAAAAATTGATATGACTGCCCTCAAATGAAACGATCCAACCCCGAATGCGTTTCATTGAGTGCCCCCACAGAGGGCAACACGACACACCCGACCAAATGAAGACACAAGGGAGAAAACAAAAAATGAGTTGCACGAACATGCACAAGGAACTAGGGTGATCACAACTTAGCAAATTTGATACGGACGCCCTCATATGAAACGACCTAATTCGAACACGTTTTATCAGGTGCCCTCACACAACGATACATGACGCACTCGACCAAACGAAGGCATAAGGGAGAAAATGGAAAACAATCCACACAAATTTTCACAAGGCACTCGGGCAGTCACAACTTAGCAAATTTGATACGACCACCCTCAAATTTAATGACCTGACTCGAATGCGTTTGATCGGGCGCCCTCAAATGAAACAACCCGACCCAAATGCCTTTCATCGGGCGCCCGCAAACGACACGACATAGCGCGCCTGACTGAATGAAGGCAAAAGGGAGAAAATGACAAATGGGTCACACGAACGTGCATAAGGCACTCGAGCAGTCACAAGTTAGAAAATTTGATACAGCCTCCCTCAAATGAAATGACCCAACCAAAAAACTTTTCATCGGGCGCCCTCACAGGGCATGACACGACGTGCCCAATCGAACAAAGGCACAATGGAAAAAATGGAAAATGGGTCACACAAACATGCATAAGGCACCCAGGTGGTCACAACCTAATAAATTTGATACGATCAACCTCAAACAAAACTACTCAACCCGAACGCGTTTCATCGGGCGCCCTCAGGAACGTGACACGGTGCACCTGACCGAACGAAGGCACAAAGGAGAAAATGACAAACAGGCCACACGAATGTCCATAAGGCACACGGGTGGTCACAACTTAGAAAATTTGATACGAACGACCTTAAACAAAATGACCTATCCTGAACGCATTTCATTGGGTGCGCTCACACAGCACGACAGATCGCGCATGACCAAATGAAGGCACAAGGGAGGAAAGGACAAACGTGTCACACGAACATGCACAAGGCACCTGAACAGTCACAACCTATCAAATTTGATACATATTCCATAAAATGAATCGAACCGACCCGAACGCCTTTCATCGGGTGCCCTCACATGGCGCGACAGTGTGCGCTGAACTAAATGAAGGTACAAGGGAGAAAATGACAAACGAGCTGCATGAAAATGAACAAGCCACTCAGGCGGTCACAACTTAGAAAAATTGATATGACCACCCTCAAACAAAATGACCCAAATCAAACATGTTTCATTTGGCGCCCTCACACAGAGCGATATGACATGCCCGACGGAAAAAAGGTACAAGGGAGAAAATGGAAAATGGCCCGCACGAACGAGTACAACGCAACTAGGCGATCAAAAATTAGAAAATTTGATACAACCACCCTCAAATGAAATGACTTGACCTGAACACGTTTCATTGGGCACCCTCAAACGACATGCCCTAATGAACCAAATCATAAGGGAGCTAATGACAAACGGGTAGCACGAACGTGCACAAGACACCCGAGCAGTGACAACTTAGAAAATTTGAGACTACTACCCTCAAACGAAACGACATAACCCGAATGTATTTCATCGAGTGCCCTATGACGGCGCGCCCGATCGAACAATGGTAAAAGGGAGAAAATGGAAAACAGGAAACAAGAATGTGCACAAGGCACCAGGTGGTCACAACTTAGCAAATTTGATACAACAGCCCTCAAACGAAATGACTCGAACGCGTTTCATCGGGTGCCGTGACATGATTCGACATGACACGCCCAACCAAATGAAGGCATGATGGAGAAAACAGAAAATGGGCCACACAAACTTGCACAATTCACCCAAGAGGTCATAACCTAGAAAATTTGATACGACTGCCCTCAAATGAAATGACTCGACACAAACGCGTTTCATCGGGCACACTCGGACAATGCGACAGGACGTGCCCGACCAAAAAGGAAAAAGGGAGAAAACGGAAAACAGGTTACTCAAACATGTACAAGGAACTAGCGGGCGGTCGCAACTTAGAAAATTGGATACGGCCTCCCTCAAACGAAACAACATGACCCGAATGTGTTTCATCGGGCGCCCTAGCACGACGCGACACGACTCGCCCAAGCGAGTGAAGGCACAAGGGATAAAATGGAAAACAGGCTACAAGAACATGCACGAGGTATTCAGATGGTTAAAAATTAGCAAATTTGATACAGTTTCCCTCAAATGAAACAACCTGACTTGAACATGTTTCATTGGGCGCCCTCACATGCTGTAACATGGCGCACTCGACCGAACGAAGGAACAAGGGAGAAAACAAAAAATGAGCCACACAAACATGCACAAGGCACTCAACTGGTCACAACTTAGAAAATTTGATATGACCCCCCTCAATCTGAAAGACCTAACCTGAACACGTTTCATCGGATGCCCTCACACGACGTGCCTGACCGAATGAAGGCACAAGGGAGAAAATGGAAAACGGGTCGCATGAATGTGCACAAGGCACCCAAGCGGTCACAAGTTAGTAAATTTGGTACGGTTGCCCTCAAATTAGATAGCTTTACCTGAATGTGTTTCATCGGGCACAATGACAATGGCATGACACAGCACACCCAACCGAATGAAGGCACAAGGGATGAAATGACAAACGGGCCGCATGAACGTGCACATGGCACTCGGGTGGTCACAAATTATCAAATTTGATATGGACACCCTCAAAAGAAATGACCTGACCTAAACACGTTTCATCAGGTGCCCTCACACTGCTTAACATGATGGGCCCAACCAAATGAAGACACAAGGAAGCAAATGGAGAATAGGTTGCATGAACTTGCATAAGGCACCTAGGCGGTCACAACTTAGAAAATTTGATATGACCACCCTCAAACCAAACGACCCGAGCTAAACATGTATCATCGGGCGCCCTCACACGACGTGACAAGGCACGCCCGACCGAACAAAGACACAAGGGAGTAAATGGAAAACGGGCCGCACGAATGAGTACAAGGCACCCGGGTGGTAACAACTTATAAAATTTGATAGGATCGCCCTCAAATGTAATGACCTGACCCGAATGGGTTTCATCGGGTGTTGTGAAGGTAAATCCCCTCTACAGAAAAAGGTGATCCCACTAGCCCTAGAGTGGGTCTAGCAACAATTAAAACATGCAAAGCTATTTATTCCTAGTTACAAAAGATATAATAGCCATAGATCGCTTACCGTGACTCCTTCGCTATTGTTGTTGAAGAAGAAGTGGTGCTTCCATTCCTAGCTAGATAGGTCACGATCCGTAAGCTCACTGCATCTAGATACCTATACATATGCAAAGAACATATACAACATGCAACGTAATATTTTTCACTTTATAACTATCAATCAGTTAGAGAGGAACGAATGAAATTTCATTATATAATGGAAAAACACAATCATGGAACCAATAGCAGAGTCATGTATATTAAGATACGAGAGAATGATTACAACTGATGCTCTGATGTCGTGATCTTCCTTCAACAGGATTCCAGCGGGATGTGTCTCACAATGCTTGTCAGGGATTTGACAAAACTCTCTCTCTCATAAGGTTCTCCTTAGCTCTGCTCTTGATTGTCACTCAGCTATAATTTCCTTCCCAAAAGTTCAGCTAGCTATAAAATGGAGAGGGCGGGCTTTTATAGAGGGAGGAAGGGAAGTTGGGATCCCTATAATCATGGGTGAGAGTCCTATCTCTTAGGAAGGTTCCATGAGAGGTGGAAAACCACTTCCTAATTAGGGAGATTCATAGCCAAACAACCAAACCTCTTTTTGATGATTCATTCTGAAGTTGTTAGAATCAAACTTCCGCCTTCTATTGTTAAAAAACATTCCCAAATATGCTCAGCGCGGGTGAGACACAGGGATAGAGCACCAAGTGGCGTGGGCCTAGTGTAACTTTTCTAGGTCAGCGCGAGAAATGAACTGGATACTCGCACCAAGACCAAAACATCTATTTTTAGGGATTTTCAGAGGAAATTTTCGTGAGGAGAATTCTTGCCCTTATGCAGAAGGATGCCATCAAGGTGTTTTCAAGAGATTTTACTGTTCACAGGTCACATGAATAGTCCTCCAATGTACGGGATGAGGGATTGCAGAGACGGTGACAAAATGCTGTGTAACATATGCCCCCTAAAGCATGAGGTCCGAGAGAGAGGAAGGGGTGAAATGCTTGAAAATAACACGTCCAACTGAAAACAATGCCGTCAGAAGACTTGTGACTACAAATACAATTGATATCTCTGATACATGAAATGTGTTATGGGTGCAGCCATCCATAATAAAGTGTACAAAACTAGATCCAAGATATGGACACAACCATCCAGTAAAATAAGGATCAACAAGTAGACTGAGGTATGGTCGCAGCCATCCAATCAAAAGAGTCATGCAATAAATCATAATAATCCACAGAGAACCTATAGCCTGTATTGTTATCAGACTAAATCCAGGTTCTTGTGCTCCATCTCGACCAGAACAGAGTACAAGTTCAAGCATGCGAATATGTGAGCTGAAGTCGAACATGCAAGAACATCGTCTGATTACAAGCCAATAATGAAAACCGTTAATAGACGCGAGAGAAACCACCAATAATGATGATGGCTCTCAAGGTACAAGAGGTAAAATCCATGGAATGTGAACAGTGAGCTGGCGTCGAACATCTATATAATCATTTGATCGAAGGACAATAATGAAAACCTTGCGTGGAATGCGAAGAACCTGCCATAGAGGTATGAAGGCTCCAAGGCACCTGAAGGGAGTCTCTAGATTAGCTTCCTGGATAATGAGCTGAAGTCAATAGGAAGTTGCCTTGATCGAAGGTGGGCCATAATGTTTCCCACATCATCGACACAAGACAGAGGAACATGATGTTTGTGAATCAAGACCAACAGAGAATCAGAGGGAGGTTGAAACTGCAGAGGCCAACTTCTCTTGAACATATTAGTAGCACGACAATGAATTTGGCAGTATTTGACATCAAGGGATCTGAGGTCATGGTGACATGGCAAAGAGTAGATGAGTAGTCAAAAGAGATTACCCAAACCCATGAAGGAAAGCAGGTAATGAGATGAGATGTCCCCAACCCGACATGAATGCAGACAAGTGCCATGTTCAAGAGTGACATACTGCTGACATGACTATAATATTGGTTCCATTTCCCCCCTCCATTTCTGGTGAGTACCCCAATTATTTTTGGAAACAAGCTTGAAGGGGATAGCATATGCTTGCGATGTAATTTTTTCCTTCAGAAAAATCCAACCTAGTACATTTTACGAGCCCTAGGAAGGAGGAACTCGAGTAGCGTCATTACGATGGAGTTCGATGTCATCAGTTTTCAATGAGTATGAAAAAGGAAAAACTCAACATCTTTTCATATATAGAGAGTTTGAAAAGACATCGGAAAACAAAACTCCAACAGTCCCTTTTCGTAGGTAGTCCCACAGATTCGAAAAGGTAGAAAACTATGTCTGAGAGAACCTCCTAGTCACGATAGGCTAGGGTATTCCTTTCTCATAAATTATCTATCCCAGCCCAAAAAAGGGGTAAAAGTATACTGGGTAGATTTCGTTTCACAGCCAATTTAACGAGCTCAAAATGACAAACAACTCGACAATATTTTCAGTTTTAGAGAGTCAGAAAAGAGCTGAAATTTGACTCCTCCTAGAGTAACTAGTGGTATTAAGGGTAGATACTGGTTCCAGTAATGGTGGAACTTCTCAGAACAAGATAAAGGTTAAGAGGTTGGCTAACAAGACCACTCATTGCAACGGTTCCTCAGGAACGGGTAAAACAACCAACTGAAGGCGTATGATTGGCCGAGCAGATGGGGACGATGGAATGAGAGAACAAAGGCTCATCTAGCGAAACGGGCTGATAAAATGGCAATCATAAGAGGTAAAATGCGAATGGTTTCATTTTTACACAAGCTTGAAATCAGGAAACTCTGCTTGAAGTTGGTTTCATTTTTACACAAGCTTGAAACAAAGATAAACTATGCTTGAAAAGGTTAAGCATGCCCCCAGCATGGTGACTCAATTCAAGGTACATGCCCCCCAAGCTTCAGTCCATATGAAAGACAGATGGAGTGAAGGCTTAAATTACGAGATCAATAGATAGACTCGACTGGGATTTTACAAGATCTTATCAAAGACTCGAATTGAACGGGAATATGTTTCATTGTTTTAACGAGTTTGACACATTAAAAGAACTATCCTCATAGCTAATTCATTTTTTAACAAGGTTGAAATAGAAGACGAACTATCCTTGGAAGAGCTTGTTTCATTTTTTAAGGATCTTGAGACAAGAAAATTAACTGCGCTCCGACCAACTTGTTTCATTTTTTAAGGAGCTTGAAACAAGAAAAATAACCCTGCTCCTACGAGCTTGTTTCATTTTTTAAGGAGCTTGACACAAGGAAACGAACTGTGCTCCATCCAGCTTGTTTCATTTTTTAAGGAGCTTGACACAAGAAAAATAACCTTGCTCCGAAGACCTTTCATGATGATGAATAAGAATTCATGGCTTCTAATAGGTTCTCATCCGATGGGAGAACAACATCTCAGAAATCAGGACCCAATGCCTCCAACACACAATGCACAATGGCACTATCACTAAATGTAGGCATGGGATAGGTAGCCACATAATTAACATGTGGCAGGGATGACACAAATGAAGGATAAAGATCTGGAAGGGATGGTGGTGGACTAGCTGCCATATTTGGACCAAAGAATGCAAGTTGATCGATGGTCGCGATCCAACCTTGGTGCAGAAAACACATCACACAAAAGAGGGAGGAGACAAGCGCTCCCATGGAATAAGTATAATCGCAGCCCAAGAGTAAATTAAAGTCCAAGGGGCCAGGAACAACCATCACATCCATATGGATAGTTTTCCCTCCCAAAGTAATAGGCAACTTCGAAAGGATCCCTAACGGTTGACTAGTTCCTCTATTAAACGCCAATAGATTCTACGTAACAGGAAAAACCAGTGGCGAACCGAAAGCTTTCCAAGTATTTGAGTATAAAATACTAACAGATGCGCCTTCATCTATAATGGTGTTGGGTATGACCAGATGGGAGGCCTATACCGTGATCTCAAAGGGCACATAAGAAGGAAGGTGATAACCTGCGAATTGACCCCAATCAAAGGAAGTGACCAAACTACTTGGAGGGGCTACCATCGAACCAAGATGGTCTTCCCTGGTGTTATGGTAGAAGAAGGAGTATCCTCTGCCACCTCCATCATGGAGGCAGAAGGAGTATCCTCCGGGACCTCCATCATGGGAGGCAGAGGAGTAGCTTCCAAAGGTACAGGGATGGGAGAATATTTCCCCAAGTCCGAGGAATCTGAAGAAACAAGAAGAAAATGAGGGATTTGAGATCTGCTCTCAATGGAAAAGACCTGGTGCACCGCAGACGGGGCCAGCTCAATCAATCCCATGACCAATGGTTGTTCAGTGATGGATTCATGATGGTGAATTTTCGGGGGAGTAGGATCAAGCAAGGATGACTCTTGACTGATCATTAAATCAACTAGTGAAGGACTCAAATAGATTTGTTGGTAACCAGCCAGAAGGCACAGTGCAGAAATAATCGAGTTGTCCAAAAGTCTCTTGGCTTCATCCATATATGGACAAAGGTGAATGGAATGGTGCTCTTCACACAACTTACAGGGATTGGGAAGCTTACCCTGCTTCTTAGGAGCTTTACCAGCACTAGCTGAAGACGTGCCCCCAAACTAACTCCCAGAAGCCAAAGGCAATAGCGGACGACCATTGTACCATAATTCGAGCACCTTGGGAATGCCAGGGAGATCTCGAAGAATATGGTTTCCCTGGCACAACATGCAAGGGAACTTAAATTTCCATGAAGGGTTGGAAGGTTCATCGAGAGAAGGTGTTTTATAAGAAAAAGCTGTAGAATTAGCCTCTCGCTTATCTGACTTCTTTTTCTTTGTCTTCTTCTTCTTCTTCTTCTTAGCCACCTAGGTACTAGAATCCAAACTTTCACCAAGAGAAGTAGAAGATGATGATGAAGAAACATGCAAAGAAGGGGAGAGGTCCACCTTTGAATCAACATGGCATTGCTTAGGCGAAGGAGTGGATGGTATGGCAGCCAGAACACTTGAGACTACAGAGGTTGAAAATAACCAAATAAGCAACCCAACAGTTAACCCAGGGAGGGATAACATGGCCATATAAGGAGCACCAATATTTCCTAAAGCAAGAAAAGGACTAGGAATCCCTCCAGAGGGGACTCCTTGATTGGAAAACTCTGGAAAAGTTGCCATCAGAAACGAACTTGAAATAAAACACTAAGGATAAAAATTCTAACCAGGAATATTTCGTGGGCGATTAATTTTTAAGACACCAAAACTAGACTCTGATGTTTCATATTTTAAGAGTCGAGAAACAAGTAAAAAGTGACTCTATCACTTTCAATTTGGACACGAGCTTGAAAGGACAAGAGATTGATGATATTTTTATTTAAAAGAGTCAGTAATGATCAAAGTGACTCCTCCAGTAATATAGGTAAATCGGTGTACCAAATATCCATGAACTGCCACATAGACCTTGGTAAAAATGAAAGAGAAATCAACCAAGGACTTAACGTACATGTAGGTAATCTCTACAAATTCTGTGTCCAGTGTATCATAGGTAAGAGGTGGCAGACTCAACTTCCTATGGATAAAGGATTTGCAACCTAATGGGGTCTCCGTTTATATACGCGACGGTACAGGGAGCACAAGTTTGTACTAGTGTTGTCTGTAGCCAGATGGTGAGCGATAGCTACTAGGCTTAAAGACACCGAAACACATCTCTACCTTAGATTACTAGATGTTCTATTAAGTTTCAATGCTGCCTTAGGTTAACTCAGTAAGATTTAAAATTGATCTTCAATTTACGTTTCGATTTCAAGGCCCTATCAAATGTTGGATCTCATAAAACCTCTAGATGCAAACTACATGCCACAAAATATCATTTGTTAAATTAAGATCTATCTACGAGAGAGTTGAGAGATTTCAAATGATAGCGAAATGAACACACAAAAACATCCACTATCAGTTTCAATGCAAGCTAATGAAACTAGAAAACTTGTCTCTAGAATTATACAACACTAGTAATGTGAAAATGCACTAAATAAATTAAAAACTAATGAAAACATCAATTTGAGAATGATAGAGAGATATCTGAAACAAAAAAAGTTCACTAAACTCAAACAAGCACAATTAAGACTGAAACCGATGACAAAATCCCTCAAAGTGAAGAAGAATCTTGAAAGAGACCTAAACAAGCTATGTAATCTAGGCTTGGAGCAACACAAAGTGAAACTGAACAAAAGAGAGGACAATTACTCAATAAACACAATGACTCAAGTAGATTCATAAATATGAATGCAAATAAGTAGAAACAAAGATGACCGGGAAAGAAAATACCCAAAACTCCCACGGGAGGCTCACCACACTGAAGCACCGAGAAACCCTAGGGCCAAAATGAAAAACTGACAGAAAAGGGCAAAAAACCAGGCCACAAGGGCTAAACATGGTCAAAAATTACTTCAAAGCACTCAAAAAATCAAAGAAAACAAACCAGGACCAAAACTCCAGCTCAGTGAGTCTAGAAACAGGCAAACCCTAAAACCAAGCAAGGTTGGCATGCCTATCTGGCTGTAATATGTGCCAAATAAGGGATGGCACAGGTGCCTAACTAGCAACTTGTGCCCTTTGGCTCGACTGTTAGAGGGATAACCATGCCAATCAGGTTTACCCTAGAAAATTATAAAAATAAACTGATAGAGGCTAGATCTTGTCTTTTAGGGGATGAACAGGGCTTTAACACCAAGGAAGGTGAACCAGAAAAGCAGACTAATCAAACAAAAAGCCAAAAAAAAACCCAATGGAGGAAGGACCAACTCCCACTGATCCCCAGTGGAGTCGGAAAATTGTTGTGAAGGTAAATCCCCTCTGTGGATAGAGGTGATTCCACTAGCCCTAGAGTGGGTCTAGCAACAATCGAAACATGAAAAGCTATTGATTCCTAGTTACAAAAGATAGAATCGCGATAGATCACTTACCGTGATTCCTTCGTTGTTGTTGTCGAAGAAGAAGTGGCGCTTTTGCTCCTTGCTAGACAGGCCACGATCCGTGAGGTCACTACATCCAGATACCTGTACACATACAAAGAAGAGACACAACATGCAACGTAATATTTTACACCTTATAACTATCGATCAGTTAGAGAGGAATGAATGAAATTGCATTATATAATGGACAAACACAATCATGGAACCAATAACAGAGTCATGTATATTAATATATGAGAGAACGATTACAACCAGTGCTCTGACGTTGTGATATTCCTTCGAGAGGATTCCAGTGGGACATGTCTCACAAAGCTCGTCAGGGATTTTAAAAAACTCTCTCTCTCTCACAGGGTTCTCCTTAGCTCTGCTCTTGATTGTCAGTCAGCTATAATTTCCTTCCCAAAATTTTAGCTAGCCAGCGAATGGAGACGGCAGGCTTTTATAGAGGGAGGAAGAGAAGTTGGGATCCCTATAATCATGGGGGAGAGTCCTATCTCTTAGGAAGGTTCCATGAGAGGTGGAAAACCACTTCCTAATTAGGAAGATTCGGAGCCAAACAACCCAACCTCTTTTTGATGATTCGTTCTGAAGTTGTTAGAATCAAAATTCTACCTTCTATTGTTAAAAAACATTCCCAAATAGGCTTGGTGCAGGCGAGACACATGGACAGAGCACCAAGTGGTGCGAGCCTAGTGTAACTTTTCCAGTTCAGCGCGAGTGATGAACTAGATACTCGCGCCAAGGCCAAAACATCTATTTTTAGGGTTTTTCATAGGAAATGTTCTTGAGGAGAATTATTGCCCTTATGCAGAAGGATGCCATCAAGGTGTTTTCAGGACATTTTACTATTGACAGGTCACAAGAATAGTCCTCCAATGCCTAGAATTAGGGATTTCAGGGATGGTGACAAAATTTTGTGTAACATCGGGCTTCCTCACAATGTGCGACATGGCCCTCCCAACCGAACAAAGGCACAAGGGAGAAAATGGAAAACTGGCCGCACGAACGAGCACAAGGCACCCAAGCTGTCATAACTTAGAAAATTTGATACGACTTCCCTAAAACGTAATGACCCGACCTCAACGTGTTTCAATGGGTGGCCTCACATGATGCAACATGACGTGCCCAACTGAACAAAGGCACATGGGATCAAACAACAAACGGGTTGCACGAAAAAATTAGAAATTTTGATACCACCACCCTAAAATGAAACGACCCGACCTGAACGCGTTTCATCAGACGCCCTCGCATGGTGCACCCGACTGAATGAAGGCACAAGGGAGAAAATGGGAAGCATGGCACTTGAACGTGTACAGGGCACCCAAGCAGTCACAACTTAAAAAATTTGATACGACCTTCCTCAAACAAAATGACCTGACCTGAATGTGTTTCATTGGGCGCCCTCGCACGACACGACATGGCCTGCCTAATAGAATGAAGGCATAAGGGAGAAAATGGAAAACGAGTCACACAAACTTGCACAAGGTGTTAGTCATCAGTAAATTTTACCTGTTCAAATGACTAGATGCTTATCCTAGATTTCTAGAAATAAAATTCAAGAATCTCGTGAGTTCTAGAAATCTCATTGCCTTCATTACCCTTAGGATAATTTTCTCACTACTCTACTACTCTACCAAGGCATGGCCAATATCTCACTCCCAGAAGACCAAATCATGGACTTATGTCCCTCATTATCACTATAATTACCACCTCTGACTTTATCACTCTGTTTCTGATTGCCTAAGCTTTCTACCTTTACACCTTGATTTTCCAAGTAGCCCAAACCTTTTCCCCTACTCACCAAGTGCCTCAAGTAGTGATCATTTTAAACTTCCTCTCTAGGCTCTTTAGGTAAATCAAAGATTTTAGTTTCTTGGATAGAAATGCATATAAAAGTTGTCAAAATCCTCTTTTACACCTCCAAACCCCGATTCAAGTTTTTAGTGAAACACCTAGTCCAAAGGAAATCCCAATAGGTCATATACGGTCTCCTAGGTTATGCATTTCTTTGGTTTCCTAACTCACTATTTTACATGTGCCCAAAGCTGAAATCAAATGAAAAATAAGGTGAGCTCGTGATTGTCCAAAGGGTATAAAAATCCTTCAAAAGGACCTCCTATATTAGATCATGAAGTATGTAAAAGGAAAATAGCTTATATTGAAGCATTTTTGCATGAATGCTTTATAATGGTTATCAACAGAAGAAAGGAAGGGTAAGAATATTAAACTCTTGAAGGATATCGACAGTAGAAGAGAAGTAACATGCCTAAGTTCAAAAAGAAGATCATGGTTTCATGACTAATTGGCTATTAGGTGTTGCCCAATGAACAACCCATACAAAGGATCATGAAGACAAGGATACATAAGCACAACTGTGCATGGATTAAAGATTCATTGAAACAAGAAATAATAGTGAGAGACCTCCTTGATAAAAGCAGGAAACGATTAAAAAATTATGACAGGGGATGACTTATAAGTCTTATTTAGTCACACTTCTTCACTACACCAAAAGGATATATTGAAAAATTATCAGTGTGAAGGACACAAAACTCTCATGTATAGTCAATTTCCTTGCAAAGGGTTAAAAAGGATAGATATGCATCAGCACCATAAAAAAAAAAACCAAAAGTTTCTAATAATGATAAATAAGGAAGGGAAAGGGGCCCTTAAAAGCTATAAGTCTAGAAAGGTAGGAAAAAGTGACCTAAAGGTCATCAAACTCCATTAAAGGTCAGAAGGTTTTCAGAGGACATTTCAAAGGAGGCCTCCATGGTTGAAATGAGATAAAAGGGGTTTTTATTTGTCATTACAGCAAAAAGGGACAAATTCTCAAAACAATATTAGTAAAGGTTGCCTAAATTTCAAGTACATTCAAAGGATGGTCAAAATCAGTACAAGGGAGCCTAATTTTTCTGTCAAATAAGAAAATCAAAGTGAACATGGGTTTCTACTATTAGGTGGGTAAGGTATCAAAACTCCCCAAAAAAAGTTTGAGAATACCAAAACCCTATTTTATGGCACCTCCCAGCAAGTCAGAAGTGGTCAAGGGAAAAGGTGTGTTTGGAAACATCCAGCAAAGGTCACTTTTTGTTTAAAATCACCTCCTACACAAAAGAAAATAAATATCAGTGAAAGTAAAAAGACCAAAAGAAAAACATTAGTCAAGGTGGGTTTTGTTTTTAATTTTTCAAGGGTATAAAAAAATCACAATTTTCATCACTCAACACCATTTTTTCATATGCAAAAAAGAGTGGAAGGATTTTAGGGGTTTTCAAGGTTTCTGGAAGAGTTTTCGGGAAAAAAATTGATTGTGCTGCACTCCTGAAAGGCCGTGCTACGCACCTATACATGCTTCCCATGTATTTACCGAAGGAGTGTTGCGTGCCTGTGTAGTAGCGCTACATACCTGTGTAGCCACTCTCCATGCATGAGGAACCCAACAACCTGTTAGCGTTCAGGCCTCTCCCAATAGTGTGTAGAAACCACCCGAACATTACGCTCTTGGGCGTTCATTGTGCAACAATGACATGATACCTCATGGAAAGGTGCTCGATGCTACACTCTTGTGCGTTTAGGGCTACCAACCACACGATACCTCGTGCAGAGGAACCCGATGCTAGGCTCTTGTGCATTCAGGGCTGCCCAGGAATACCCAATACCTCATGCTGGAGGACCCGACTACTCATTCAGAACTCGCCTGTGTTGCACTCCTACTGTCCATTCAAGGTTTCCCAACAGGTCGTGCAGATGGCGCTCGAATGCCCCATGATGCATTTATGAGCAGTGATCCCATGACCTCAAAGGGCAGCCAAGAGGATGAAAATGTGCCAAATAGTGATGATAACACCTCTAACCATGATAATAAATAAGATGACAATGTAGAAGACATGGACGAAGATGACAATGGTGAAGATCAAGGTAGTGATACTAGCATGGGAGAAAGTGAAAATGCCTCTCAAGAGAGGAGTCTTGATATCACCAAAGATGAAGTGAAACATGTTAAAAATTGTACTCTCACTTACCAAATAGGATCAAGGCAAGTGTTTGCTGCCTCTAATAGCCAAGGTCCCTTGAAATCTACTTCAGTTCAACCACTGGACAAAGGTAAGAAAAATGTGGAAGAATAAGAGGAAGATCATAAAAAAGAAAGAGAGTTTTAACTTATTCACATAAACAGTGATGTTGAGAATGAAACAAGAATTTCAAACTCCTTCCTCCAAGACAGGAATGCACAAATAGGGGACTTGGAAGCTGAATTAGAAAGAGAAAAGGATGTCATTCACTTCTATCAGATTAAAAACAAGAAAACGAGTGTCCAAGAGGCCATCCATGAAGCTAGAACACACAGGTACCAGAAAGAGGCTCAAAGGGCACAGGTGAAGTGGGCAGAATTCATGGGCACTTATGAGGAGAGTAGTGATGATGGAGGTCAAACTAGAAGGAGACCTAGAACTACGGGTCTAAGGAAATCATTGTCAAAGTAGAGACAAGAAGAATCAGCCCAAGAAGAACAACTTTCTCTCCAAGAACTCCTTGCACTAGAAATTGAACATGATAGGGAATCATGGCTTGAGAGGGCCAACATACACCTTGACGCCAATCTAGAGAAGGAAAAGAAAGACCTGGATTTACAAAGAATAATGACCAGGCATTATGCCCAAAGAAACCAATTTGCAAGGGAAAAACTTAAAAAGGCCCAAATTGAGATCCAAGAACTAAAAAGAGAAAAGAGGCAAGCTAACCTTAGTGTTTTGGCTCAAGCGTCTCTACAGCTCTTGTAAGACCCATGAGGCATACTTCCACCAAATTTGGGAGGTTTTTGACAAGAGTTGTGTTTTTTGCAAATTTTGAGGCTAGGAGCGCAGCACACCTAGTGCTATGCTATTTTTAAGGCCATATTCAAGAAGCAAGGCTTGAATTTTTGGGTTCAAAATCACCCATATAACATGCTTGAAAAGTTTCAGCGCAATTGGAGTTGTTTTGATCCCCCAAAAGGGTAACAAACACTCACTTTTTCACCATTCTGCCTATTTTTTAGGACATGTGCGGCTCTCCTACCATTCTTGGAATTTTCAATTTTTGGATAGGTTTTACGGGTGATATTGGAGAAACAAGGGTAGCTATGGAAAGTATACTTCAAGGGATTTCCAACAAGCCACCCAGGAGCCTTTTTCGACATCGGGAAGGCCTTCAAAACACTTCTTTAAGAAGACCCGTTTTTCCTATTCTTGTGTTGCGCTCCTGGCATAAACTTTTGTTTCAGAACAAAGTGTTGTGCTCCTGTGGTTGAAAGTAAAAGTTTGCATTTTGAAAGTTTTAGGAGGCTTGTCAGAGGCAAAAGGTCAATTTATTTGTTACAAATGGCCGAAAAGATACTTATTTTAGATATTTTTGTGCCTTGGGCCTTGCAAGGCCTCAAGGACAATAGAGATACTTCTGATTAGCCAATAGAATTCTAGATGTTGTTTTAGGTTTTCCTCCTCCTCGCTTGTTATATGGAGCATGAGGATTCATTGTAATAAATGGGATTTTGATGTGTTTGAGAGAAATACATGGTTTTTGGAAGTCGAAGAGAAATTTGGTGTTGTGGAGCTTGTGGATGATTTGCCTTGATTGATGTTGATGAAGGCTTGCTTGTAGGATCCGTGATTTTAGTTAATGGAGATGTATATCCTATTTGTTCATGTTTTCTAGTTGATCATTTGTCCATCTCTCTATATTTCAATATCTCAGAAGAGTATAGGATGAGAAATTTTGTTTCAGGCACCTCACTCCTCCTATTTGCCTATTGTCTTTATGTTTTCATCTACTGGTTTAGCTTAAGGAATTCTTAGTTTATCCTTAGGCACACCTAAGCTTGCCTATTTCATTATTGGATTAATATGCTAGTTTACAGATATGATTTACAATAAACCCTTCTTGTTTGATGCTATCTAAACTCTGTCTTAAAATCTCTCTTTGATGTATTGATTGTTTGGTTAAGCCAAAGAGGTCTTGTTTCGATCTTGCCCTTTGTATATGCTTATCAATTTGCCTCAAAGTTCTTTATAGTTTAATGAATGATGTTTAGGCCTTCCCTCTTCATTTATTGATGCTATTTGTATCTTATATGTTTTCAAATATTGAAAGTAGAATCATTGAAGTTAGATAAGTTTTCTTCCTTCCTTTGTTCCACTAGATTGTTTATCTTGAATGTTTATTTGTTTAAAAGTAGTGTCATCAAGTAAATGGTGTTCCCTATCTCATGATTAGTATCTTTTTCTTATCAGTATGCAAGACCCACTTGTTCATAGGTATTTGACAAAGGATTCTTCACTGCCTTTTTCCCTACCTTGTTTTCCCAAAACTTAATGTCCATCTCACCTCACACATAAACTTAAATATCCAGTGACTACACTAGATTAGCCCTGTGATGTACCCCGATTCATTACTGAGATATCAATGACTTCATAGAATCCATAGCCCAATGTTTGACAACCTCTCATTCCACTTATCACACTCAATCATCTTATCTCAACCAAACAAACAAAAAAACCCTACACTTAACAACTAGCCTAAAATCAACCATCTAAAGTGAACAAGTTTACATCCTTCACACACAATAGAGACTTTGAGTCCAGGAAGTCTAGGTACTAGGACTCTAAATACTAGTCTGATGTTACCCTGTGCATTTGGTCTACCAATTTTCTAAATCATGGGACCCTAACATAATGGTGATCAGCGTGGGACCATTCTGAGTAAGTACCAAGCTTAGACATCCTTAAGAAATTCAGAATCCCTTGATTGAAACAGTATCCTATGATTTATAGCTACCTCATCACTATCACTAACACAATGGTGATAATGATGCAAACTCTGATGTCAGTGAAAATCTAAGTATCCCTTAGGACTTCAGAAACCTTCATCAAATCATAGAGCACTCAACTGATAGCCAAGAGTATAACTCGGTTGTTTCACCATCCTAGAAAAATGATGACCCAATATTAGTACACTCATAAAAATCTTATAATTACTTAAGAGAACTCAGAAAACCCCAAAATATTCCTATATTTGCTTTTTGTTACTATTGGTGGTCGACCATAGATACATATCCTCAAAAAAAACTAAAAACATCCACCTGGTGACTCCACTTTCCTCCAGTAAGCCTTCTTTTTTTACTAGTATCCATAGGCTTCCTTAGGATTGTGTCAAATCAGCCCTGAGAAGTTTAGAAATATAGTCACACATAATGTGAGTTTAGCAAAAAAATTAAGAGGTAAAATTTTCAAAAAAGTTCAAAAAATTTCAGCCTTTCTAAATTTTGAGTTTGAAATCTGGCTTCATGAAGAATCAATACCAGATCTCATCTAGACCGAAACCCTCCTACTATAGTTGATGACCTAGAAAGGATTTTGTGGCAAAATTCTAAAACTGGAAACTTAACTACTATTGGAACCATTCATAAAGCAAGCTCTGTCCCTGAATAACTAACATCCTTGTAATATCCCCAGTTTTATTTGCACCATACTAGAAACCTTTTCAAAACCAATTCACTCAGTGAGATTGAGCATACTAACCTTGAGCTCATAGATTTACAATAGAGTTCTAGTAGAGAAGCCTCTCCTTCCACCCCACCTGATTTTCAGCTCCTCCACGACGTCATCTCTTTCCATACCAAATCTTCTCAGAATTAGTCCGCTGGTCTAAGCACTTTTTCCACACTCATCCATACCATCACTGTGAAAAACACCTCGCTTCATCCTACACCTCCCCTCACAAATACTCCGCTTGTAAATCTACCATTAGCTCCTATCATGGAAGCTTGGTATGCTCCCCTCGTTTTACCACAACCTTTGGTACCTTTCCCAAATGATTACCAGTCCAGAATTCCTCACTTTACCAGGGTTGAATCTACCACTACCCAACAACATGTAGATAGAATAAATGATGCTTTTGACTACATGGAATTAGAAGAAGAAACCATGAATATGAGGATGTTCGCCCAAAGCCTAGGAGGAGAAGCTAAAAAATGGTTTAATAACTTGACTCCCAACAACATACATGATCTCCCTTCCCTTTACCAAACTTTCATAAACAGTGGGAAGTCAAGGAAAACCCCCTCCAAATCCTTTCTGACTATAAAAATCTTAAGAGGAATATGGGAGAGAGTATCCAAGATTATCACACCAGGTTTAATAGTGTCTACAATGCCCTCCCACCTCACATGAAACCCCCAATAGGCCTTTCCTTAGATAAATTTCTGGAAGGTTTTGACCCAAACATGGCCTATCAGTTAAGAGAAAGAGAGCCCTTAACTTTAGAAGACATGCAAAAGGGAGCTATAAGTGTAGAGGCCAAACTAATTGAAAAGAGTGCTAGGCTATGATCAGAAAAAATGGTAACCTACAAAGATGAAACCATGCCCTCAACCTCCTCATCTAATTCCAAGATTGATAACCTACTTAGAACCATGGAAAGAATGATGGAGAGAATAAGCATAAGCAAAAGAGCACCTCCTAGAGAGAACCAACCAAATCCCCAAAACAAGAACCGAAATCAAAACTTTAAAAGAGACCCACCCCAAATCAGACAAAGGGAAAATGATAAAAAAATCAGGCCACCCTTCCAAGATAACTATGTAGATGAAGGGGAAAGAGATATCGAACATCCAGATGAAAATCACCTAACTTAATAGACTTTGATAACGAGGGTCATTTTTTCTCATAGAAGAAGAACAAGGTTTCTTCTCCTCAAATATGAAACAAAAAAGCTATGAAGACTCTGAAGACTGTGAGTTAGGATTGGAAAATTCCATAATGGAATTCCATAGGCAATATGATCTTACGAGCAAGAAAAACCAAGACAACTCCAAGAAAAACAACTTAGAAACTGTTGTTAGGAAAATCCCTGAAAACATTCTTAAACGAACATCAGACAATACAAACACCATGGCTAAGAAAATTGATCCTAATAAAAACAAAACTAGCCAACCAAGTGGTGACACGAGCTGCCCTAGTACCTCTACTAGTGGCCCTAAGAAAACAATTTTGACTAAAGCCCCAAATAAAAATCAGCAAATTAAAAATTTAGAAAAATTTATGGCTAATAAAAGTGATGTAAATATGTCTAAAACCCAAGTACCTTTCTGTTTCAAAGGAGAGATTGCTAAAATTAAGATAACCATACCTCTCATTGAACTGGTTGCTCAGGATATGTACAGGTCCCAAGTTTTGAAAGTTTTTAACATAGGGAACGATACAGACACACTAAAATTAACAGATGAAAAATATAAGCTGCTATTTGGTCCTGAAGTTGAGGGAAAATACGAAGAAGGAGTTGTCCTTCCTTTCTATGTTAGCTTAAAAATACATGAAAAAATATTACACAATGATATGTTAGACTCTAGTGCCTCGCACAACCTCACGCCTAAGGTAATAATGGATATATTAGGCCCAGAAATAACTAAGCCTTACAAGGACTTGTACTTATTCGATTCGAGCAGAGTCAAGTGTTTGGGTCTAATCAAAGATATTTGTGTCAATTTGGCACAAATGCCTGCTAAGAGTCTAGTTATGGACATTGTGGTTGCTGACATTCCCCCAAAATATGGCATGATTTTGTCCAAATCACGGGGAGCCAAACTTCAAGGAAACCTCCAAATGGATATGTCATATTCTACTATCCCTATATTCAATCAAACTAGGATATTATACCGAGAATCCCAAATGAAATATATGGTGAGTAGCATAGAGAGGCCTAGCAACACCCCGGTTCATTCCATTCATTCAAATTTGGATTCTTCTATATTGTATAATGAAAATGAGATTAGTGGACAAGTGAAAGAAGACGAGAAAGAAATAGACCCTCCAGAACATTCACACTCACCCTCAAATGAATAAAATGATAAACAAAACTCTAGCAGCCCTGAACAACAACTCAGTGACAAACATGAAGTAGAAACACTTTGGAACATGAGCTTTGATGGATCTTGTGGCAAGGTTGGTTCAAGAGCTAATGTCTGGATACATAACACAAATTAGGGTCATTATTACAGACTATAATTTCAGTGCACTAACAACAATGTAGAATAATTGTCATTAAAATCCAAGATTAAGAGAGTACAGAAATGCAGCCCTAGACCTCCTCAAAACTTTCGAGAAATATGAGCTCACTTACATTCCTAGAGCCCAAAATAGCCTCGCCAATGAGCTCGCCTTTGCTACCAGCAATTGCCAAATACCACCTGCAAACGAACAATACCCTACCAAAGTCAAACATTGTCCTACAGTGCCCGACAACATTAACCATTGGTATGTGTTTGAGGGTGATGAAAAAATTGATGATTTCCTACAATATAGGAATGAATTTACATTGATTAAATCTAGCTTAGAACATGAGGAAGATGTTCCTGCTGAAGATAAAGTTCATGAAACAAAGTTGCCATTTTTTGCTGATATAAATCTTCTCACACATCCTTATGAGGCTGAAATGTTTGAAGATCTAGACCAAAAGGACTTGGAAGTATTACAATGCAAAAATGACACATTTCCAAGAGGGCTTGCACCATTAGAAGAACTGTTCGACTTTAATGATGTTGCTAAAAAACCAAAGGTAGAATCTACCGAGACTGATGTTGAATAATTCAACATAAGAAACATAAAGGAACCCAAAATGATTAAACTCTCCAAGAACCTTCCTCCTCACATAAAATAGAAGTATATTGAGCTTTTTAAGGAGTTTAAATATGTGTTTTCATGGGGATATCAAGACATAAAATCTTATGACACAAACATTATTCAACACAAAATCCCTCTCAAGGAAAATCAGAAACCTTTCAAACAAAATTTAAGGAGAATAAAACCTATTTTAATACCTCTAGTTGAACAAGAAATTAAAAAGATGTATGATGTCAAGATAATAGTTCCCCTTATATAATCTGAGTGGGTTTCCAACCTTGTGTCAGTTAGGAAGAATACCTAGGAGATTAGACTTTGCATTGACTTTAGAAATTTTAACAGGTCCTCCTTGAAATATAAGTATCCCTTGCTTAAAATGGACCACATACTTCAAAAGGTAGTTGGCTCTAAGAGAATCTCACTGCTTGATGGTTTTTCTGGTTACAACCAAGTGCTAGTATTCTGAAGTGATAAGCACAAAACTGCCTTCACCACACCTTGGGGTACATTCATGTATGTTAAAATTCCATTTGGGTTTATGAATGCGGGGGCCACTTTCCAAAGGGCCATGGACATAGCCTTTTCCGAAGACATAGGCTACTTCATAGTCATTTATCTTGATGACATCACTATTTATTCTAATACTGATGAAGAATGAAGGAAAACTCCTAGGCCACATCATCTCTAAAGAGGGAATCAAAATAGACCCCAAAATTATTGAAGGCATATTGCAAATCAGCCATCCTAGAAACTTTAAGGAATTGCAGTCTTTCATTGGGAAAATAATTTTCTTAAGAAGATTTATCCCCAACCTTGTTGTACTTTTCATAAATATTACAAACATGCTTAAAAAATAAATAGGAGTTAAGCGGACTTTAGAAGCCAAACAATCTTTTGAACTAGTTAAGCAAGCACTCACCCAAACACCGGTCCTAATAAGTCCTAATTTCACCAAAGACTTCTATATTTTATCATTTGCCTATGAACATACCGTGGCTATTGTTTTATTACAAAAGAACATGATGGGGCAAGAAAAACCCATAGACTTCTTTATAAAAGCCCCTAGAGATTCTCCCCTAAAGTAAAACATCATGGAAAATTAGGCCTTTGCATTGATTAAAGCATTGAAATATTTTAGAGTTTATATATTTCATTCTCATGTCATAGCTTTTTTTCCTCACACAGTTGTCAAAGACATTTTAAATTAGGACCCAGATGGTAAAAGATGAAAGTGGATTTCTATTATTTTAGAATATGACTCAGAAATCATATCGAATAAATTGGTTAAAGGACAAGGGCTTGCAAAAATTATGGTTGAAACAAATCTCTAAGCATTGGATATGAATTTTGTTGATACTTTAGAAGAACAAGAAGAATGTACAGCCCCTCATGTTGACGAAATTTTTTTGAATTCATCTTGGTATGTTGATATTATTTATGTACTGTTTTATCTTAATGCTCCTCCTACCTTATCAAAAAGAAAAGCAAGATTCATAAAAGAAAAAGCTTTGAATTTCTGCATTTTAGATGGAATTTTATATTGGAAAAGTCTTATTCGTATATTGCTTAAGTGTTTGCTTGAGGATGATGTAGGAAAGATCATGCATGAATTGCATGAAGGAGAATGTGGGGGCCATCTTTACTGGAAAACAAAAGCTAACAAAATTCTTAGAGTTGTCTACTATTGGCCCACCCTTTTCCCTGACACCCACAAACTGGTCTTGACTTGCCATAAGAGCCAAATTTTTTATGGAAAGAGAAAAATCTTACCTTTACCCTTGCATCCTATCATTGTTGAAGCTCCTTTTCAAAAATGTGGTTTAGACTTCGTCGAAGAAATCCACCCTAGTTCATCTGCCCAACATAAGTGGATCCTCACTTCCACTAATTACTTCACCAAGTGGATAGAAGCCATCCCTTCTAGGAACGCCACTGATTTAGTCATTAACAGATTTCTTGAGACCATGCCCTCAACCTTCTCATTTGATTCCAAGATCGAAAACATACTTAGAACCATGGAAATAATGATGGAGAGAATAAGCATAAAAAAAGGAGCACCTCTTAGAGAGAACCAACCGAATCCCCAAAACAGGAACCGAAATCAAAAATTCAGAAGAGACCCACCCCAAATCAGACAAAAATAAAATGATCAAAAAATCAGGACACCCTTCCAAGATAATGATGTATATGAAGGGGAAAGAGATATTGAACATCCAGATGAAAATCACCTAAAATTAATAGGCTCTGATAACAAGGGTGATTTTTTTCTCACAGAAGAAGAACAAGGTTTCTTCTCCTCAAATCAAAACCAAACAAGCTATGAAGACTCTGAAGACTATGAGTTTTGATTGGAAAATGCCATAATGGAATTCCATATACATTATGATCTTAGGAGAAAGAAAAACAAAGACAAATCCAAGAAAAAAAACTTAGACACTGTTGTTAGGAAAATCGGCGAAAACATTCTTAAACGAACAACAGACAATACCAACACCATGGCTAAGAAAATTGATCCTAATAAAAAAAAAAATATCCAACCAAGTTGTGACACGAGATTCCCTAGTACCTCTACTAGTGGCCCTAAGAAAAATCTTTTGACCAAAGCCCCAAATCAAAATCAGCAAATTAAAAATGTAGAAAAATTTATGGCTGATAAAATTGATGTAAATATGTCTAAAACCCAAGTACCTTTGAGTTTCAAAGGGGAGATTGCTAAAATTAAGATAACCATACCTCTCATTGAACTGGTAGCTTAGGATATGTACAACTCTCAAGTTTTGAATGTTTTGAACTTAGGGAATGATACATACATGCTAAACTTAATATATGACAAACCAAAACTGCTATTTGGTCCTGAAGTTGAGGGAAAATACCAAGAAGGAGCTATCCCTCCTTTCTATGTGAGCCTAAAAATACATGAGAAAATATTACACAATGCTATGTTAGACTCCGGTGTCTCGCACAACCTCACGCCTAAGGTAATAATGGACAAATTAGGCCTATAAATAACTAAGCCTTAGAAGGAATTGTACTCATTCAATTCGAGTAGAGTCAAGTGTTTGGGCCTAATCAAACATATTTGTGTCAATCTGGCACAAATACTTGCTAAGAGTCTAGTTATTCACATTGTGGTTGTTGACATTCCCCGAAAGTATGGCATAATTTTGTCAAGATCACGGGGAGTGAAACTCCAAGGCAACCTCCAAATGGATATGTCATATTATACTATCCTTGTCTTCAATCAAACTAGTAGATTATACCGAGAATCCCACATGAAATATATGGTGAGTAGCCCAGAGAGGCCTAACAACACCCCAGTTTATTCCATTCATTCAGATTTGTATTCTTTTATCTTATATAATGAAAATGAGATTGGTGGACAAGTGAAAGAAGACGAGAAAGAAATAGACCCTCCAGAACATTCACACTCACCCTCAAATGAATAAAATGATAAACAAAACTCTAGCATCCCTGAACAACAACTCAATGACAAACATGAAGTAGAAACACTTTGGAACATGAGCTTTTATGGATCTTGTGGAAAGGTTGGTTCAGAAGCTAGTGTCTGGATACATAACACAAATGAGGGTCATTCTAATAGACTATAATTTCAGTGCACTAACAACACTGTAGAATATGAGGCTCTCCTCCTTGGCTAGCACTTAATTGAAGACTTGGGAGCTAAGAAAATATCAACCCAAGGAGGTTCAGAATTTTTCATTAAACAAATAAAAGGTGAATACTCGACCAAAAATCCAAGATTAAGAGAGTACAGAAATGCATCCCTAGACCTCCTAAAAAATTTCGAGAAATATAAGTTCACTTACATTCCTAAAGCCCAAAATAGCCTCGCCAATGAGCTCGCCTTTGCTGCCAGCAATTTCCAAATACCACTTGAAAACGAACAATACCCTCAAAGTCAAACATCGTCCTATAGTGCCCAAAAGCATTAACCATTGGCAGTTGCTTGAGGGTGATGAACAAATTGATGATTTCCTACAATACTGGAATGAATTTAAATTGATTAAATCTAGCTTAGAATATGAGGAAGATGTTCATGCTGAAGATAAAGATCATGAAATAGAGTTTCCCTTTTTTGCTGATATAAATATTCTCACACATCCTTATGAGGCTGAAATGTGTGAAGATCTATACCAAAAGGACTTGGAAGTATTAAAATGCAAAAATGACACATTACCAAGAGGGCTTGCACCATTAGAAGAACTGTTCGACTTTAATGATGTTGCTAAAAAACCAAGGATATAATCTACCGGGACTAATGTTGAAGAATTCAACATAGGAAACATAAAGAAACCCAAAATGATTAAACTCTCTAAGACCCTTCCTCCTCACATAAAACAGAAGTATATTTAGCTTTTTAAGGAGTTTAAGTATGTGTTTGCATGGGGATATCAAGACTTAAAATCTTATGACACAAACATTATTCAACAAAAAATCCCTCTCAAGGAAAATCAGAAACCTTTCAAGCAAAATTTAAGGAGAATAAAACCTATTTTAATACCTTTAGTTAAACAAGAAAATAAAAAGATGTATGATGTTAGGATAATAGTTCCCCTTATATAATCTGAGTGGGTTTCCATCCTTGTGTCAGTTAAGAAGAATACTGGGAGAATAGACTTTGCATTAACTTTAGAAATCTGAACACATCCTCCTTTAAAGACAAGTATCCGTTGCCTAAAATGGACCATATACATCAAAAGGTAGTTGGCTCTAAGATAATCTCATTTCTTGATGGTTTTTCCGGTTACAACCAAGTGCTAGTATTCTGAAGTGATCAGCACACAACTGCCTTCACCACACCTTGGGGAACATTCATGTATGTTAAAATGCCATTTGGGTTGATGAATTTGGGGGGAACTTTCCAAAGGGCCATAGACATATCCTTTTCAGAAGACATAGGCTAATTCATAGTCATTTACCTTGATGACATCACTATTTATTCTAAGAATGACGAAGAACACTTAGTCCACTTGAGAAAGGTTTTCGAAAAATGTAGGAAATATGGCCTATCTTTGAATCCCAAGAAAAAATCGTTTGGTCTCGAGGAAGGAAAACTCCTAGGCCACATCATCTCTAAAGAGGCAATCAAAATAGACTCCAAAAGGACTGAAGGCATATTTCAAATCAACCATCCCATAAACATTAAGGAATTGCAGTCTTTCATTGGGAAAATCAACTTCTTAAGAAGATTTATCCCCAACCGTGCTGAAATTTTGAGAAATATTACAAACATGATTAAGAAACAAATAGGAGTTAAGCAGAATTTAGAAGCCAAACAATCTTTTGAAATGGTTAAGCAAGCACTCACCCAAACACCAGTCCTAATAAGTCCTAATTTCACCAAAGCCTTCTACATTTTCACATTTTCTTCTGAACATACCGTGGCTGCAATTTTATTACAAAAGAACATGATGGGGCAATAACATCCCATAGCCTTCTTTGGAAAAGCCCCTAGAGATGCTCCCCTAAAGTACAACATCATGGAAAAGTAGGCCATTGCATTGATTAAAGCATTGAAAGATTTTAGAGTTTATATATTGCATTCTCATGTCGTAGCTTTTGTTCCTCACAGAGTTGTCAAATACATTTTAAATTAGGACCCAGATGGTAAGAGAGGAAAGTGGATTGCTATTATTTTAGAATATGACTCAGAAATCAGACCCACTAAATTGGTTAGAGGACAAGGGCTTGCAAAACTTATGGCTGAAACAAATCTCCAAGCATTGGATATGAATTTTGTTGATACTTTAGAAGAACGAGAAGAATGCATAGCCCCTCATGTTAAAAAAACATTTTTGAATTCATCTTGGTATGCTGATATTCTTTATGTATTGTTTTATCTTAATGCTCCTCCTACCTTATCAAAAACAAAAGCAAGATTCCTGAAATAAAAATATTTGAATTTCTGGATTTTAGATGGAATTTTATATCGGAAAAATTATATTGGTATATTTCTTAAGTGTTTGCTTGAGGATGATGCAGGAAATATCATGCATGAACTACACGAAGGAGAATGTGGGGGCCATTTTTAGTGGAAAACCAAAGCTAACAAAGTTATTAGAGATAGCTACTATTGGCCCACCCTTTTCCCTGACACCCACAAACTGGTCATGACTTGCCATAAGTGCCATATTTTTTATGGCAAGAGAAAACCCTTACCTTTACCCTTGAATCCTATCATTGTTGAAGCTCCTTTTCAAAAATGGGGTTTAGACTTCATCTGAGAAATCCACCCTAGTTCATATGCCCAATACAAGTGGATCCTCACTTCCACTGATTACTTCACCAAGTGGATAGAAGCTATCCCTTCTAGGATCAATATCCTATCTAGATTTGGTTGCCCCAAAAATATCATCAGAGACAATGTTGTTGCCTTTGCAGCCAAAAGAATGGTTGAATTTTGTTATAAATATCACATCACCTTGGGAAATTCCACAAATTATTACCCTCAAGGTGATGGGCTAGCTGAGCCTTCTAATAAAATCTTGGTCAACATCATTAAGAATATTCTGGAATAGAATAAAAAAGCATGGCATGGCAAACTAGTACATGCACTATGGGCTGATAGACTAACCACCGAGAAATCAATCGGTATGTCTCCCTATCAACTAGTGTATGGAGTGGATGCCATTTTCCCAACATCTTAGGGAGTCTCGGTGATGAAACTGCTACAAGAAGTGCAATCAGAAGATAATGACATGAAAAGGAGGCTGAACCAAACTATCCATTTACAAAAACAAGAGAGGAGGTTTACAAAAGGACTCAGGTAGTACAAGAGAAAATGAAGAAAATATTTGATAGAAGGACCAAGCACAATGATTTCCATATTGAAGATAAAGTGTTGAAATGGGACTCATGGAGAGAATACAAAGGCAAATATGGCAAGTTTGAAAACTTGTGGAAAGGGCCATTCATTATCAGGTCAACTAGAGGAAACAATGCTTTCAAAAAGAGGGTAGATTCAAAAAGAAGGTGCAGCCCCGTACCCAAAAAGTAGTAGTAATGAAATTTTGCAAGCCTAAATGCCAGTACTGGTGAAAAAAGAATGTCCTGTTCAGTCATCTATCTTAATCATGGCTGAACATGTTTTAAATTTATTGTTGATAAGTTAGTGAAAGAATGTTGGTCAAAAATCATTTAAGCTTGACTTGTAAAAAGAAAATATATTAGGAATGAAAGATACTGGTTCCACATGCTTAAATCTGAACCAAGGAGAAGGATAGGGATGATTAGAAAATGATGAAACATAGCCCTCACACCTTCTAGTTTTGTTTTCTTATGAAAATAATGTTTGTGCGCATCTTGTCTCAATGCCACAACTCATGGTGAATCAGATTTTCTAATCCTGGTTCAATTCATGTTTAAAATTTCTTGTCAATATATTAGAGAATGAATTCTGTCATATTGCTTAATCTTGACAGTAAAATACTCTAGGTAGAGAATAAGGAGAGTTCACTAGCATAATCTAAACTCTTGGAAGAAATAAGTGTAGAAGTAGATAATTTGTTTTTGTTTTCAAAAAATAAAAGGATGTCAATGGGTTTTCCAATTCAAGTGCACCCAAGGAAGATAAAATGTTAGGAAAATAGGTTGGGTAGGTAAAGATGAAGTTGAGCTAATCATGCTTTCAGATTATCAAAATCACTACTTCAAGGAAGCAGCAGCAAAATAAAGGAGGAAAAATATTCCCAATGGATGAGGAACTGGTCTACATAAACCAAGAGATCTGAAATTCTGGACACCTCCTGAAAAGGAGCTGCCCCCCCAAGTGGATCCACTGTTAGTCATCAGTCAATTTTACCTATCCAGCCAACTAAATTCTTATCCTTTATTTCTAGAAACAAAATTCAAGAACCTCGTGAGTTCTAGAAATCTCACTGCCTTCATTACCCTTAAGATAATTTTCTCACTGTTCTACTTCTCTACCAAGGCATGGCCAATCTATCACTCCCAAAAGACCAAATCATGGACTTATGTCCCACATTCTCACTATGGTTACCACCTCTAACTTTACCAATCTGTTTTTGATTGCCTAAGCCTTCTACCTTTACACCTTGATTTTCCAAGTAGCCCAAACCTTTTCCCCTACTCACCAAGTGCCTCAAGTAGTGATGATTTTAAAAATCCTCTCTAGGCTCTTTAGGTAAATTGAAGATTTCAGTTTCTAGGATGGAAATGCATAAAAATTTGTCAAAATCATGTTTTACACCTCCAAAACTTGATTCAAGTTTTCAGTCAAACACCTAGTCCAAAGGACATCCCAATAGGTCATATAGGGTCTCCTAGGTTATGCATTGCTTTGGTTTCCTAACTCAATATATTAAATGTGCCCAAAGGTGAAATCAAATGAAAAATAATGTGAGCTCATGATTTTTCAAAGCGTATAAAAAGCCTTAAAAAGGACCTCCCAGATCATATCATGAAGTCTTCAAAAGGACAATAGCCTATATTGAAGCATTTCTATAGGAATGATATATAATGGTTATCAATAGAAGAAAGGCAAGGTAAGAATATTAAACTCCTCAAGGATATCCATAGAAGAAGAGAAGCAACATGCCTAAGTTCACAAAGAGGATCTTGGTTTCATGACTAATTGGCTATAAGGTGCTACCCAACAAAGAGCCCATACTAAGGATCATGAAGACAGAGATACAGAAGCACAAATGTGCATGGATTAAATATTAATTGAAGCAATAAATCATAGTGAGAGACCTCCTTTATTACAATAGGAAAATATTAAAAAATCATGATAGGGGATGACTTATAAGTCTTATTTAGGCACACTTTTTCACTACACCAAAAGGACAAATTGAAAAAGTATCAGTGTGAAGGACACATAACTCTCATGTATAGTCAATTTCCTTGCAAAGGGTTAAAAAGGACAGAGATGCATCAGCACCATCAAACACAAAACCAAAAGTTTCTGAGAATGATAAATAAGGAAGGGAAAGGGGCCCTTAAAAGCTAGAAGTCTAGAAAGGTAGGAAAGTGTGACCTAAAGGTCATAAAACTCCATTAAAGGTCAAAAGTTTTTCAGAGGACATTTGAAAGGAAGCCTCCATGGTTGAAATGATATAAAAGGGGTTTTTATTTGTCATTATAGGAAAAAGGTACAAATTCTCAAAACAATATCAGTAAAGGTTTCCTAAGTTTTCAAGTACATTCAAAGGATGGTCAAAAGTAGTATGAGGGAGCCTAAATTTTCTGTCAGATAAGAAAATCAAAGTGAACATGGGTTTCTATTATTGGGTGGGTAAGGTATCAAAACTCACAAAAAAGAAGTTTGAGAAGACCAAAACCATGTTTTATGGCACCTCCCAATAAATTTAGAAGTGGTCAAGGGAAAAGGTGTGTTTGGAAACATCCAACAAAGGTCACTTTTTGTTTAAAATCATCTCCTGCATAAGAGGAAAGAAATATCAGTGAAAGTAAAAAGACCAAAATAAAAAAATTAGTCAAGGTGGGTTTTGTTTTTAATTTTTCAAGGGTATAATAACATCACAAGTTTCATCACTCAACACCATTTCTTCATATGCAAAAAAGAGTGGAAGGAGTTCAGGGTTTTTGGCACAGTTTTTGGGCAAAAAAATGATTGCGCTGCACTCCTGAAAGGCCGCGCTACGTGCTTGTACACGCTGCCTATGTATTTTCCAAAGGGGCACTGCACACCTATGTAGCAGTGCTACACACCTGTGTAACCACTCCGCATGCAGTAGTAACCCAACACCCTGCCACCGTTCAAGCCTCACCCAATGACGTGTAGATACTGCCTGAGTGATAAACTCCTGGGCATGCAGCCTGTAGTAGCCACACGATACCTTGTGCAGAGGCACCCAACGCTGCACTCCTACGCGTTCAGGGGTGCCAGCCACAGGATACAATGTGCAGAGGCGCACGATGTTGCACTGTTGCACGTTGAGGGTTGCCCAAGAGGACCTGATACCTCATGCAGGAGGACCCGACTACTCATTCAGAACTCGCTCGTGCTACACTCCTGCTGTCTGTTCAGGGCTCTCCAATAGGTCGTGTAGAAGGAACCTGACTGCCCCATGATGCATTTATGAGTAGTGATCCCATGACCTCAAAGGGCAGCCAAGAGGATGAAAATGCACCAAATAGTGATGATGACACCTCTAACCATGACAACAAAGAATATGAAAATGTAGAGGACATGGAAGAAGATGCCAATGGTGAAGATCAAGGTAGTGATAATAGCATGGGAGAAAGTGAAAATGCCTCTCAAGAGAGTAGTCTAGATATCACCAAAGATGAAGTGAAACATGTTAAAACTTGTACTCTCTCTTACCAAAGAGGATCAATACAAGTTTTTTATGCCTCTAAGAGGCAAGGGACCTTGCCATCTACTTCAACTCAACCACTGGACAAATGTAAGAAAAAAATGGAAGAAGAAGAGGAACATCATGAAAAATAAAGAGAGTTTGAACTTATTCACATAAACAGTGATGATGAGAATGAAACAAGAATTTCAAACTCCCTCCTCCAAGACAGCGATGCACAAAACAAGGACTTGGAAGCTGAATTAAAAAGAGTGAAGGATGCCATTCACTTCTATTAGATGAACAACAAGAAAATGAGTGTTCAAAAGGCCATCCATGAAACTAGAACACTCAGGTATCAAAAAGAGGCTCAAAGGGCATAGGTGAAGGTGGAAGAATTCATGGGAACTTATGAGGACAGTAGTGATGAGGGAGGTCAAACTAGAAGGAGACCTATAACTATAGGTCTAAGGAAAGCATTGGCAAAGCAAAGAGAAGAAGAATCAACGCAAGCAGAACAAATTTCTCTCCAGGAACTCCTTGCACTAGAAATTGAACATGATCGGGAATCATGTCTTGATAGGGCTAACATATAGCTTGAGGCCAAGCTATAGAAGGAAAATAAAGACTTGGATTTACAAAGAATAATGACCAAGCATTATTCCTAAAGAAACCAATTTTCAAGGGAAAAACTCAAAAGGGCCCAAATTGAGGTCCAAGCACTCTAAAGAGAAAAGAGCCAAGCTAACCTTAGTGTTTTTTCTCAGGATTATCTACATGTCTCCCAAGACCCATGAGGCATACTTCCACCAAATTTGGGAGGTTTTTGACAAGATTTTGTTTTTTGAAAATTTTGAGGCTAGGAGCGCAGCACACCTGGTGCTATGCTCTTTTTTAGTGCATATGCAGGAAGAAAGGCTTGTATTTTTGGGTTCTGTATCACTCATATAACATGCTCGGAAATTTTTAGCTCAATTGGAGTTTTTTTTTGTCACTGAAAAGGGTAAAAAACACTCATTTTTTCACCATTCTACCCACTTTTCAGGACATATGTTGCACTCCTACCAGTCTTGGAATTTTCATTTTTTTCATAGATTGGAGAGGTCATATTAGAGAAAAAAGGGTAGAACTGGAAAGTACACTTCAAGGGATTTCCAACGAGCCATCACAAAGCCTTTTCTGACATCGGGAAGGCCTTGAAAACACTTCTTTAAGAAGACACATTTTTCCTGTTCCTGTGCTACGCTCCTAGCATAAACTTTCATTTTAGAACACAGTGTTGCGCTCCTGTGGTTGAAAAGTAAAAATGTGCATTTGGAAAGTTTTAGGAGGCTTTTTAGAGCCTAAATGTCAATTTATTTTCTACAATTGCCCAAAAAGATATTTATTTTAGATATTTTTATGCCTTAGGCCTTGCAAGGCCTCAAGGACAATAGAGATACTTCCGATTAGCCAATAGAATTCTAGATGCTATTTTAGGTTTTCCTCCTCCTTGCTTGTTATATAGAGCATGAGGATTCATTGTAAGAAAGGGGATTTTGATGTGTTTGAGAGAAATACATGGTTTTTGGAAGTTGAAGAGAAATTGGGTGTTGTGGAGCTTGTGGATGATTTGCCTTAACTGATGTTGATGAAGGCTTGCTTGCAGGATCCCTGAGTTTAGTTAATGGTGATGTATCTCCTATTTTTTCATGTTTTCTAGTTGATCATATTTCCATCTTTCTATATTGTAATAGCTCAGAAGAGTATAGGATGAGAAATGTTGTTTCAGGCACCTCACTCCTCCTATTTTCCTATTGTCATTATGTTTTCTTCTATTGCGTTAGCTTAAGGAATTCTTAGTTTCTCCTTAGGCCCACCTAAGCTTGTCTATTTCATTATTGGATTAATATGATAGTTTAAAAATATGATTCACGGTAAGCCCTACTTGTTTGATGCTATCTAAACTCTGCCTTGAAATCTCTCTTTGATGTATTGATTGTTAGGTTAAGCCAAAGAGGTCTTGTTTCGATCTTGCCCTTTGTATATGCTTATCAATTTGCCTCAAAGTTATTTATAGTTTAATGAATGATGTTTAGGCATTCCCTCTTCATTTATTGATGCTATTTTTCTCTTATATGTTTTCAAATCTTGAAAGTAGAATCATTGAAGTTAGATAAGTTTTCTTGCTTCCTTTGTTCCACTAGATTGTTTATCTTGAATGTTTATTTGTTTAAAAGTACTATCATTGAGTAAATGGTGTGCCCTATCTCATGATTAGTATATTTTTTTTATCAGTATGTAGGAACCACTTGTTCATAGGTATTTTACAAAGGATTCTTAACTTCCTTTTGCCCTACCTTGTTTTCCCAAAACTTAATGTCCATTTCATCTCACACATAGACTTAAAGATCCATTCACTACACTAGATTGGCCCTGTGATGTACCCCGATTCACTATTGAGATATCAATGACTTCATAGACTCCATAGCCCAATGTTTGAAAACCTATCATTCCACTTATCATACTCAATCATCCTACCTAAACCAAACAAACAAAAAAACTCTACACTTAAAAACTAGCTTAAGATCATCCATATAAAGCGAACAAGTTTACATCCTTCGCACACAATAGAGAGAGCCCTCTCCCAGTCCAGGAAGGCTAGGGCTTAGGACTCCAAAGAATGGTCTGATGTTACCCTGTGCATTTGGTCTACCAATCAGATAAATCATAGGACCCTAACATAATGGCGATCATGGTGGGACCTTTTTGACTAAGTACCAAGCTTAGACATTCTTAAGAAATTCAGAATCCCTTGACTGAAATAGTATCCTATGATTTATAGCTACCTCATCACTATCACTAACACAATGGTCATCATGATGCAAACTCTTATGTCAATGAAAATCAAAGTATCCCTTAGGACTTCATAAACCTTCATCAAATCATAGAGCACTCAACTGATAGCCAAGAGTAGAACCTGGTTGTTTCACCATCCTAGGAAAATGATGACCCAGTTGTAGTACACTCATATAAATATTAGAATTAATTAAGAGAACTCATAAAACCATAAAATATTCCTAGTTTGGCTTTTTTTCAGTATTGGTGGTGGACCATAGACACATATCCTCAAGAGAAACTAAAAACATCCACCTTGTGACTCCACTTGCCTCCAGTAGGCCTTCTCGTTTTAATAGTATCCATAGACTCCCTTAGGATTGTGTCAAATCAGCCTTGAGAGGTTTAGAAATATAGTCACACATTGTGTGAGTTTAGAAAAAAACTAAGAGAGGTAAACTTCCCAAAAAGTTCAAAAAAATTCAGCCTCTCTAAATTTTGAGTTTGAAATCTAGCTTCACGAATAATAAATACTAGATCTCATCCGTACCCAAAACCTCCTACTATAGTTGATGGCCCAGAAAGGATTTTGTGGAAAAATTCTGAAACTAGAAACTTAAATAATGTTGGAACCATTCATAAAGCAAGCTCTATACCTAAACAACTCACATCCTTGTAAGTTCCCCAGTTTGACTTCCACCATAGGAGAAACATTTTTAGAACCAAGGCACTCAGTTATATTGACCATACTAACCTCAAGCCCATAGATTTGTAGTAGAGTTCTACTAGAGAAGCCTCTCCTTCCACCCCACCTGATTTTCAGCTCCTCTACCACTTCAGCTCTTTCCATACCAAATCTGCTTAGAATCAGTCTGCTGGTCCAAGCAATTCTACCACACTCATCCATACCATCACTGTGCAAAACACCCTGCTTCATCCTACACCTCCCTTCACAAATCCTCCACTTAATCCACCTTTAGCTCCTATCATGGCAGCTTGTTATGCTCCCATGGTTTTGTTAGGCCTCAGTAGTTTGCAAGACTGGCAAGTACAAATTTTGTAGAGCCTACTTCAAAAGCACTTTGGAATATGAGGATCTAGCCATCCTAGATTCAAAGAGGGATTTATCTATATATTTTCTTTCGAAGGATATTTCTTGAAGCTCAAGTATGATTTTAGGCTAGTTATGAAGAACAAGATTATTTGCTTGTTTTGGTTGGGTAGGATAACATGAAGATGAAGGAAGTCTGTATGAAGGGTGAAGGTGTGAGTAAGTGACAGAACGGTTCAGCTGATAAGATAAGCAAGGGATAGCATTAACCCATTTGGCTATAGAGTCATACTAGGATTTAATTGTACAACAAGGTTCAAGAGTGGTCCATGGGGAAAGTCATCTATGTCTAAGGATCTCTTTAAGTTTATTTTATGGAATGATACAGTAAGAGTATTGTGAAGGAAGTAAACACACAAGAAAAACAAAGGACATCCTAAGATCAGGTAAGTACTTTTAAACTAGCCTTCTTTTGACATGCACTTAATAGAAAGACACAAAGTAACCTAAGATCAGGTAAGTACTTTTAAACTAGCCTACTTTTGATATACTTTCAAGAGAAAACATTAAAAAAAAAAAATATCTTAAGATCAAGTAAAGATTTTTAAATTAGCCTACTTTCAGCATATTCTCAAAGGAAAACATTCATGATAAACATAAAAATAGTCTAAGATCATGTAACTACTTTTAAATTAGCCTGCTTTCAACATACTCCTAAGGGAACTTTTCAAAGTCATTGTTGGAGATAAACTATAGGACATGGCTAACCATAAACTTCTCTAGCTCAAATTTAATTAGCAGAATTTTCAAGAACATTTAAAGACAATATCTCAAGTTGTACTCAAGAAACATGGGCTTACCAACACTTCAATGGCTATACTCTATTGAATTATCCTCAAATAAACAATCAATAGAAAACATAAAGGATAAATATTTATCAGTGATATTTAGGGTACTTTCAGAAGTAAATCATAATCTATGCTTTTTGTTCTTTATCAGAGAAAGTGGACAAAATGAAAACACAAATAAAATAATAATTACAGTGAGAATAACATCACCATTGACATGGACCAGGATCCCATAAATCAACTATTGTATTTTATGTTCAAACTAGTTACAATATTCAAGTCCAGTGGGTCTTTACAACTTCAAACTTCTCATTTCAGCGTATGTATCTTCAATTCCTAACAAAGCTACAGCATGCTTCAACAACTATTTACATTAAAAAAGTATCCAAAGACCAACCCGTATACTATCTTCTAGAGAAGTATTTATAGAAGAATGAGGAGGTGGAGTGAAAGAAAGCCCTACCTGTTCAATTAAGGCAGAGTTAGTGCTTCTCAACCTTTGAAGGGCCAAATGGACAAGAAAAGACATGTATTAACTCTGCTAATTTATTATTACATTAAATTTCATCAACTTCAGTCACTTTTTTGACTTTGGGGGCATTTTGTAGGCTGACGATTAATTCTGAGCTGTCTTTGACATAATATCTCTGACTGTGTATTCATTGTGTATTCTTTTGAGGGAATAAGCCTGTAGGTGGCATTTTTGGCTTTAATTGTCTCACTGATGTGGTATTTGGAGGCTTCTTAGTTGATTTCTTGACTTATGTGGCTTTTAAACACTGATTTAACCTTGGTTCTATGTTTTAAGGCTTTATAATCATCCTCAGAGCCTTTAAACCTTTTCAACTAACTTTATCTTCAAAAACCGTGCTTTATTCCTTTAAACTGTGGGATTAAATCTTTTGATTTTTCAACTTTGCACTTTAATATTTTATGTTTAATTCCTGATACTCTTTCCTGATCTTTATTAACTTCATTTGTTCACTGACAGGCGCTTTCTTGGTGCGCTGGACGACTTTCATTGAGTAAACCAATGCTCATAAAAAACTGGAAAAACATGCATTTTGGAGCATTTTGTCCCTTATTTCTTTTAATCAGACTCTAAGGATCGTTACCCTCAGTCTTTGTCCCTTTATGTACTTTGGGTTGGCTTTGTGTCATAAAAACGCCATGAAACCTGCAAAAACATAAATTATTATAAAACCCTCTAGTATTGGCATACACTGCTTATAGAGGCTCAAAGGAGGTGGAAAGGAGTAGTGAGGAGGAGTGGAGGAGGTTTCAGGGGGAAAAGTCCATGAAAACCAGTTTAAAAACTATATTTGGCACAAAAATGGGCAAAGTGGTTTCTGGAAAACCACCAGCAGTTTTCGCGCAATAAACGAGCGATAAGTGGTTTTTAATAAAATAAATGTGATCTAATTAAAATGCGCCACACGTTCTCCATAAACCACTCTTTTCATGCAGTTAATGTTCGATTGCGTTTTTTGGGAAATGAGCGTGAAAAATATCATAACCGCTAGATATGGGGGTACAGATCCAACGGTTAGAAAGGAACGCGATGGGAAAGGTTCACGACAGGAGCTTTAGTGGAAGCCAGGTGTCATCATAGGATTGGGGGAGCAGTTCACGTAGAGGATGGTAGGTCTCGACAGAGTTGGGGAGGGCCTATTGCATCGGCGGGGGAATGGGGGGCGGGGTAATGTAAATATAACAACACCGATGCGACATAAATTTGCGATTCGATGATTGCTGGCATAAGGTCACAGGTGTTAGTCACATGATGCAGAAGGTTTAAGAGCTCAGGGGCTTAAGGCCTTTAAAAGGGTGGAAGAGGTATTTTAAGGGTTTTTAAGGTTTTTCCAAGTTCTGGTAGAGAAAAAAAGCAGGGTTTTAAACCATTTGAAAGGGTTTTATATCTTTGAAAAAGGGATTTTCGAAGGATTTTTAGGAGAATGAAGGGTAAAAGAGAAGGATTTTTTAGAGGAAAATGAGTGATATGGGGGCATGAAATGATGAAAATGGAGCCCTTTTAGGAAACAGATTTCTTTGGGAATATCAATATTTTGAAGGGAACAACAGGCTAAGGAACAACACTAAGGAACAACACTGCTAGGGAATATTACTATCAAGGAACAAAAGACTTCAAGAATGAATGATTTTCTATGAAAATTATATCTTGAAGGCTCAAGACTTTCTTTAGCCATCATTTGCTATGAAAAATATTTACTGATGGCTCACAGTGGCTCCACTTGGGGATGGCAGTTCCTTGGAGGTGTCAAGAACTTCATAATTTTATCTCTGGGATGCAGATTCGTGCCTTAATCCAATGACAACCTACTTCTTCTATGGTCTTGATGCTTAGAAAATATGATCAGTATTACATATCATCAAACAAATTTCTCCCCATCATTCCACCTACACAGCCTACTTTTCCTAACATTTTTTCTTCATAAGGTGCATTTCGACTTGCAAACCTTAAACATCAACATTTTATTCTTTTGAAAAATATGAAAAACTAATCTAAATCTACCCTTATTTCTTCCTTTAGTTCAGATTAAACTGTTGAACTCATAAATTCTCTACCTAAGCTACTATCTGCCAGGATTAAAATATCTGGTATATTTTATTCTCTATTTTCTAAAACAAAAATTTAAAACATAGTCAAATCAAGATTAGAGTGTTTGATTTGCCATGGTGTCTATGGATATATGTACAAGCTGCACATAGAATTTATTTGCAGACATTTAAAACAAAACTGTGAAGGCTTAAGATCTGAAAAATAAAAAAATATCCTTCATTATTTCTTTCAACTCTAGTTTTTATCTTTTCGAGTTGTTCTTTTCTTTTCTATTGGTTCGGATTTTGGGCATTTTAGAACAAATTCTTCATCAATATTACAGGTTCAGGTTTTTAGTTTGTTTGAACCACTATTTTTCTATCCTAATCTATTCTACTGATAAGCCAAGATTGAATAGTTTAGCAAATCTTCTTCACTAATCTATTAGCAGAAAATTGAAATCTATCTTAGTCATGATTAGGCTGTATGACTAAAATATCAGTGTTTTTTTTGGTAGTGGCATTTAAGCTTGCACACTTTCAGATTTTTTCTTTCTTTTTTTGGGTATGGGGTTGTACCTTCTTCTTTTATTTCTACCCTTTTTTCTTTTTATTGTTTTTGTGTTTTTCTTTTTCTAAATTAAAAAGTAGTGATATATACAATGAACATAAAGCTTTGAAACTAAAATATCAGCTAACAGAAGTGATGTTTGAGCATCCTGCCATTGACAGGACCTCTAAAAAATTTAGCTCCATCCAATTCTTGAAGAAAGAATGCATTATTTCCAATAATAGATTGAATAAGATAAGGGCCTTGCCATAAATTGTCAAATTTTCGATGTTTTCTCTTATCTTCTCTTCTTGAATCCCATTTCAAAACTTTATCACCAATCTTGAAATCACTTGCCTTGGTTCTTTTTTAAAACAACTTCTTGATGTTTTATTGTAGTTACTGTGCTCTAATGTACACTTACTCTCTGGTTTGTTATAGATGTATAGTCTGGTTTATTCTCCTTGTCACATCATCATCTTCAGACTGTACTTCCTGGATCAGCTTCATGACTGGCACTCCTAAACTAGTTGGAAATACTGTATTAGTTCCATAAAATAGCTTGTAGGGAGACATTCCAATAGATGTTTTAATGGTTAGTCTGTCTGTCCACAAGGCATGTACTAGCTTATTGTGCCATGATTTTTTGTTATCTTCCAGCAACTTCTTGATTATGTTCACTAAGATTTTATTTGAGGATACTTCCAGCCCATTACCTTGAGGGTAATAAGCTGTAGAATGACCCAATATGATCTGATATTTATGACAAAATTATACCATATTTTTATACCCAGATGCAGCAGCATTATCAGTTATGATCTTTCTACGACAGCCAAATCTAGATAGTATATGATTTTCAAGGAATGAAATGATGACTGAGTCTGTGGCATTCCTAGAGGGGATGGCTTCTATCCACTTGTTAAAATTATCTGTTGCTGTGAGGATCCATCTATGTTGGGCATATGAGGGAGGATGTATTTCCCCAATCAAGTCTAGACCCCACTGCTGAAAAGGGGCTTCAACAGTGATTGGTTGCAGAGGTAAGGGAAGTAACTTTATTTTGCCTTCAAATATTTGGCATTTGTGACAGGAAATAACCATTTTATAGACATCTTGAAAGAGGGTGGGCCATTAATAACCAGCTCCAAGGATTTTGTTGGCAGTTGATTTCCAGTAGAGGTGGCCTCCACATTCTCCTTCATGAAACTCGTGCTTGATTTTATCTGCATCATTCTCAGGCAAACATTTAAGAAATAATCCACTAGCATTTTTCCAATATAAAAATTTATTCAAAAAGAAATAATTTACATCTTTCAACATTAATAATATTGCCTTTGTTTTAGACAAATCAAGAGGGACATTAAGATTAAGCAAAACATATAAAATGTCAGCATACCAAGATGAATTCAGAAAATGATTTTGAATAATTGGAGTTGAAAACTCCTCCTGTTCATCTAATGCATTAAACATGTTTATATCAAGAGCTTTAAAGTTGGATTCAGCCATAATTTTAGCTAGTCCTTGACCTTTTATGAGTTTAGTGGGTTTGATTTCTAAGTCATACTCTAAAATTACAGCAATCCACTTTCTTCTTTTTCCATCTGGATCTTGGGTCAATATGTCTTTTACAACTGAATGAGACACAAATGATATTATGTGGGAATGTAAAATGTAAACTCTAAAGTCCTTTAAGGATTTGACCAAGGAAAAGGATTGTTTTTCCATTATGTTATACTTTAGAGGTGCATCTCTTAATGCTTTGCTGAAAAATGCAATGGGCTGATTTTGTCCATTCAAGTTCTTTTGTAATAGGACAACAACTACTGTGTGTTTTGATGAAAATGAAAAAATGAAGAAATCTTTTGAAAAATTAGGATAGATAAGAACTGGTATTTTGGTGAGTGCTTGTTTTACCAGTTCAAATGATTTTTTTACTTCTAAGGTCCATTTAACTCATTATTTTTTAAGCATGTTTGTTATGTTTCTAAGGAGTTCAGCTAGATTGGGTATGAACCTTCTCAAGAAATTAATCTTCCCAATGAAAGATTGAAGTTCCTTGATGTTTATAGGATGGGTGATCTATAATATACCATGAATCCTCTTTTGGTCTATCCTTATTCCATTTTCTGATATGATATGTCCAAGAAGTTTACCTTCTTGGAGACCAAACAGTGTTTTCTTTGGATTTAAAGATAGCCCAAATTTTCTGCATTTCTCAAAGACTTTTCTCAAGTGTATTAGGTGTTCTTCATATTTTTTAGAATAAACAGTTATTTCATCCAAGCAAATCTCTATGAAGTAACCTATTTCTTCTGAGAATGCTATATCCATGGCTCTCTCAAATGTGGCACTAGCATTCATTAAACAAAAGGGAATTTTTAAATACATGAAAGTACCCCAAGGTGTCGTAAAGGTTGTTTTGAGTGGATCATCAGGATGTACCAAAATTTGATTGTAACCTGAGAAACCATCTAGCAAAGAAATTCTTTTAGAACCAACTATGCTTTGTAAGATATGATCCATTTTGGGTAAGGGATAATTTTCCTTTAATGAAGCTTTTTTTAAGTTTCTAAATAAATGCAAAGCCTTATTTCTCCTCTTTTCTTCCTAACTGATACAAGATTAGACACCCTCTCTGAGTATCTAACAGGGACAATAATTCTAGCATCATAATTTTTTTTTATTTCTTTCTCTACCAAAGGTAATTGAACAGGGTTGATTCTGCGTAATTTTTGTTTGAAAGGTTTATGGTTTTCTCTGAGGGGTATCTTATGCTGGATTATTTCTGTATCATATGATTTCAGATCTCCATAGCTCCATGCAAAAACATCAGAAAATTATTTAAAAATATCAATGTATTTAAGTTTGATATGAGCTGGCAGTGTCTTGGATAATTTGATCATTTTGGGCTTTTCCTCAGTGCCTATGTTGCATTCTTCCACTTCAGTTTCTATGGGTTCCAGTTTTGTCTTTTTGGCCACATCATTCAAGTCAAACAATTCCTCTAAAGGAACCAGTCCTTTAGGCAAGCTTTGGTCTTTAGATTGCAGCACTTCTAAGTCTTCATATTCTAAATCTGTGCTAATTTTTGTCAAATATTTGGGTTCATCAGTTAACAGATTTATTTCCGCAATCTCTGGAGATTTTACTTCTTCAGTAAGTGGGTTTTCTTCAGTAGGACAATCTTCATCATAATCTGAATCTGAGTGTGGTGTTTCAAATTCATTTTTGGATTGTAGGAATTCTTCTATTTGTTTATCTCCATCAAAAACTTGCCAGTATTTTTCATACCTGGGACATCTGGTCTATATTTGACTTGGGTGGTGCATTTCTTGGTTTCATAAGGTGTCAGACAAGTTCTAGCAGCAAAGGCTAATCCATTGGCAAGGACATTTTGGTTTCTTGGGAGAAACGTAAGTTGGAACTCATCAATTTTTTTTAACAAATCCATGGCATCATCTCTATAGGCTCTAAGTATAGGATGTTTAGCACTATACTCCCCATTTACTTGCCTAATTATCAACTCTGAATCTCCATGGACTGTTATTCTTTTGGCCCCTAATTTCTTTAATAAATGCAGGCCTAAAAGGAGAGCCTCATACTCTTCTATATTGTTTGTACATTGAAAATTTAACCTATAGGAATGCCCCTTAGTATTCTTGTTTTCAGTGTTGAGTAGCCATATGCCTGCTCCCGCATCATTTTTGGTGCAAGACCCATCAAAAATCATGCTCCAAAGAGGGTTGTTTTCAGATTTGTGATGTATTTCATTGTTGTCCTCTCCATCTTCTTCATCATTTTGTTCTGTACAAGGGTCTGAACTACATTTTTCTGTGTTTTTTTCCTGAAGGTTTTCAATGTTTTGAGGTTTTACTCCTTGATTTTCATGATCTGCATTATTTTTATGACTGTTTTGAACCTTAAAACCAGTGATCTGTTTGCTGTAATTTTCTAAATCAGCAAACTACCTTTCAGTTTCCTCTTTAATTTCATCCTCATTTATGGCTGTAACTAGGTCATGTGAAGTAATTACAACAATTGTTTATTTTTCATTAATTAACTCTTGCTCTTTAGGAATATCATCATTGTAAAGAATGAAAGAGTCAAGTTCAGTGTGTATGGAATAAAGAGGAGAATTTTCCTGTCTTTCTTGGCTACTCACCATGTATTTCATGTGTGTTTCCCTATAGAGTTTTCTAGGTTGACTAAAGACAGGGATGGTGGCATAAGTCATATCCATCTGCATAGTACCTTGTAACTTAGCACCCCATGACCTTGAAATAAACATGCCATATTTGGGGGGTATATCAGCAATTACAATGTCCATCACTAAGCTTTTGGCTGGTATTTCAGCTAAGTTAACACAAAGATCTTTAATTAGGCCTAGGCATCTCACCCTACTTGAATCAAAGGAATATAAGTCTTTGTAGGGTCTAGTCACCTCTAAGCCTAATCTTTCCATTATTAACTTGGGCATGAGGTTGTGTGATGCTCCAGAATCAAGCATGGCATTATGCAAAATACTATCATGGACGTTCAAACTGATGTAAAATGGAGGAGTAGTTCCTTCTTCAAATTTTCCTTCAATTTTTGGTCCAAAAATGAGCTCTGGGGTATCACCATTTAAGTTAACTGTGTCATGAACAGCTTCTATGTTCAAAGCCTTCAAAGTCTGTCCTTTATATACATTTTGAGTGAATAACTCAGTAAGTGGGACAGAGATTTTGATTTTGGAGATTTCATTCTCTAGGCTAAAAGGAATCTGATTTTTTAAAATGTTTGATTCAGCCTTGTTAGTCACTCACTGTTCAACAAAATTAGCTTCCTGATTTTTAATATTTACAGCAGCTAAAATGGTTTTTTCAGGAGAATTAGCTGAGATGCTAGTCCTGCTAGGGTTAACACTCCATTTTTCATTGGCTTGGGTGTTTTTCCCTTTGTTCGGATCAGAATTTACAGCCACTGTTTTAGGAATTTTTGTTGTCTTTTTAAAAACATTTTCAGGGATATTTTTGGCAGATTTATCAGAGGTTTTGTTCCTGGGAGTTTCTTGATTCTTTTTACTTCTTAGGTCATATTGTTTAGGTGATCCTATGATGGCATTTTTAGTATATTGTTCATAATAATCGGTTTATGGTCTTCTCTCATCATAAGGTGTATATAGACCTTGTTTTCTTTCATGGAGGAAATCAGAATCCGCATTGCTTACTCCCAGCATGTTTATGTTGTCATCCTCTATTTTTTCATTAGTTTATTCAGCCTCATTCACATATTTTTCTTAGAAAGGAGTTCTGATCTATTGATCATCCTCTCTTTGTCTGTTTTGAGGTTGATTTCTACTAAAGTTCTGATTCCGATTTTGAGATTGATTGCTGCTCTGAGGAGCTGATTGATTTTCTCTAGATTTTTCTCTCTCATGCATGCTCATATTCTCCATCATTCTCTCCATTTTTGAGATATATGTGGAAGGTGCAGTTTCCTCCCTAAATGATACTTTCTTTTCATTCCTGATCCTAGCTCTTTTTTCAATTAGATTTACTTCCACAACAAGAGCTCCCTTCTGCATGTCTTCCAAAGTCAAGGGATCTCTTTCTCTTAGCTGATATGCCATTTCAGGATCAAATCCTTTAGGGAATTTTGCCAAAGCTTAGCCTTGTGGAGGTTTCAAATCTGGGGGTAGTGCATTATAAACACTATTGAATTTGGTGCAATAATTTTGAACACTTTCCCCAGTGTTTCTTTTGAGGTTGTTGTAATCTGACGGTATTTGGAGAGGGTTTTTTATGATTTCCCATTTGTTTAGGAATGAATGATGGAGAGCTTGGAGGTAATTAATACTATTAGTGGTTAATATTTTGAACCATTTTATTTATTCTCCCCCTAAACTTTGAGCAAACAATCTAAGTTTGACAGTTTCATAATCTATCTCATTTCTATCAAAATAGTCATTCATCTTGTCCACATGTTGTGAATAAGTAGTAGCACCATTGGCATCATATAATGGAATTTTGGACTTATAGTCCTTTGCCATATTGACTAAAGGTAAAGGAAGGACTAGGGGAGCATACCATGTTTCCATGGTAAGAGGTTGTGGAAAAAATGGGGGGTTTATAGGTGAAGGATGTAAGATAGGATGGGTTTGATGGAATGGAGTAGTTTGAATAGTGGGTGTATGGATGACAGAAGTGGATGGACCAATAAGAGACTATTGAGCAGATCTAGGATGAGAAAAACTGAAATTATGAAGGAAATGCAGATCAGGTGGGGTATTTTCTATAATAACAGTGTTTTCACCACTATGTTGGGGTTAGTGTGAAGGCTCAAAGTCTATTTGATCAATATCACTAAGTGACTTAGTCCTAGATGGTTTTATTGTGAATGGTAAGTCAACTTGTGTATCTTTTAGAGCTATAAGGTTTTCAGGAACATAATTAGCTCTATGAATTTGTCTGACAATAGTTGTAGTTTTAGATTTAGGGGATTTCCTAAGGATGCTTTCTGGATTATCGACTATCTTTGGAGGATTTGGGTCAGGATATGTTTTAGTATAAATTCTTCTAGAAGCCACTATGTTGTGTTTTCAGACCCAATACTAAGAAAAGTTCAACCAAATATGAAAATATTTAATAGGCTAACTGATATTTAATAATAAAAATTAATATTCAAAGTTTCCTTAACTGAGTTTGTCTAATTTTATAATGGAATGGGTTTCCCAATGGAGTCTTTAGTAAATTCAGAAATGTCGAGTCGCCAGGTGGAAATTTATAGCTTTGGGAGGTAAAATGTTTTATGGTCCACCACCACTAATTGGTCTGAATACCAATATGAATTTTTTTTTGGGTTTTCTGAGTTTTTTATAGTCCTGTGGGTTATGAGAGTGTCCTATATCTATTTCAACACTTAGATACGGTGATGAGACAAACATAGTTTAATCTGTGGCTCACTAGCTGATTTCTTCAAGGTTTGATGAGGGTCTGTTAGAATCCTAAGGGTTACATAGATTGTCACTAATTCAGACAAGTCCTATCATGATCACCAATATGTTAGAAGTTCTTGAAGAAAGATACTCTTACTTTAATGAATACTAAGTGTTTTTTTTTAAGGATTTTACTCATAAATCTCCCCAGTATGGTCGCCACTCTGTTAGGCCTCCGTAGTTCGCAAGATTGGCAACTACAAAAGCTGCAGAGCCTATATCAAAACCACTTTAGAATCTGAGGATCTAGCCATCATAGATTCAGAGAGGGATCTCTCTATGTATGTGCTTTTGAAGGATATTTCTCTAAGCTCAGGTATGATTTTAAGCTAGTTATGAAGAACAAGGTTGTTTGTTTGTTTTGGTTAGGTAGGATAACATGAAGATGAAGGAAATATGTATGAAGGGTGAAGGTCTGATTAAGTGATATAATGGTTCAACTAATAAGATAAGCAAGGAACAACATTAACCCATTGGGCTATGGAGTCATAATAGGATTTAATTGCACAGCAAGGTTCAAGAGTGGTGCATGGGGCAATTCATCTATGTCTAAGGATCTCTTTAATTTGATTTCATGGAATGATATAGTAAGAGTGTTTTGAAGGAAGTAAGCACACAAGAAAAAAAAAGGACAACCTAAGATCAGGTAAGTACTTTTAAACTAGCCTGCTTTTGACATGCACTTAATAGAAAGACACAAAGTAACCTAAGATCAAGTAAGTACTTTTAAACTAGCCTTGTTTTGATATACTTTGAAGAGAAAACATTAAAAACAAATAATAGGTTAAGATAAAGTAAAGACCTTTAACTTAGCCTTATTTTAGCATATTCTCAAAGGAAAACATTCATGATAAACATAAAAATAGTCCAAGATCAGGTAAGTACTTTTAAACTAACCTTCTTTCAACATACTCTTAAGGGAAGTTTTCAAAGCCATTGTTGGAGATAAACTAGAGGACATGGCTAACCATAAACTTCTCTAGCTCAACTTTAACTAGCAGAATTTTCAAGAACATTTAAAGACAATATCTAAAGTTGTACTCAGGAAACATGGGCCTACCAAAATTTCACTGGTTATACTCTATTGAATTATCCTCAAATAAACAATCAACAGAAAACATAAAGGATAAAGATTTATCAGTGAGATTTAGGGTACTTTCAGAAGTAAATCCTAATATATGTTTGCTGTTCTTTATCAGAGAAAGTGGAAAAAATGAAAACACAAAGAAAATAACAATTACAGTGAGAATAACATCACCATTGACATAGACCAGGATCTTGTAAATCAACTATTGTATTTGATGTTCAAACTAGTTACAATCTTCAAGTCCAGTGGGTCTCTACAGCTTCAAACTTCTCATTTCAGCATATGTATATTCAATTCCTGACAGAGCTACAACATGCTTCAACAACTATTTACATTCAACAAGTATCCAAGGATGAACTCGTATATTGTCTTCTAGAGAAGTATTTATAGAAGAATGAGGAGGTGGAGTGAAAGAAAGGCCTATCTGTTAAATTAATGCAGAGTTAGTGATTCTCAGCCTTTGAAGGGCAAAATGGAGAAGAAAAGACATGTATTAACTCTGCTAATTGATTATTACATTAAATTTCATCAACTTCAGTCACTTTTGTTGACTTTGGGGGCTTTTTGTAGGCTGGCGATTAATTCTTAGCTGTCTTTGACAAAATATCTCTGACTGTGTATTCATTGTGTATTCTTTTGAGGGAATAAGCCTGTAGGTGGCAGTTTTGGATTTAATTGTCTCACTGATGTGGCATTGGGAGGATTCTTATTTTATTTTTCAACTTATGTGGCTTTTAAACACTGATCTAACCATGGTTCTGTGTTTTAAGGCTTTATAATCATCCTCGAAGCCTTTAAACCTTTTCAACTAACTTTATCTTCAAAAATCGTGCTTTATTCCTTTAAACTGTGGGATTACATCTTTTGATTTTTCAAATTTGTGCTTTAATCCTCTATGTTTAATTCCTGATACTCTTTCCTGATCTTTTTTAACTTCATTGGTTCACTGACAGGTGCTTTCTTGGTGTGCTGGAGGGCTTTCGCTGAGTAAACCAATGCTCATGAAACACTGGAAAAATATGCATTTTGCAACCTTTTTGTCCCTTGTTGCTTTTAATCAAACTCTGAGGATCGTCACCCTCAGTATTTGTCCCTTTATTGGATTGTGGGATGAGTTTGTGTCATAAAAACTCCATGAAACCTGCAAAAACACAAATTATTATAAAACCCTGTGGTATTGGCATACACTGCTTACAAAGGCTCAAAGGAGGTGGAAAGGAGTAGTGAGAAGGAGTGGAGGAGGTTTCATGCAGAAAAACCCTCTAAAACTAGTTTAAAAACTATATTTGGTGCAAAAATGGGCAAAGTAGTTTCTGGAAAACCACAGGCAGTTTTCACACAGAAAACGAGCGGTAAGTGGTTTTCAATAAAACGAACTTGATGCAATTAAAATGGGTCACATGTCCTCCATAAACCACTCTTTTTTTGTAGTTAATGTTCAATTTATTTTTTTGGAAAATGAGCGTGAAAAAGATCGTAAGTCGTTCGATCTAGAGGTATAGATCCAATGGTTACAAAGGAATGCAATGGGAAAGGTGCGCGGCGGGAGATTTAGTGGAAGCCAGGTATCAACATAGGATTGGGGGAGCGATTCATGTAGCGTATGGTAGGTCCCGGCAGAGTTGGGGAGGGCCTATAGCATCGGCATGGGAATGGGGGTTGGGGTAATGTAAATATAACAGCGCCGATGCAACATAAATTTGCAATGTGATGATTGCTAGCATAAGGTCACGGGTGTTAGTCACATGAAGCGGAAGGTTTAAGCGCTTGGGGGCTTCAGGCCTTTAAAAGGGTGGAAGAGGTCTTTTAAGGGTTTTTACGTGTTTTTTTGGGGTTTTTAAGGTTTTTTCAAGTTCCGATAGAGCGAAAAAGCAGGGTTTTAAACCATTTGAAAGGGTTTTATATCTTTGAAAAAGGGATTTTTGAAGGCTTTTTAGGAGAATGAAGGGTAAATGAGAAGGATTTTTTAAAGGAAAATGAGTGATATGGGGGCATGAAATGATGAAAATGGAGCCATTTTATGAAACAAATTTCTTTGGGAACAACAGTATTTTGGAGGAAACAACAAACTAAGGAACATCACTGCTAGGGAACATCACTAAGGAACAACACTGCTAGGGAATATCACTAAGGAATAGCACTGCTAGGGAACATCACTGTTAAGGAACAACAAACTTCAATAATGAATGATTTTCTATGAAAATGATATCTTGAAGGCTCAATATCTACTTTAGCCATCATTTGCTATGACAAAAAAATATTGATGTCTAACAGGTTTTACCAAAACCTTTTTTACCTTTACCAAATGATTACCAGTCCAGAATCCCTCACTTTACCAGGGTTGAATCTACCACTGCCCAACAACATGTAGATATAATAAATGATTCTTTTGACTACATGGAATTAGAAGAAGAAACCATGAATATTAGGATGTTCGCCCAAAGCCTAGGAGGAGAAGCTAAAAAATGGTTTAAGAACTTGACTCCCAATAGCATACATGATCTCCCTTCCCTTTACCAAACTGTCATAAACAAGTGGGAAGTCAAGAAAAACCCCCTCCAAATCCTTTCTGAATATAACAATCCTAAGAGGAATATGGGAGAGGGCATCCCAGATTATTGCACCAGGTTTAACAGTGTCTATAATGCCATCTCGCCTCATATGAAACCCCCACTAGGCCTTACCTTAGCTAAATTTCTGGAAGGTTTGACCTAGACCTAGCCTATAAGCTAAGAGAAAGAGAGTCCCTAACTTTAGAAGACATTCAAAAGTGAGAAATAAGTGTAGAGGCCAACCTAATTGAAAAGAGAGCTAGGCTAAGATCAAAAAGAGGGTAACCTACAAAGATAAAACCATGCCCTCAAACTCCTCATTTGATTCCAAGATTGACAACCTACTTAAAATCATGGAAAGAATGATGGAGATAATAAGCATAAATGAAAGAGAACCTCCTAGAGAGAACCAACTAAATCCCTAAAATCGGAACCATAATCAAAACTTCAGAAGAGACCCACCCCAAATCAGACAAAGGAAAATGATCAAAAAATCAGGCCACCCTTCCAAGATAACTATGTAGATGAAGGGGAAAGGGATATTGAACATCCAGATGAAAATCACCTAAAATTAATAGGCTCCGATAATGAGGGTGATTTTTTTCTCATAGAAGAAGAACAAGGTTTCTTCTCCTCAAATATGAACCAAAAAAGCTATGAAGACTCTGAATACTATGAGTTGGGATTGGAAAATTCCATAATGAAGCTCCATAGGCAATATGATCTTAGGAGCAAGAAAAACCAAGACAACTCCAAGAAAAACAACTTAGAGACTGTTGTTAGGGAAATCCCAAAAAACATTCTTAAACAAACAACATACAATACCAATGCAATGGCTAAGAAAATTGATCCTAATAAAAACAAAACTAGCCAACCAAGTGGTGACACGAGCTGCCCTAGTACCTCTACTAGTGGCCCTGAGAAAACTCTTTTGACCAAAGCCCCAAATCAAAATCAGCAAATTAAAAATGTAGAAAAACTTATGGCTGATAAAACTGATGTAAATATGTCTAAAAACCAAGTACCTTTCAGTTTCGAAGGAGAGATTGCTAAAATTAATATAACCATACCCCTCACTGAACTGGTAGCTCAAGATATGTATAGGTCCCAAATTTTGAAAGTTTTGAACATAGGGAATGATACAGACATGCTAAAATTAACAGATGACAAACCAAACTTGTTATTTGGTCCTGAAGTTGAGGGAAAATACCAAGGAGTTGTCCCTCCTTGCTATGTTATCCTAGAAATACATGACAAAATATTACAGAATGGTATGTTAGACTCTGGTGCCTCGTACAAGCTCATGCCTAAGATAATAATGGACAGATTAGGCCTAGAAATAACTAAGCCTTACAAGGACTTGTAGTCATTTGATTCGAGCAGAGTCAAGTGCTTGGGCCTAATAAAAGATATTTGTGTCAATCAGGCACAAATACCTGTGAAGAGTCTAGTTATGGACATTGTGGCTGCAGAAATTCCCCCAAAGTATGGCATGATTTTTTCCAGATCATGGGGAACCAAAATTCAAGGCAGCCTCCAAATGGATATGTCATATGTTACTATCCTTGTCTTCAATCAAAATATGAGATTATACTGAGAATCCCACATGAAATATATGGTGAGTAGACTAAAGTGGCCTAACAACACCTCGGTTTATTCCATTCATTCAGATTTGGACTCTTTTATCTTGTATAATTAAAATGAGATTGGTGGACAAGTGAAAGAATACAAGAAATAAATAGACCCTCCATAACATTCACACTAATCCTCAAATGAAGAAAATCATAAACAAAACTATAGCAGCCCTGGACAACAACTCAATGACAAACATGAAGTAGAAACACTTTGGAACATGAGCTTTGATGGATCTTGTGGCAAGGCTAGTTCAAGAGCTGGCGTCTGGATACATAACACAAATTAGGGTCATTTTTACAGACTATAATTTCAGTGCACTAAGAATATTGCAGAATATGAGGCTCTCCTCCTTGGTTTGCAATTACATGAAGACTTGGGAGCTAAGAAAATATGAGCCCAAGGATATTAAAAAATTTTCATTAAACAAATCAAAGGTGATTACTCAGCCAAGAATCCAAGATTAAGATAGTATAGAAATGTAGCCCTAGACCTCCTCAAAACTTTGGAGAAATATGTGCTTACTTACATTCCTAGAGCCCAAAATAGTCTCGCCAATGAGCTTGCCTTTGTGTTATGTAGGTAAATCCTCTTTGTGGATAGAGAGGATCCCTCTAGCCCTAGGGTGGGTCTTGTAACAAGGAACCATGCTAAGGTTTAGGTTCCTAGATATTTGAATGAAAGAGGATGCGAGAAGATAGCCTACTTGTGGTCCAATGTTGTTGTCGAAAATCGTAGTGGTGATGAGAACTGCTTGCTCCCGACTCGTCAAGTCATAATCCCTTCGCTTATTGCACTTGGACATCTGCACAAAGATCAGAAAACAACGACCACATCCCACATAATAATTTCATCCAAAATCTACTAGTCAGTCAGAGAAGACTAGCATATTACATTCGATAAGGATAAAACACAATATGGGAACCAGACAATAGTCACTTATATTAATAGGTAGAAAGAAGAGATAAAACCATGCTCTGACGTTGTGGTCTCCTCTAGCGGGGCTCAGGTGAAGCACGTCTCAAAGCTCGTTGGAGAATTCATATGGGATAAGGGACCTCTCGATGGATTTCTCCTTGTTCTACCTTCTCAATAACTCAGTTCTTCAACTATAGCTTAGTCTTTCAAGTTCAGCACTTCATCTGTATAATTTTTTTTGTTCAACTTTAGTTACAACTAGTTTTCATAAAGAAGAAGGCTTATTTATATAGAGGCAAAGGAGGAGGTTGGGATCCCTACAAAGGTGGAAGGGAGGCCTATCCTTTAGGAGTGTTTCAAGGGAGGTGGAAACTACTAGCTAAAGGAGGAGGCTCGTGGTTGTTTTAGTTCAACCACTACCAATGAATCATCCCTGAGGTGGTTGGAATGGAACCTCCACCTCTATTTTAAAAAAAAATTCATAAATAGCTTGGTGCGAGAATTACACTGGGATAGAGCACCAAGTGGCATGGGCTTAGTGTAAAATTCCTAGGTCGGTGCTAGGAGATAAAGGGCTACTCGCGTGAAGGAAAAAATAGGGATTTTCACAGCTCTGCTTAGGGAAATTTGAACAATAAGAATGTTGGATTCATCAAAAGGCATGCAAAGGATGTAATTTGCAAAGAATGACGCTATGCAATGTTCACATAAATGACCCTCCAATTTGCGAGTTGGGGATCGCAAGGACAGTGAAAAAATGTTGTGTAACAGATGCCCCCTAAAGCATGAGGTCTGAGGGAGAGGGAGGCGTGAAGTGCTTTATGAGAATGTGTTCGAACCAAACACCACTATCAAAAAACCTGCAATTACAACTACAAATGATATCTCTAATACATTAACATGTGGCATGGGCGCAACCATCCATAATAAAGTATAAAAAACTAAGATCTAAGTATGGACATAGCCATCCAATAGTAAATATAAATGAATAGACTCAGGTATGGTCGCAACCATCCAATGAAAGAGTCATGCAATAAGTCGTGATAATCCACAAGGAACCTGTAGCCTAGATTTTATTGGAAAAAATCCAGGGTCTTGTGCTCCATCTTGACCCAAACAAGTACAATTTCTAGCATGCGAATGTATGAGCTGAAGTCGAACATGCAAGAAAATCACCTGATTACTAGCCAATGATGAAAGTTGTTAACAGGTGCAAGAGGAACCACCAATAATGAAAATGGCTCTCAAGGTACAAAAGGTACAAACGGTACAATCCATGGAATGTGAACAGTGATCTGGCATCGAACACCTACAGAGTCAGTCGATCAAAGGCCAATGATGTGGACCTTGCATCGAATGCGAAGAACCTGCCATTAAGGCATGTAGGCTCCAAGATATCAGAAGTGAGTCTCTAGATCAGATTCCTGGACAATGAGCTGAAGTTGACAGGAACTGACCTGGTCGAAGGAGGGCCATAATTTTTCCCACATCATCGACACGAGATAGAGGAATATGATGTTTTTGAATCAGGACCAACAAAGAATCAGAGGGTTGTTGAAAAAACTGCAGAGGAAAACTTCTCTTGAACATATCAACAGAGCGACACTAGATTTGGCAGTATTTGACATCAAAGGATCTGACGTCATGATGACGTGGAAAAGAGAAAATGAGAGGTCAAAAGAGATTACCCAAACCCATGGAGGAAAAAATGATGAAATGATATGTCCTTAACCCGACACGAATGTAGACAAGTGCCATGTTCAAGAGCGACACACTGCCAACACAACTAAAATATGGTTCCATTTCCTCCCACAATTTTTGGCGAGTACCCCAATTATTTTTGAAAACAAGCTTGAAGGGGATAGCATATTCTTGTACTATAAGTTTTTCCTTTGGAAAAATCCATCCTTGTACATTTTACGAGCCCTAGGAAGGAGGAACTTGAGTAACTTCATGGTGACGAAGTCCGATGTCATCGGGGTTTAACGAGTATGACTAAGGGAGAACTCATCATCTTTTCATCTTTAGAGAGATTGAAAAGAAGGCAGAAAAGAGAACTCTAGCAGTCCCTTTTCGTAGTTATTTTCACAGATCAGAAAAGGTAAAAAACTGTGTGTGAGAGAACCTCTTAGTCGTGATAGGCTAAGGTATTCCTTTTTCATAAATAATCCATCCTAGCCCGAAAAAGGGTTAAACGTATACTGGTATATATCGTTTTGCAGCCATTTAACAAGTCCAAAATGACAAGCGTCTTCACAATATTTTCAATTTTAGAGAGTCAGAAAAGAGTTGAAAGATGACTCCAGTAGTGACTTTTTTGTGTTTTTACCGAGTCCGAACAAGTATAAAATATAACTCGTCAGTTCATCCTTGTCACGTGAAAAGCCTTTTGCTGCAAAAGAGACATATATAAAACCCATTTTTCAAAAATAATATCATAAAATAATCGAAAAACATGCCCTAAAACCTAATTAGGGTTGTGAAAAAGTTATAAAATGCCAAAAATAGTAAAAAACAATTACTTTTCACTTTTTACCTCTTGTGTAGCAATTTTTACCCATTTTAATGTGCAATCTTGCGGCGAAGATAGCGGGCAATCCAATACATCAATGGCAAATCCGTCAACTCCAGGTAAGAGCTGAGATCCCTCTTGTAATTTTAAGCTATTCCTTTCTTCTTGCATTTGTCAATTTTGAATTTGGGGGGAGAAATTGTAAAATTTAGGGTTGCGCGGTTGGCAATGGTTTCGGGCACGGAGCCACGCTGACCACCCTATTTTTAACATTAAGGCGCACCCATTGGTGTGAATGTTTAAGAAACAGTCGCGCAAACAGTGCAACATAATTTTAAGCAATAATACTCACCAAATGTCCCAATTATTTACAAATTCAAGGATAAATATTGACTAATATGACTCATATGTGTGTGTTTGCAGGTGAAAAAGAGAAAAATGGTCACTGAATGGAAATAACAGGAAAATAGTGAAGAAGATGAGTTAGCCATGGAAAATGAGGGAGTTATGGAAACCCTTAGGAGCTATGGTTTGAAAAAATTCTTCCTCACACCATGTCTTCGAGCCCAACCAAAATTTCTACAATATCTTATCGGTATATGGGACGAATATTAAGAGAAGTTCATCCTATAGGATCAGGAACTTGAGATTGATGTTTTCAATGTATACTTCATCACAAGATTATCACTGAGAGGTGCAACACCACTCCTAACTGGCACTCGTCCCTGCATGGAAACTAGTACATGGTGATAGACAGGGTATGTTGAGGAGCACGGAAAGGTACTGGCAGTGGGAAATTTGATATTCAAACTCTCCCAGATTTGACACTAATCATGGTATTGCATACCATCACCCACGCTGTGGAATCGAAAGCACCACACAAAGAAACAAAGACACAGTTTCTTCTTGCTATGGATTGCATGGATTCGACCCTCTTCAACTAGGCAGAGGTGGTGACCATAAACATGAAGCGCCAATTAACCAAATGCAATAAGACAAAACTGAAACAACTTGGTTATGGATACATCCTCGTATCATTCTTCTTGGAACGATTACCAATTTTTCAGCGATAGGAGGTCATAGTTTCGAATCCACCAGTGAGAGAACCTCGGATAGCCCGATGGGCAGCACTGATGCCAAGGGCAGGGGGTAGCCAACCGATGTCTTGGAGGCCAGAATTTTTTGATTGGCTCCATCAAAAACTGATTGTCGTGGAGGATTGGCCCTAATCTGGCACAGAATTTACTGATGACTCAGACCTGCCACTCCTGGAGGGAGAAGATTGGGATGAAGATCTGGGTAAGACTCAATTTTTTAATTTTTTGAGTATTATGATGATTTTTTTTTATATGTATGTTCTGACATTAAATCCTTGTGATGCAGATTTTGGCCCAGAGAGACCTGCTGGCATGTCACCAATAGCGAGGTGAATCCCTCGCGATTTTGACCCTCAAGGTGAGGATAGCAAGGAAGATGAGATAGTGCGCAACCTGGAGAGGATCACCCAAGGAGTCCTAGATTATGCATGTTTTGATGATGTTCCTCACGCCTATCAGAGACACACTGTAGGAGTGGCCAACCAAATGCACCGCTTGCTGAGGCGGCTAGTACAACCCGTGACATGTTATCATGAGAATCATGATGATTAGACACCTACATTTATTTTATCTGCATATTTTGTGAGACATGATGTCTGAGAATGTAATAGAAATATAGACATATTTTTTGACGTTATGATGCACACATTTGAAAGCATGCGATATATATATATACATCTATTTCCTTACATGGATCTTTTTACATATGATGATGCTTTAAAAATTATGCAGATGTCTATCTAATACAATGTTAGCCACTGTATCAGTTAATGTGTTCATTCATCTAGGAATATGTTGATAAGTAATGAGATCAAAATGTCTCTCCAACAAACGAATACGTAAATACAACCTCAAAATGTCCAGATTTCTAACAGAATAATGATTATTTAGTTGTAGAACAACAAGCTATGAATCTATATTTGCAAGAAATGTAGGTATGCCGAGGTTAATTTCCTCGGTTAATAGCTCAATGACAGTGTTATATTCAATGACATTGTTTGTAGTTCATCCTAGAAAAATACCTTGCAGTTCTATCAACTCGCCAGCAGGATTATAAATTACCCAGGCTGTCGAAGACAAATTCCTGGTACTACGGGAAGCACCATCCGTGAAAACGACATAAGGGGTAATAAACACCTGCACAATAAGCAAGACCCAATAATCAAGAAAATGATCACAAAGCACACCAAACCCAAAAACATGTACAAAAAATTAAAATAACACCTATGTATACCTGATAGCACAAATCACTCATGCATAATATTTTTTTGAGATACAACCCATTTCTGAGTTGTTCAAGAGGATGGCCTTCATATTAAATTAGCTCATAGGCCCCATTTTGCAACACACGTTTAACGATGTAGGGCCCATGCCACATAGGTTGAAATTTACCTGCCCCTAGCTTATCATGAGCTTTGTCATATAGGAGGACGAGATCTCCCGCAATGAAAGAACAAGGTTAAACTGATTGATCAAAATGAGCTTTGACTCACTTATTTTTTTCCTCGATGACCAAAGTAACTAAGTGAATGAGACGCTCTTCTTCCGGTGAAGTATTAGGCAGTAATTCCACAACTAGCTTGAGAGAAGGTATTTCACATTCAATCAGGAGAGTAGCTTCCATACCGTAAACCAACTGAAAAGGGGTGAATCTGATCTCACTCTTCACTGAGGTTCGGTATGCCCAAAGAGCCGAAAATAACATGAGATGATAGTTTGATTTGTGGATCCCAATCATACTCTGAAGAATTGTGACAAGAAATTTGTTCAAAGTTTCAACCTGGCCATTGGCTTGAGGGTAGTATAGCGTTGAGTTGTTGTGATGCAGGCCCAACTTGGAATTCAACTCCGCCACCATATAATGTTTAAAATGGGAACCATGATCGGTAACGATGGCTTGAGGGACACCAAACCTAGCAATAATATGATTGAAAATGAACTAAGCGTCTGCCTTACCGTCAGCAACAAGTGTAGACATTGCTTCGGCCCATTTGGTGAAGTAGTCCACGGCTATGATGATATAAGCATGCCCCTTGGTCGAGTGAGGGTTACACTTCATAAAATTGATGTGCCATTTGAAAAAGGGACCAATGATAATGACAGGGTGAAGGGGAATAGGTGGCGTACGAATCTTGCATTGATAAATTTGGCAATCATGGCATTTACGAACTGCGACAATATAGTCTTTGAAAATGGAAGACCAAAAATAGCCAGCACAAAGTATATTTTGTGCAGTAGCGTAACTAGAAATGTGACCACCACAGGCACCACTGTGACATTCATTCAATACTTTCTCAGCTTCTTCGAGGGTCAAACATTGGTGGAGTATGGAATCAACTCCAACGTGATAGAGTATATCTTCGACTATGCGATAAGGTTGCGAGTGATGTCGGATACGATGGCGGACATCTTTTGTCAACTGAGAGAAGAATGTGGAAGTCTGGAGATATAAGATGATATAATTTTACCAGGGATCGAGGGTTCTAATCAAGAAAAGATTATCGTCCGGAATATGGTCCTCAGAACGAGACGGAGCAAAGTCAGAAGGAAGGGAACAAATCAAATCAGCAAAAACTAGTGATGTCTTTGATTTGGTAGTAGTAAATTCCAAATCAAACTCTTGGAGGATAATGATCCGCTTTGAGTATTTCCCCCCCAACAGTTTTCGAGAAAAAATATAGGTCATGGGGTTGCAATCGTAAATCACAGTCACCGTACGCAAGAGGATATAATGATGAAAGCGCTGGATGGCCTGGACCGCAGCTAGTGCTAACTTCTCGACATGAGAATAACGCATTTTAGGATAGAGAAGGTTATGAGAAAAGTAATAAATGACATGTTCATGACCGTCATCATCGTCTTGAACCAAAACCATGGAAATAATACTAAAAGCGGTAGCTAAATAGAGGGAAAAATCGGATGATAATTTGGAGGAAATAACAAAGGAGCGTTAACCAATAATGTCTTGAGTGTATCAAAATATTGTTGAGCAACCTCATCCCAACGGAAAGGGACGTCCTATTTCAAAATTCACATCTACCCTATAGCTACTTTGACATAGTTCGGTATAAAACGACGTATAAAATTGGCCTTACCTTATAGACTCTACAACTAATATATTGAGGATGGAGAGGGGATATTAATAATACCCTCAACCTTAAGTGGATCGAGGAAAATTCCATATCTAGATATGATAAACCCTAAAAATCTACCGGAATCAACGCAGAAGACACACTTATGTGGATTAAGTCGAATTTTCTAGTGTCGAAAACAAAGAAAGATCCGACGAATATGGTTCGGATGGTTCCTATGCTTAGCTAAATGAGTCATAAGGTCATCCAGGTAAGGCTGAATAATGTGATGAATGTCATGTAAAGCATAGGAGATCGCTCGCTGGAATGTGGCCCCATCATTCTTCAGGCCAAAAGGTAGTTTATTGTATGCGAAGGTACCCCAAGGATAGATAAAATCCGTCTTATGTTGATCAACTGGGAGAATGTTAATCTGATTGTACCTAGAATAACCATCCATAAGGGAAAAAATCTCACTCTTGGCACAGTTTTCAATGATCTAATCGATGAAGGGAGTGGGATAATTATCATTAGGACAGGCCCGATTTATGTCACAGTAATCAACACAGACACAGATAGTTCCTTGTTTCTTATCGATAGGAACGATGTTTGAAACCCAAAATATCAAGGGAGTTGGATAAATGAAACCAGATTTGAGAATTTTTTCAACTTCACTTTTAATGGCTACAACCTTTCTAGGGTGCACCGGACAAAGACGCTGGCGAACAGGCTTCGAACCGCGATAGGTAGGGATTTTATGCACAACTATACTAGGATCAATGCCATGTATTTCTTCATGGGACCATGCGAAAAACATCATGAAATTCATAGAAAAGGCTAGTATAAACTTGGATTTCATCTGAAGAACAACTGACTCCCACATGGATGTTCTCGACAATTCCCGATTTCACAGAAATTTCAATAGGAATCGTCTGTGTCATATTACTCAAGTTACCTTCTGTAAAGACTTCATGTGTTAGAATTGGTGTTTGAAATGGAGGAGAAGGGACTTGAGATGTAAAACACTCAAGACATGTAGACATAGCCTCGAGGCCAGGCATGAACGAAGAACAATGATGACCATCGTCCCATGGCAGGTCTTCGAGAGACATGGTTTCCACGATGGCTTCGTCGGAAGGAACCACTACTTTCAAAGGATCAAGTGAGTCTAAATAAAAAAGCCAGGGGGATTGAGAATACATGTCTAGAGACAATCTCAAAGGATCACCATCAGAAGGTGGAGTATCTGATGTAGCAATGAGTTCACAATAATTTATTTCAGTCAAACTCAAAAGCATTGAATATCCATATGAATCGACCTTTTTAGGCAAAGGAATAATCCACGGGTCATCATACCAAGATATCATATTAATTTGAACAGTCTTTGGTGGTGAAAGGGGAAAAATAACCATGAGGGCTGGATATTTGAAGAGATCGAACCCAATGCTCTCGAAGGGAGTAGGGATCTTATCCACATACAGAATGTTGTTCTTGGAAGAAGAGGTGAAGAATGAAAATTGGTCAACAGTAACAATCTTACCATCATGTGGAAATTTCAAAACATGGAAGAGGGTGGACGGAATGCAAAGCATAGCGTGAGTCCAACTGCGACCAAGTAGAAGATTATAATTGAGTTTAGCATCAAAGAATTCTAATTCAACATTGACTGTCTTCCCTTCAATGTAATCAAAAAACTTGTGAGAACACCCAAAGGTTTTGATTACCTTCCATCAGATTATTCAAGGGAATTTGGTGAGGAATTCAGGGTTGGAGAACCAATGGCCTTCCATCAAGAAGCTGACATGACACAGGTTGATACTCCTTCGTCCACAACGGCTTGATGGATATCAATACCATTAACAAGGACTTGTATAATGAGTGAAATCTAGTGTGGAAGTCATGGTACAAAATTCTCTAGATCGAAAGCGAGAAGGATAGTATCAGCAGGATCAACCACATCGATCGCAGATAATAAATACTTCTGCTGAGATGGAAAAATCTGGAGTAATTATAACGTAGACATCGTGGACGGCGCCTGTGATAAATCCTCAACAATACTATAATGTTGAGCAGCACGAGTGTTGGGATTATAAGAAGATTTCTGGAGAACACCTTTGCAAGGTGGTCACACAACGGGTTGAGCACTATGCCTTTCAATCTCAAGAGGGCCAGAAATAGGTGGAGGAGGAGGACCATCAAAAATCTCCTTCCCTGTTGTCTAGCACAATCCTGCATAATATTTCAACCGAGTAGCAATAGAAATAGATGCAGAATCGTTCATCATGAACACTTGTGCGCCAGATGGAATAGATGATTGAGGCTGCTCGACCATCTGGGTTTTTTGAGATGGAAAATTTTCTTTAAGAATAGTAGGAGTACCCTGATTCCCTTTGAGAAAAATACTCACTTTTGACTGTTGAGGACAGTCCTTAGTGTAGTGATCTTCATCACAATTCAGACAGGGATACTTCAACTTACGCTGTGAACCATTATCAATAAGAGATTTGGATGAATCTAGTTTCAGGGCATCGTCCTTGGTCTTGCCTTTACCCTTATTTTTTCCTGTAGAAGTCTTATTTGCAGGATTGGCCTGAATGGCATTGACCTCTGAGGTTTTACCATGATTTGAAATAGATTAAGGAGAAATATCATTGGAAGAATTGGACTTTTGCTTCCTAGGGTTGGAGGAGGAAGACTTACGTGAAGTTTGAGACACGAAACCAATAATATTGTCGACGGATGGGGCCGCCAGTGCAGTAGAAGTTCCAGGTCGACGGGCATCAGTCAAAATATCATAAAATATGCACAATTGAGAGTACATGAGATCAAGGTACTAGGCATGAGCAATGGCCTATTCCTTGGTTACACATGCCCCCATGGCTATGTCTTTCACAATATGATTGACAAAGGAGGTAGTGAACCAATGAGTAAGAAGCTGATCATAAATTACAAAATTTATCAGGCGAAGACAACGTCTCCATTCATGAATATGGTCCGAGATATGAGTAGCTCGGTCCTATTTCAAGGAGGTGAGGAGATGCTTCCTGGCTTCATAACGAACTGGTAATTGAAAATGAATAAGGAACGCCATAGCGAGAGAGTTGAAATCTTGAAAGATACCATGAGAGAGCCCAATATACCACTTAGTAGCAGCACCAGTAAGAGTACATTGGAAAGGATGAAGTCGTATGGAATCATAAACCCAAGAGTTAGAGGAACACCACAAGTGGTAAGTCATAACATGTGCTTGGGAGTCTTCTTCAGACTTGCCCTCAAATTTGGGACAATCACCAAGGATATTAGTCGGAACCGGAGGCCAATATGGGTTTTGAAGAATACAATCATTTGTCAAATTTGACACATCCAGTAACTCCAACGTAGCGAGAAATGGTAATTGAGAGTTAAAAGGCACAACAGGTTCTTGATAAGAACTCAAACTCACATTCCATCCTATTTGAGAAAAAATCTACCCCCATGGGTTCTGTCCCAAAGGATTCGGACGATATGGGGGATAAGCCAAATAAGTCTGTTAATATTTAGGATACTTATTCTAAGTATACCATCGAGGTCCTTGTTGAGGATTTTGCAGTGGAATATAAGTATGGCCTTGAGGTTGATTATATGGTAACTGAGATTAAGGGTGATAAGTAAAACCTTGAGGTTCACTATATATTGGTCGATATTTGCCACAAGGATAATAAAAGCCTTGGGGTTGAGCTATTTTTTGATAAGTGGGTCCCTGTTGAGCTGAATAAATAGGGTGAGCTGGATGTTGAGAAGATTGAATAGGCTACTGAAAATAGGACCCTGCTGTGAAGTAGAGTAAAATTGTTGTTGAGCAAACTGAGCCAGTTGTTGGGCCGTTTGCGTAGGTTGCCCCTGCAGAGCATATTGAACTGGATGCTGAGAGCCACCAGGTTGCCCTGGCTGAACAGGTTGGCCTGATGGTTGTGATGGACTAGGTTTCCTTGGAGGAGGACCAGAGGGTTGTCCTTGTTTCCCAACATTTAGACCCATTTGAGTATATAATCCTGATTGTTGGACAAAAGGTTGTCCCTTAGATGAATAGATTCCCCCCCCAGGACCATAATAAGGTCCTGGTTAATAAAATTTTTGACCAGAAGGCTCCTGAGGTTGTCCTTGTTGGACCATGGGCTGGCCTTGTAAAGGTTGGCCCTATGGACCTTAAGGCTGTCCCTAAGGACCGTATGAAAATTCAGACTGAGCTGAAGTTTTTCCCTGAAAGGGTTGTCGTTTTGGGCTAGGGGGTTGCACCTGATAAGTCCTCCCAATCTAGGGAATGATTTCATAGGGGTAATAAACAAGAACACCACAATTATCATAATGATGGGGAGTAGGAAACACATATATGGGGGTACCAATAACATCATAGTGATGAGGAGTAAAATAGGTCAAATAAACAGGATTACCATATTCATCATAATGGTGTGGCAGATTAACGAGAGCATAAGGCTGCTAAGAAACCTGAGAGTTATATTGATGAATAGCCAATAGATACTCTTCAAAAGTGGGGCCACCAGATATCTCATTTGAGACCACTGGTGGCTGAGTGACCAACATAGATTCAGCCGCACAGACAGTAGGTTGAACTGGGATATATGTAACCGCAATCAACGAAGGAGGTGTTGTCGGTGAAAATCCTAACGATAGAAGGACTGGACTCCTAGACGGATTAGATGCCAACATGGAGGCAAAACCAGCAACAATATGACCCAAGGACCTATATCTAGCTGGAAATGACACCGATGGTAAATATTGAGTAGACACCTGAGTGGTGTTTTTAGGGAAAAGTTGATACTCTTCTATAGAAACAGGAATTCCATCACTGCCAATATGACTTGATGTGTCCATGTATGACTCCCCCGTAAGATCTTCAAAAATACTACGGGTACTAGGAGGTATAACAGTAGATAAAAATGGTGATCCCAACGTAAGAGGAGGGAATTATTCCTCATCCCCAAAACCAGACCAAGCGCCCGAGGGAGGCTGATTGAACTCAACTGGATCGTCAGTGGGAGACTGGGTAGCAAGGGGTAAGACCGATGGGAGAATAGGCTGTTGAGGCTCGACAGACCTAGAGGATTGAGGAGTTTGAAATGAACTTTCTGGTAAAGGAATACCTCTAGAAGGGAGCGAGGATGAAAAAACTGGTTGTTCCACCACCATGAATGCTTCTCAACAAGAAGGAAAAAGAAAGATCCGAGCAAAGAATCAAAAAACAAGGACAAAAAAAACAAGCCAAGTGCTAAAAATTTTATCAGCGTGTGATCATGGGTAGTTTATTTTACGACACTGAAACCAAACTTTTTTGTTTCATTTTTTAAAATTCAAGAAACAAGCAAAAGATGACTCTAGTCACTTTCAATGTTGAACGAGCGTGAAAGGACAAGTGCTCGATGATCTTTTCAAATTTAAGGATTCAGTAAAGATCAAAAATGACTTCTCAGGTAATCTAAGCAAGAGGGTATGCCAGGTTTCCATGAACTTCCATATACACCTTGGTGATCAAATGAAAGAGAAATGACCAAGGACTTGATGTACATGTAGGTAATCTCCCCGAATGTTGTGTTCGGTGTATCACGGTTAGAGGGAGGCAGACTTGGCTTCCTATGGATAAACGAATTGAAACCTAGAGGGGTCTCCCTTTATATACTCGATGGTACGGGGAACACAAGTCCATACTAGTGCTATCTGAAGCCATATGGTGAACGAAAACTACTAGGTTTTAAGATGCCAGAACGCATCTCTAACTTAGACCACTAGAATATTTCGTTAGGTTTCAATGTTTCCTTTGGTTAATTGAAATAAATTTTAATGTTGATCTTGGATTAATTTTCAATTTCCAGGCCTTAACATATGTCAGATCTGAAATCTTCCTAAATGAAAAACTATATGCAGAAGGATACCATTTTCTTTCAATGAAAGCTATCTACAAGAAGGAAAGAAAACTTTCAAGCAATAGCGAATACTGAAATCATGCAAAAACATCCACTAATGCATCTAATGAAATCTTCAAAAAATAAAACTCTTTCCTAGCCTATGAAATTCTAGTTATGCGAGAGAACGTTTAATTTTCTAAGCAAAAATAAATGCAATATTTTGGTTTTTTCAATGCAATAGAACAAACAGTGCACTAAATGACATGAAAAACAAAAATAAACACTAGGTTGAGAGGGAAAATGTAAAATTTGAAACAAAATGACTCCTCCAACATAAAAAAAACACAACAATACCTAAATCAATGCTACATTCCTTTCAAATCAAAGAGAAATCTCCAAAATAACCCATGCAAGCAGTGTAACTGGTGCTTGGAGTAAGAGGAAGAAAAATCAAGCAAGCAAGGCAATGATCATTCAACCAATGAACATACTCAACAGGATCAAGGAGACCAAGAGTAATTAAACATGGAATGAATTCGATAGCTTATCAAGAAAATCGATCTCCAAACAAAAGCCTCAATGCACCAAGGCACTCATAAACCCTAAGACCCTAAGTCACACTGATAATAAATGGACAAACAACTGAAGAAAATGAGCCTCCGGCAATCAAAGATAGTAAAAAACACTTCAATTAATCTCAAGAATAACCCAGAAACAAGTACAGTCAGCCAAAAACTCATGAAAAACTCATACCCAAAAAACTCACAGGGGTCGACATGACTGTGAGGCAGTATTCAGTGCCAAACAGGCGATGGCGCGAGTACTACAAAAGCAACATGTGCCAATCGGCGCGACTATTCAAGTGAAAAATGTGCCAAGCCAGTTAACCAATGAAAAGGGAAAAACTCAACAAAGCAGAGGTCAATCTTGACACTCTGGGGCTGAATAAGGGTTTGAAGCACAGTTAAATAACTAGAAAGGTGAACAACAAGACCAAAAAACCCAAAAAATGACCCAACAAGATCAAAGACAAACTCACACTAATCCCCTGCAGAGTTGCCAACATGTTATGTAGGTAAATCCTCTCTGTGGATAGAGACGATCCCTATAGCCCTAGGGTGGGTCTATTAACAAGGAATCATGCTAAGGTGTAGGTTCCTAGATATTCAAATGAAAGAGCACGCGATAAGATAGCCTACTTGTGGTCCAATGCTGTTGTTGGCAATCGTAGTGGTGATGAGAACTGCTCGCTCCCGATTCGGCAAGTCACAATCCCTTCTCTTATCGCATTTGGACACCTGCACAAAGATCAGAAAATGACAACCGCATCCCACATACTAATTTCATCTAAAATCTACTAGTCATTTAGAGAATACTATCATATTGCATTTGATAAAGATAAAACACAAGATGGGAACCAGAAAATAGTCGCTTATATTAATAGGTAGAAAGAAGAGATACAACCATGCTCTCACATTGCAGTCTCCTCCATCAAGGCTCAGGGGAAGCACGTCTCAAAGCTCGTCAGGGAATTCAGACGGGATAAGGGACCTCACGATGGATTTCTCCTTGTTCTACCTTCTCAATAACTCAGTTATTCAACTATAGCTTAGTCTTTCAAGTTCAACACTTCAGCTATATAATTCTCTTTTTTCAGCTTTAGCTATAGCTAGTTTTCATAAAGAGTGAAGGCTTGTTTATATATAGGCTAAGGAGGATTTTGGGATCCCTACAAAGGTGGAAGGGAGGCTTATCCTTTAGGTGTGTTCCAAGGGATGTGGAAACTAGTAGCTAAAGGAGGATGCCCGTGGTTGTTTTAGTTCAATCACTCCCAATGACTCATCCCCAAGGTGGTTGAAATTGAACCTCTGCCTCTATTTTTAAAAATAATTTCATAAATAGCTTGGCAGGGGAATTACACTAGGACAGAGCGCCAAGTGGCACGGCCTTAGTGTAGAATTCCCAGGTCGACGCGAGGAGATAAAGGGCTACTCGTGCGAAGGAAAAAATAAGGATTTTCACAGCTCTTCTTAGGGGAATGTCAACAAGAAGAATGTTTCCTTAATCAAAAGGAATGAAAGGATGTAATTTGCAAAGTATGACACTGTTCATTGGTCATAGAAATTCCCCTCCAATGTGCAAGTTGGGGATTGCGGGGACAGTCACAAAATGTTGTGTAACACTTTGCTACCAACAATTGGAAAATACCTCCTACAAATGAACGATACCCTATCAAACTCAAACATTGTCCTACAGTGCCCGAAAACATTAACCATTGCTTGGTGTTTGAGGGTGATGAAGAAATTGATGATTTCCTACAATATAGGAATGAATTTACATTGATTAAATCTAGCTTAGAACATGAGGAAGATGTTCCTGTTGAAGATAAAGGTCATCAAATAGAGTTTCCCTTTTTTGTTGATATAAATATGCTCACACATCCTTATGAGGATGAAATTTTTGAAGATCTAGACCAAAATGACTTGGAAGTCTTACAATGCAAAAATGACACATTACCAAGAAGGCTTGCACCATTAGAAGAATAGTTCGACTTTAATGATGTGGCTGAAAAACCAAAGATAGAATCTACCAAGACTGATGTTGAAGAATTCAACATAGGAAACATAAAGGAACCCAAAAATGATTAAACTCTCCAAGACCCTTCCTCGTCACATAAAACAGAAGTATATTGAGCTTTTTAAGGAGTTTAAAGATGTGTTTGCATGGGGATATAAAGACTTAAAATATTATGACACAAAAATTATTCAACACAAAATCCCTCGCAAGGAAAATTAGAAACCTTTCAAGAAAAAGTTATGGAGAATAAACCCTATTTTACTACCTTTAATTGAACAAGAAATTAAAAAGATGTATGATGCTGGGATAATAGTTCCCCTTAGATACTCTGAGTGGGTTTCCAACCTTGTTTCAGTTAGGAAGAGGACCGGGGAGATTAGAATTTGCATTGACTTTAGAAATGTGAACAGGTCCTCTTTGAATGATAACTATCCCTTGCCTAAAATGGACAACATACTTCAAAAGGTAGTTGGCTCTAAGAGAATCTCACTGCTTGATGGTCTTTTTGGTTACAACCAAGTGCTATATTCCCAAGTGAGCAGCACAAAACTTCCTTCACCACACCTTGTGGTACATTCATGTATGTTAAAATTCCATTTGGTTTGATGAATGCGGTGGCCACTTTCCAAAGGGCCATGGAAATAGAATTTTCAGAAGACATAGGCTAATTCATAGTCATTTACCTTGATGACATCACTATTTATTCTCAGACTGATGAAGAACACTTAGTCCGCTTGAGAAAGGTTTTTGAAAAATGTAGGAAATATGGCTTGTCTTTGAATTCCAAGAAAACACTATTTGGTCTACAAGAAGGAAAACTCCTAGGCCACATCATCTTTGAAGAGAGAATAAAAATTGACCCCAAAAGGATTGAAGGCATATTGCAGATCATATATCCTAGAAACATCAAGGAATTGCAGTATTTCATTGGAAAAATCAACTTCTTAAGAAGATTTATCCCCAACCTTGCTAAAATTTTGAGAAATATTACAAACATGCTTAAAAAAGAAATAGGAGTTAAGTGGACTTTAGAAGCCAAATAATCTTTTGAACTGGTTAAGCAAGTGCTCACCTGAACACTGATCCTAATAAGTCCTGATTTCACCAAAGACTTCTATATTTTCTCATTTGCCTCTGAACATACCGTGGCTGTTACTTTATTACAAAAGAGCATGATGGGCCAAGAACAACCCATAGCCTTATTCAGCAAAGCCCCTAGAGATTCTCCCCTAAAGTAAAACATCATGGTAAAGTAGGCCTTTGCATTGATTAAAGCGTTGAAAGGTTTTAGAGTTTATATCTTACATTCTCATGTCATAGCTTTTGTTCCTCACACGGTTGTTAAAGACATTTTAAATCAAGAGCCAGATGGTAAAAGAGGAAAGTGGATTGCTATTACTTTATAATATGACTCAGAAATCAGACCCACTAAATTGGTTAAAGGACAAGGGCTTGCAAAATTTATGGCTGAAACAAATCTCCAAGCATTGGATATGAATTTTTTTGATACTTTAGAAGAACAACAAGAATGCACAACCACTCATGTTGAAGAAATTTTTTTGAATTCATCTTCGTATGTTGATATTCTTTATGTACTATTTTATCTTGATGCTCCTCCTACCTTATCAAAAACAAAAGAAATATTCCTAAAACAAAAATCTTTGAATTTCTACATTTTAGATGGAATTTTTTATTAGAAAAATCCTATTGGTATATTGCTTAAGTGTTTTCTTAAGGATGATGCAGGAAAGATCATGCATGAATTGCATGAAGGAGAATGTGGGGCCATATTTAATGGAAAGCCATAGCTAACAAAATTCTTAGAGCTAGCTACTATTGGCCCTCCCTTGTCCCTGACACCCACAAACTGGTCATGACTTGCCATAAGTGCTAGATATTTTATGACAAGAGAAAAATCTTACCTTTACCCTTGCATCCTTTCATTGTTGAAGCTCCTTTTCAACAATGGGGTTTAGACTTCTTCGGAGAAATGAAACTTACTTCATCTTCCCAACACAAGTGGATCCTCACTGCCACTGATTACTTCACCAAGTGGATAGAAGCCATATCGTCTGGGAATGCCACTGATTCAGTCATTATCAGTTTTCTTGAGACCAATATCATGTCTAGATTCGGTTGCCCCAAAAAGCTCATCACAGAAAATGTTGTTGCCTTAGCATCCAAAAGAATGGTTGAATTTTCTTATGAATATCACATCACCTTGGGAAATTCCATAGCTTATTACCCTCAAGGTAATGGTCTAGCTGAGTCTTCTAATAAAAGCTTTGTCAATATCATTAATAAGCTTCTGGAATAGAATGATAAAGCATGGCATCACAAACTAGTACATGCACTATGGGCTGATAGACTAACCACCAAGAAATCAATCATTATGTCTCCCTATCAACTAGTGTATGGCATGGATGCCATTTGCCCAACATCTTTGGGAGTCCCGGTGATAAAACTGCTACAAGAAGTGCAATCAAAAGATAATGACATGCAAAGGAGGTTGAACCAAACTATCCATTTACAATAAACAAGAGAGGAGGTTTACAAAAGGACTCAGGTATTACAAGAAAAAATGAAGAAAATATTTGACAAAAGGACCAATGACAATTATTTCTAGATTGGAGATAAAGTGATGAAATGGGACTCAAGGAGGGAATACAAAGGTAAACATGTTAAGTTTGAAAACTTGTAGAAATGGCCATTCATTATCAGTTCAACTAGAGGAAACAACACTTCCTTTTTACAAGAGCTGGATGGAGCTGAAGCATTTGGAGGTCCTGTTAGTGGCAGGACACTAAAACACTACTTTTGTCAAGATGTCTAGCTTTATGCCTTGACTCATTATACATACCAGTGTTTGATAAAAGGCCATAAAGAAGAAAAACACAAAAAAAAGAAAAAATAGAAAAGAGGGAAGATTAAAAAATAAGGTGCAGCCCCATACCCAAAAAATAGTAGTATTGAAAGTGTGCAAGCCTAAATGCCACTACTAGTGCAAAAGGAATGTCTTGTTTAGTCATCTAGCCTAATCATGGATGAACATGTTTTAAATTTATTGTTGATAAGTTAGTGAAAGAATTCTAGTAAAATGATTTAAGCTTGACTTGTCAAAAGAAAATAGATTAGGAATGAAAGATAGTGGTTCCACATTCTTACATTTGAATCAAGGAGAAGGATAGGGATGATTAGCAAATGATGAAACATATCCCTCACACCTTCTAGTTTTTTTTTCTTATGAAAATAATATTTGTGTGCAGCTTGTCTCAATGCCACAACTCATGATGAATTAGATTGTCTAATCATGGTTCAAATCATGTTTTAAATTTCTTTTCAATAGATTAGAGAATGAATTCTGTCATACTGCTTAATCTTGACAGTAAATTAGTCTAGGTAGAGAATACAGAGAGTTCACTAGCATAATCTGAACTCTTGGAAGAAATACGTGTAGAAGTAGATAGTTTGTTTTTGTTTTAAAAAAAAAAAGGATGTCAATGGGTTTGCTAGTTCAAGTGCACCCAAGGAAGATAAAATGTTAAGAAAATAGGTTGGGTAGGTAAAGATGAAGTTGAGCCAATCATTCTTTCTGATGATCAAAATCACTACTTCAAGGAAGCAACAACAAAAGAAAGGAAGAAAATTTTTCCCAATGGATGGGGCACTGGTCTTCATAAACCAAGAGATCTAAAATTCTAGACACCTCCTGAAAAGGAGCTGCTCTCCCCAAGTGGAGCCACTATTAGTCATTAGTCAATTTTACCTATTCAGATGACTAAATGCTTATCCTATATTTCTAGAAACAAAATTCAAGAATCTCGTGAGTTCCAGAAATCTCACTGCCTTTATTACCCTTAGGATAATTTTATCACTGTTCTACTACTCTACCAAGGCATGGCCAATCTCTCACTCCCAGAAGACCAAATCATGGACTTATGCCCCTCATTCTCACTATGCTTGCCACTTATAACTTTACCACTTTGTTTATGATTGCTTTAGCCTTCTACCTTTACACCTTGATTTGCCAAGTAGCCCAAACCTTTTCCCCTACTCACCCAATGCCTCAAGTAGTGATGATTTTAAACTTCCTCTCTAGGCTCTTTAGGTAAATCAAAGATTTTAGTTTCTTGGATGGAAATGCATAAAAAATTCTCAAAATCTTGGTTTACACCTCCAAATCCTGATTCAAGTTTTCAATCAAACATATAGTCCAAAGGATATCCCAATAGGTCATATAGGCTCTCCTAGGTTATGTACTTATTTTGTTTCCTAACTCACTATTTTACATGTGCCCAAAGGTGAAATCAAATTAAAAATAAGGTGAGCTCATGATTGTCCAAAGGGTATCAAAAGCCTTCAAAAGGACCTCCTAGATTAGATCATGAAGTCTGCAAAAGGACAGTAGCCTATATTGAATCATTTCTGCAGGAATTCTTTATAATGGTTATCAACAGAAGAAAATTAGGGTAAGAAGATTAAACTCCTAAAGGATATACAAAGCAAAATAGAAGCAACATGCCTAGGTTCACAAAGAGGATCATGGTTTCATGACTAATAATAGGCTATAAGGTGCTGCCCAGCAAAGAGACCATACAAAGGATCATGAAGACATAGATACATAAACACAACTGTGCATGGATTAAAGATTCATTGAAGAAATAAATCATAGTGAGAGACCTCCTTGATGAAAACAGGAAAACATTAAAAAATCATGATAGGGGATGACTTACAAGTCTTATTTAGGCATGCTTTTTCACTACACCAAAAGGACAGATTGAAAAAGTATCAGTGTGAAGGACACAAAACTCTCATGTACAATCAATGTCCTTGCAAAGGGTTAAAAAGCACAGAGATGCATCGAAACCATCAAACACACAACCAAAAGTTTATAAGAATGATAAATAAGGAAGGGAAAGGGGCCCAGTCTAGAAAGGTAGGTAAAAGTGACCTAAACGTCATAAAAGTCCATTAAAGGTCAGAAGGTTTTCAGAGGAAATTTGAAAGGAGGCCTTCATGGTTGAAATGAGATAAAAGGGGTTTTTATTTGTCACTATAGCAAAAAGGGACAAATTATGAAAACAATATTAGTAAAGGTTGCCTAAGTTTTCAACTACATTAAAAGGATGGTCACAAGTAGTATGAGGGAGCCTAAGTTTTTTGTCAGATAAGAAAATCAAAGTGAACATGGGTTTCTACTATTGGGTGGGTAAGGTATCAAAACTCCCAAAAAAAAGTTTGAGAAGACCAAAACCCTATTTTATGGCACCTCCCAGCAAAGTCAGAAGTGGTCAAGGGAGAAGGTGTGTTTGGAAACATCCAACAAAGGTCACTTTTTGTTTAAAATCACTTCCTGCACAAGAGAAAAGAAATATCAGTGAAAGTAAAAAGACCAAAAGAAAAACATTATTCAATGTGGGTTTTGTTTTTAATTTTTCAAGGGTATATAAACATCACAATTTTCATCACTCAACACAATTTCTTAATATGAAAAAAAGAGTGGAAGGAGTTCAGGGTTTTTAGGGTTTCTGGTAGTGTTTTCAAGCAAAATACTGATTGCGCTGTGCTCGTGAAAGGCCATGCTACTCACCTGTACATGTTTCCTGTGTAGCAACACTACGCACTTGTATAACCAGTTCACATGCAGGACGAACCCAACACCCTGCAACCATTCAAGCCTCGCCCAAAAGTGTGTAGAGAGCACCTGAGCGATATGCTCCTGGGCATGTAGCGTGCAACAACCACACGATACCTCATGCAGAGGCACCCAACGCTGCGCTACAGAATGTTCAGGGATGCCAGCCACATGATACCTCATGAAGAGGTGCCCAACACTGTGCTCCTACGTGTTCAGGAATGCCCGGGAAGACCCGATACATCGTGCAGGAGGACCCGACTGCTCGTTCAAAACTTGCCCGTGCTACGCTCCTAATGCCTATTCAAGGCTACCCAACAGGTCATGCAGAAGGTGCCCGACTGCCCCATGATGCATTTCTGAGCAGTGATCCCATGACCTCAAAGGGTAGCCAAGAGGATGAAAATGCGCCAAACAGTGATGATGACACCTCTAACCATGAAAAAAAATAAGATGACAATGTAGATGACATCGAAGAAGATGACAATGGTGAAGATCAAGGTAGTGATACTAGCATGGGAGAAAGTGAAAATTCCTCTCAAGAGAGCAGTATTGATATCACCAAAGATGAAGTGAAACATGTTAAAACTTGTACTCTCACTTACCAAATAGGATCAAGGTAATTTTTTGCTTCCTCTAAGAGGCAAGGGACCTTGCCATCTATTTCAGTACAACCACTGGAAAAAGGTAAGAAAAAAGTAGTAGAAGAAGAAGAAGATCATGAAAAAGAAAGAGAGTTTGAACTTATTCACATAAACAGTGATGATGAGAATGAAACAAGAATTTCAAACTCCCTCCTCCAAGACAGGAATGCACAAATCAAGGACTTGGAAGCTAAATTATAAAGAGAAAAGGATGCCATTCACTTCCATCAGATGCAAAACAAGAAAATGAGTGTCCAACAGGCCATCCATGAAATTAGAACACTTAGGTACCAGACAGTGGCTCAAAGAGCACAAGTGAAGTTGGAAGAATTCATGGGCACTTATGAGGAGAGTAGTTATGAGGTAGGTCAAACTATAAGGAGACCTAGAACTATGGGTCTAAGGAAAGCATTGGCAAAGAAGAGAGAAGAAGAATCAGCCCAAGAAGAACAAATTTCTCTCCAAGAACTCCTTGCACTAGAAATTGAACAGGATAGGGAATCATGGCTTGAGAGGGCTAACATACACCTTGAGGCCAATCTAGAGAAGGCAAATAAATACTTTCATTTACAAAGAATAATTACCAAGCATAATGCCTAAAGAAACCAATTTGCAAGGGCGAAACTCAAAAAGGCCCAAATTGAGATCCAAGCAATAGAAAGAGAAAAGAGCCAATATAACCTTATTTTTTTGGCTCAAGCTTCTCTACAGGTCTCCCAAGACCCATGAGGCATACTTCCACCAACTTTGGGAGTTTTTTGACAAGATTTTGTTTTTTCCAAATTTTAAGGCTAGGAACAAAGCACACCTGGTGCTACAATCTTTTTCAAGGCATATTCAGGGAGAAAGGCTTGCATTTTTGGGTTCCTCATCACTAATATAACATGCTTGGAAAGTTTTAGTTCACTTGGAGTTGTTTTGGTCCCCCAAAAGGGTAAAAAGCACTCACTTTTTCACCATTCTACCTACTTTTCAGGACATGTGTTGTGCTCCTACTAGTCTTGGAATTTCACTTTTTGGATAGGTTGTAGGGGCCAGATTGGAGTAAAAATGGTATATATGGAAATTATACTTCAAGGGATTTCCAACGAGCCATCACAAAGCCTTTTACAACATCGAGAAGGCCTTCAGAACACTGCTATAAGAAGACCCATTTTTCATGTTCCTGTGTTGCGCTCCTGGCATAAACTTTCGTTTCAGAACACAGTGTTGTGATCCTATGGTTGAAAAGTAAAAATATTCATTTGGAAAGTTTTCGGAGGCTTGTTAGAGCCTAAATTTAGATTTCTTTGCTACAAATGGGCGAAAAGATATTTATTTTAGATATTTTTGTGCCTTCAGCCTTACAAGGCCTCAAGGATAGTAGAGATACTTTTGATTAGCCAATATAATTATAGATGCCCTTTTACGTTTTTGAGAGAAATACATGTTTTTTGGAAGTTGAAGAGCAATTTGGTGTTGTGGAGCTTGTGGATGGTTTTCCTTGATTGATGTTGATGAAGGCTTGCTTGCAGGATCCCTGAGTTTAGTTAATGGTGATGTATCTCCTATTTGTTCATGTTTTCTAGTTTATCATGTTTCCATCTTTCTATATTGCAATAACTCAGAAGAGTACAGGATGAGAAATGTTGTTTGAGACACCTCACTCATCCTATTTGCCTATTGACTTTATGTTTTCTTTTGCTCGGTTAGCTTAAGGAATTATTAGTTTCTCCTTAGGCCCACGTAATATTTTATATTTAATTATTGGATTAATATGATATTTTAAAAATATGATTCACTATAAGCCTTTCTTTATTGATGCTATCTAAACTCTGTCTTGAAATCTTTCTTTGATGTATTGATTGTTAGGTTAAGCCAAAGAGGTCTTGTTTCGATCTTGCCCTTTGTATATGCTTATAAATTCATCTCAAAGTTCTTTATAGTTTAATGAATGATATTTAGGCATTCCATATTCATTTATTGATGCTATTTTTCTCTTATATGTTTTCAAATCTTGAAAATAGAATCATTGAAGTTAGAAATGTTTTCTTGCTTCCTTTGTTCCACTAGATTGTTTATCTTGAATGTTTATTTCTTTAAAAGTATTGTCATTAAGTAAATGGTGTGCCTCATCTCATGATTAGTATATTTTTGTTATCAGTATGAAAGAAACACTTTTTCATAGGTATTTGACAAAGGATTCTTAATTGTCTTTTGCCCTACCTTGTTTTCCCAAAACTTAATGTCCATCTCACCTCACACATAAACTTAAAGATTCATTGACTACACTAGATTGGCCCTGTGATGTACCTCGATTCAATATTGAGATATCAATGACTTCATGGAATCCATAGCCTAATGTTTGACAACCTCTCATCCCACTTATCAAACTCAATCATCTTACCTCAACCAAACAAACAAACAAACCCTACACTTAACAACTAGCCTCAAATCAACCATCTAAACAAAACAAGTTTACATCGTTCACACACAATAGAGAGAGCCCTCTCTGAGTCCCATAATGCTAGGTCATAGGACTCCAAATATTGGTCTAATGTTACCGTGTTAATTTGTTATACTAATCTGCTAAATCACGAGACCCTAACACAAGGAACTTGGGTGATCACAACTTAGCAAATTTTATATGGCCGCCCTCAAATGAAACGACCTGACCCGAATGTATTTCATCAGGTGCCCTCACATGGCGTGACACAACGTGCCCATCTGAATGAAGGCATAAGGGATAAAATGGAAAACATGTTGCACGAATGTGCACAAGGCAGCTAGGCGGTCACAACTGAGAAAATTTGATACGGCCATCCTCAAATCAAATGAGTTGAGCCGAATGCGTTTCATCAGGCGGCCTCACATGGTGTGACAAGTGTTGATCAGCTACTCAGTGTTGGACAAATGTGTGATCAAGGACACACAATACTATTCAACTCCACAAAATGTGAAATCAGGAAAGGCATGTATGGTGAAATTGTGGCTATAGCAAGTTGAGATCTAAAACACATATATGTTCTAGATGAAGCAACTAAAGCATGTATAATAGCTAAAGAGGATGATATAATAATTGGTAGAAATGATGATCAACTAAGTAATAAGTTTGCGACAAAGGTGCAAAGTGATTTCGAGATGTCTTTACTTGGTGAGTTGACATACTTCTTAGGGCTTCAAATATCTCAGTAAGAGAAAGGACTATTTATATGTCAAGCCAAGTACATAAAGGAAATGCTCAAGAAATTTAAAATGGAAGATTGTAAACCCATCCTTACTCCAATGGTAATAGGCTGCAAATTGAGCATAGATGACTCATCTAAGGATGTGGTTCAAAGGTTTTACAGATATATGATTGGTAGTCTTCTATATGTAACAGCCTCCTAGCCAGATGTTATGCAAGAAGTTGGACAAGTAGCAAGATTCCAAGCAGCACCGAAAGAATCACATATTATTACCATCAAAAGAATTCTTCGATATCTAAAGGGAACAACAGAATATGGCTTGTGGTATCTAAAGGGTAACAATCTCATTATTCATTCATTTATAGATGCAGATTAGGCAGGAAGTGTTGATGATTGTGAGAGTACTCGTGAAGCATTGGAATATTTTCGCCAGAAGCTTGGGATTCTCCCAAGTTCTCATTATATTTTCCTTATTCAGAATATAAAGGGAGATTGGAAGTGTGTATAGGTCCATAGGATGGTTTTGTATGAAGGGGAGTTACCCTTTTCCATTTATGTAAAAGGGGGAGAGAATGTTGTAGGAAGAGTTGTCATGATCCCATGGGGAGTACTTGTGTTGCCGTCAATGCCAAAGGGGGAGATTGTTGATCAACGGTTGTCATTGATGTAAACCCAAGAAGCACCAAGGGATAACCCAATATTTCATTGGAATTTTTACCTAAAAAATTAATATATTCTGGGTCAATAATTCTTTTTATGGTTTCTACTTTTCGAGATGTTTCCGTTGATATATGGCATGCCATGTAATTCTTCACGGTTTGAGAGATATTCATGTTTGAAGTTTGTACCCCCAGTTGGTGGGCTAAAACCCCATGGGGTTGTGGCATGGGTCATTGAAAAGTAATAATTAATAATTTCTAAGCTCCTAAAATCCCTCCCACATTCACTTGTTGAAGGCCCTCTCAACCTAAGAATTTATATAAATTGTGATCCTTATATCCTCCTCATGCAAGGGATTTCACCATCTAAAATAGGTCATCATGGAATTTTCGCTCTAAATTTTTTTATACGAAGGTTCAGAAGCTGAAATTTTTATTAGGGGAAGATGAAATCTTGAGGAAGCGTCTATGAAAATTTCAAATCAGGGTACACAACATTTTCGGAGATATGATCTGTGGAAGTCAGTGTTTTTGCAGGCTCCTGAAATTCATCTCAAAGAAGTGACCTTGGGAAAATAGTCATAACTCTATGTATGAGTACTGTATTGGAATTATGTAAAAAGTGATAGATAGTGCACAAAATTTGGTTTTCTCTCTATCAATTTTAGAGCCGAATGAAGAAAAAGTGACATGTGGCATGCCGTACAAGTTCGCTCTACTGAAACAGTCCATAGTTAAGGCATTGTGAGAGATTGGGTATAAATATCCCTTGAAGAATCCAAATTGGGTAAGACTGTGGAATTGGAAAGAGGACTCATAGGAATAATACAGGACTGAAAATTAGATATTGCGGATCTGAAATTCTAGAGATACGCCATATTCAATATCGAGCTCCTAGAAGACAAAGAAAAATCTAAATCATATGTTGTCAAGGGCTGCAAAGGACTAGAAGTTCTAGGGAAGAAAATAAAAGCAAGCTGCAGAAGAGGGTAGCATGACAAGAGTAGAAACCAAGGTGCATAACAGCAGCAAGAATTTCATCACATGAAGTCTTCAAGTGGGCAGCACTGCATACAATTATTGTAAAGGTATCATTGTACTAAGTCATTGTAAATACATTATTGTACAAATTTTACTAGTGTCTATCTGCCAAGAGTTGAAGAGGCAGTGTTAGGTGGTCTAGGATCATCATTAGGTGGTTGTGGCATAGTTGGGGTTATGGTCTAGTGTTTCTTATTCTTCTACATCATTCTATATCATTGTAAAGTGGTCCATTTTCCCTGGTATGGGAGTCCATTCTTCTTCTATTCTTCTACAGGGTGGTAGGGTGGTGATAGGGTAAGTTGTAGCTCGTTGGGTGTTGGGGCATACATTTAGTTGACTATTGAAGAATCTCAGGCATTGGAGCATCCATCCAGTGGGAGCTGGAGAAGAATGCTTTTCTAGATTCTAGGAAGTTGGAGCTTTATTTTCAATTGGAGTTGAATATTAAAGAATTATTAGAAAAACATTAGGTGGTTTTTGTCCCAGAGCGGGTTTCTACCATAAAAACTATGTGCATTTGTGTTCCTCTTGTTTGCTACTATCATTGTACAGACATTGATAGTAATTGAATATTATCTAATGCTCTAATTGAAAGAAATAGTGACTCACCCCCCCTCTTAGTATTTCCAACAACATGGTGCACCCAACCGAGAAAAGGCACAAGGGAGTAAACGACAAATGGGCCGCACGAATGAGCTCAAGGCACCTTGGCATTCACAACTTAACAAATTTTCTACCATCGCCTGTAAACAAAACAACCTGACCTAACACATGTTTCATTGGGCGTCCTCACATGGTGCAACACGGCTTGCCCAACCGAATGAAGGCATAATGGAGTTAAAGGAAAACGGGTTGCATGAATGAGCACAAGTCACCTGGGTAGTCCTAACATAGAAAATTTGATATGGACGCCCTCAAAATAAATGACCTGACCCAAACGTGTTTCATTGGGCGCCCTCACACGACATGACACGACGTGCCAAACCGAAGAAAGGCACAAGGGAAAAAAAAAAACTGGCCCCACGAAACTGCACAAGGCACCTAAGCGGTCAAAACTTAACAAATTTCATATGGATACCTTCAAATGAAACGACCCTACCCGAATGCGTTTCATCAAGAAACCTCACACCGTGCGACAGGGCGCGCCCGACAAAATCAAGGCACAAGGGAGAAAATGAAAAATGCACTGCATGAACGTGCAAAAGACACTTGGAGAGTCACAAATTAGCAAATTTGATACGATTTCCCTCAAACCAAATGACCCGAGCTGAATGCATGTCATCAGGCTCCCTCACATGGCACGACAGGGCACGCCCAACCGAATGAAGGCAAAAGGAGTAAATAGAAAATTACCCGCACGAACGTGCACAGGGCACCTGGGTGATCACAACTTAGGAAATTTGACACGACCGCCCTCGAGTAAAATGACCTGACCTGAATGCGTTTCATCGGGTTCCCTCACACAAAACGACTTGACCTGAACGCGTTTCATCGGTCTCCCTCACACAGTGTGACACGACGCACCCAACTGAACGAAGGCACAAGGGAGAGAATAGAAAATGAGGTGCATGAACATGCACAAGGCAGCTGAGCAGTCACAACTTAAGAAATTTGATACAACCTCCCTAAAAAAAAACAACCCAACCAGAACATGTTTCATCGGGTGCCCTCACATGGCGCGACACGATGCACCCGACCGAATGAAGGAACAAGGGAGAAAATGGAAAAAAGGTCACACGAACATGCATAAGTCACCCAGGCAGTCACAGGTTAAAAAAATTGATACGACCACGCTCAAACAAAATGACCTTGCCTGAACGCATTTCATTGGGCACACTGACACATCACGACACGACGTGCCCAAATAAACGAAGGCACAAGGGAGAAATCGGAAAAAGATCTACACGAACATGAACAAGGCACTCAAGAATTCACGACTTAGCAAAATTGATACAATTGCCCTCAAACGAAAAAACCCAACCGTTTTATCGGGTTCCCTCACACCACGCAACACGGTTCACCCGACCCAACGAAGGCATAAGGGAGAAAATGACAAACGGGTCAAACGAATGTGCACAAAGCACTCGGGAAGTCAAAACTTAGAAAATTTGATAGGGTCGCCCTCAAATGAAATGACCAGTGCCGAACGTGTTTCATCGGGCACCCTCACATGGGGTGAAAAGGCACACCTAAATGAACAAAGTCACAAGGGAGAAAATAGAAAACGAGCCACATGAAAGTTCACAAGACATCAAGGTGATCACAACATAACAAATTTGATATGGCTGCCCTGAAACGAAATGACCCGAACGCGTTTCATCAGGTGCCCTCACACGGTGCAACACGACGTGCCCGACTGAACGAAGGCACAAGGGAGAAAACGACAAATGGGTCGCACAAACATGCACAAGGAACTCGACCGATCACAACTTAACAAATTTTATACAGCCTCCCTCAAACGAAATGACCTGACCCGAACGCATTTCATCGAGCGCCCTCACATAACGCGAGATGGCACGCCCAACCGAACGAAGGCATAAAGGAGAAAATAGCAAATGTGCCGCACAAAAATGCACAAGGAACTCAGGTGGTGATAACTTAGAAAATTTGATACGGCCACCCTAAAAAAAATTGACCTGATCTAAACACGTTTCATTGGGCGCCCTTACACAGCATGACATGGTGCGCCTGATCGAACAAAGGCATAAGGGAGAAAATGACAAATGGGCCACATGAACGTGCACAAGGCACCTGAGCGGTCACAACTTAGAAAATTTGATACAACCTACCTCAAACAAAATGACCCAACCCAAAAAAAATTCATCATGCACCCTCACATGGCATGAAGCAACGTTCTCGAACGAATGAAGGCACAAGGGACAAAATGGAAAATGGGTCGAAAAAACATGCATAAGGCACTCAGGAAGTCATAACTTAACAAATTTGATATGGTTGCCCTAAAAAAAAAAACCCGAACTGAACGCATTTCATCGGGTGCCCTCACATGGCGCGACATAGTTCACCTGACTGAATGAAGGCATAAGGGAGAAAAGGAGAAAAAGGCCGCACGAACGTGCACAAGGAACACGAGTTGTCACAACTTAAAAAATTTGATACGATCTCCCTCAAACAAAACAAACTGACCCGAACACATTTCATCGTGCACGCTCACACGGTGCAACAAGTCACACTTGACCAAACAAAATCACAAGGGAGAAAATGATAAACGGGTCACAGGAATGTGCATAAAGCACCTAGAATATTAAAACTTTAAAAATTTGATACATCTGCCCTCAAACGAAATGACCCGAACCAAATGCCTTTCAGCGGGTGCCCTCACACGACGTGATAGGGTGCGCCCGACTGAACGAAGGCACAAGGGATAAAACGGAAAATGGGCTACACGAACATGCACAAGGCACTCGGGCAGTCACAAATTAGCAAATTTTAGATGATTTCCATAAAAAAAAATGACCCAAACCAAACAGGTTTCATCGGGCGCCGTCACATGGTGCGACACGACATGCTTGATGAAAAGAAGGCATAAGGGAGAAAACGGAAAACATCCCGCACGAACGAGCACAAGGAAACCAGGGGGTCACAACTTAGCATATTTGTTATTGTCACCCTCACACAAAATGACCCGACCCGAACGCATTTCATTGGGCACCCTCAGACGATGAACCTGAACGAACGAAAGCAGAAGGGAGAAAACGGAAAATGGGACGCACAAATGTGCACAAGGCACCCAGGCGGTTAAAACTTAGAAAATTTGATATGGCTGCCCTAAAACGAAATGACATGACCCGAATGAGTTTCATCACGCACCCTCACACGATGCGCTTGATCGATGGCACAAGGGAGAAAACAGAAAACAGACCACATGAATGTGCACAAGGCACCCGGGCGGTCACAACTTAGCAAATTTGATACGGCCACCCTCAAACAAAACAACCCAACCTGAACGCATTTCATCGGGCACACTCAAACATGTACAAGGCACCCAAGTGGTCACAACTTAACAAATTTGATATGGCCTCCCTCAAACGAAACAATCTAAGCTGAATGCGTTTCATCGGGCGCCCTCGCATGATGCGACATGACCTGTCCGATAGAACAAAGGCACAAGGAGGAAAATGGAAAACGGGCCGCACGAATGTGCACAAGGAACTCAAGTGGTCACAACTTAGAAAATTTTATACGGTTGTCCTCAAATGAAAAAACCTAAGCCGAACAAGTTTCGTTGGGCGCCCTCACACGTCATGACACAGAGTGCCTAACCGAACGAAGGCACAATGGAGTAAATAGAAAACAGGCTACACATACATGCACAAGGCACCCGGGTGGTCACAACTTAGAAAATTTAATACGGCCTCCCTAAAATGAAAAGACCTGACCCCAACACGTTTCATTGGGTGCCCTCACATGGCGCGACACGGCATGCCGGACCGAATGAAGGCACAAGGGAGAAAATGACAAATGGGCTGCATGAATGTGCAAAAGAGAACTAGGCATTCATAACTTAGCAAATTTGATACGACCATTCTCAAACAAAGCGACACGACCTGAACGTGTTCCATCTGGCGCCCTCACATGGCGTGCCTGACGGAATGAAGGCATAGGGGAGGAAAAAACAAATGGGCTACACGAACATGCACAAGGCACCCCGACAGTCACAACTTAGAAAATTTGATACACCCGCCCTCATATGAAATGATATGACCTGAACGCATTTCATCGGGCGCCCTCACATGGCGCAACACAATGTGCCCAACTGAATGAAGGCACAAGTTAGCAAATGGAAAAGGGGCCACAAAAGTGTGCACAAGGCACCTAGGTGGTCACAACTTGGAAAATTTGATACGACCACACTCAAATGAAACGAGCCGACTGGAATGCGTTTCATCGGGTGCCCTCACATGGCGCGACAGGGTGTGCCCGACTGAACGAAGGCACAAGGGAGAAAACCATAAATGGGTTGCACAAACATGCACACGGCACCTGGGCAGTGAAAACTTAGCAAATTTGATACACGAGCACTATCAAACCAAACAACCGGATCCAAAGTCTTGTCATCAAGCTCCCTCGCACAGCACGACAGGGCGTGCTCGACCGAATTAAGGCATAAGGGAGAAAATAGAAAACGGGCTCACGAACATGCACAAGGCATGTGCGTGGTCACAAATTAGCAAATTTGATGTGGCCTCCATCAAATGAAACGAGCCGACACGAATGTGTTTCATCGGGCATCCTCACAACAGCGTGAGACGACGCACTCGACCGAATGAAGGCACAAGCGAGAAAATGACATATGGGCTACGCGAACGTACACAAGGCACCAGAGCAGTCACAACTTAGAAAATTTGATATGATCGCCCTCAATTAAAACAACCTGCCTCAAACGTGTTTCATCCAGTTCCCTCACACCACGTAACATGACGTGCTCGACCGAAAGAAGGCACAAGGGAGAAAACAGAAAATGGTCCACATGAACATGCACAAGGCACCAAAGCAATCACAACTTAGAAAATTTGATACGGCTGCCCTCAAACCAAATGAGCCGAGTCAAACACATTTCATCAGGCACCCTCACATGGTGTGACAGGGTGTGCCTGACCAAGCAAAGACACAAGGGAGTAAACGACATGTGGGTCGTGTTAACTATGTCAAACTCCTATTAAATTTCTGGAAGTCCATTCCATTTGAACCCTTCAAAATTATTTTGATAGCCTAAGTAATCCTTTTGCTGCCTATCGTTGCCCTTTTCCCACCTCAAAAGTGCATAAAAGGGCTGAAAATCCACATTTGAAAATATTCAAGGCTTAGCCCTTTCGTCCCTAGCCCCTCGGTCGTTTCCTCCACGTAACCCAGTGCTAGAACCAGGCGCAAAACACTAGGAGCTTATCGCATATGAACATCGGGCACGCCCTCGGCCGTTGATATGTACAGATTGAACGGCATTCACAATCCTCCACTACGCCCGTGGCCCACTCCATTCATCGCCCAAGCTGCATCTCAGCTGTCCTTTCACCCGTAAATCTGACGGTCTGTATCTCCCTTGCCTTGGTGGTCCCCACAACGCGATACTCCAAAACCAGGTGGTATCTATCGCACCACCCTCTAGCAGTGGGCGGTAATTCTCATTTGGCCAATGATCCCATACACTGTCTGCCGCGTGTCCCTATGTACAACTCCAAAACTTCCACTCATCGCACGCTATTGTTCGGCAAAAGATGCGCAGTGATATCACTGTCAGCCGTTAGATCTGGAGATCTTCATCTAACGGTCATCGTGCATCGAAGCTGCACGGGTTTTAATCCATGGCAAATACACCCCTGGCCCACTATCCATAGCCCCCGACGCTCTTTCAGCCGTCGATCTCCTCCTGAGATCGGACGGTCAAGATTTCATCATCCCCGCCGTTGACCGGTTCCACTGCCAACACTCCACGTCATCCATTTCCCGTTGTCTTGGTATCGGGCCACCTATCCCCCAGTTTTTCTCCACGTGCTCTCTGCCACCCTAGATCTATATTTAGTTCATTTATTCGTATCTTACGTATTTTCATGATCATTTTCGCATTCCATTAGCTTTCTCCATTTCCACCTCCCACCGTCACGCTGCATTTCCCATCATCGTTCTACATTTCTCGGCCTCTCCACAATGCCGCGCCATCTCACTATTATCCCCACTGAATTCACCTTCCCGTGCATGGTTTTCTTTAACGAGTTTGCGGATTTTGTAGGGTTACAGTGGCGGAAAGTTTTCATAATTGAAAATCTCCGTTTCAGAAGTCAAGAGCGCATCAAAGGACCATCTTTCAGAGGTAGATTTTATGAGGAAAATCTGGGAAGCGGTTATGACACGACTTACATTTATGGAGCAGATATAGAATATTAGCGAAAGGTTGGAAATTGAAGACATATAATTGAAGATTTTGGGGCCTTGATCTAACCTTTTGAAGGCGCAGTACCAGATTGAAGATCCTGCAGATCACTCCAAAGATTTGTGCATAAGAAACAATACTCTCCAGGTTTTATTTCAGCGGAGTTTCCTCTTCAGGAAAGGACGAAATGTCCATGTGATTTTAATTCTACGTCGAGTTCCCGAAGAGACTTTTATCCAGTGCAATTACTTCAGAAAGCAGGCAGTAGAGTACCTACAACATTACAGAGCCATCAAGCGGTATAGGCGGGCAATTTTCACCATTTTGTTTTAATGAGACAATTAAATGTTCATCACCTACTCCCTTATAGAGCTTTCGTTCACTCCTATAAAGCTCCCGAAGAAAGAATGATTTAGGGTTCCATATTTTATCAGAAAATTATGTAGTGAAAGGCTTTTTGTATACATTTTGTAGAAATTTTATATGAAGGTGTTATGGTAAAACACAACCCCCCCATTTTTGACTTGTTCACTTCAAATAATGGGGACCCTTTCTATAAATTTTTGGCTAAACGCCTTTTAGGATTTTTATTTATTTGATTATCCTACGCGATTGTTAATTTTTCATTTTCTTTGGATTCTTGTTTCGATTGCTTTGTTAAAATCGATTTTTTATAAGCTTCCCATTGACGCTTGTTTCTCCTTATTTGGTCAACTGGTTTGAAAATGGTACTCCTTTGAAGTCCTATTATTTGTCTAGTCTGGGTTTAAAATGCTATTTTTATTCTTTTTATTTATTTTCGGAGCGGCTGTACTTTAGATAATTTCATAACTAATTTCATTAAAATAAAACCAAAAATAAAAATTGATATTTAATATTAAATTTTGAATTAATTTAATTAATATGATTAATTTAATTAAAAAAATTTTAATATATAAAATATATATATACAAATAAAAAAATAAAATTACATCGCATATCGCAACCATCGCAATTCTAATAACAGGCACATATTAAAAAACCCGATGACCTTCATTCCTCGATATGCGATGGCTCTTCAAGTATTAACCAAAGTTTAATAAAATACCATGTGTTTAAGTCTCAATACGATCGCTCCATCGCATCGAAGTCCTCAATTGATACAACCCGACTCAAACTATTTGTGCGATGCAATATAGAGTCAAATCATTTATGCAATGCGATATGGACTCAACCCTGTATGCGATGCGATATGGACTCAAACTATTTGTGCGATGCGGGAAGAAGTCAAACTATGACTTTTAATTTAAAGCCATTCTCACGTTGGTTATTTTGAATCGATTTAAATTCATGGTTAAGTACATTAACGTATGAGTGAAGAGGTAGCATAGTGGTAGGTTAGTTTTTTTTTTTTTTTAATAGTCTAAAATATTTAATATTTAATATTTAAATATTATATTAATTAAATTAATTAATATATGATATTTAATTAAATTAAAATTTAAATATTATTTATATTAATATTAATTAGTTTATAAATAGTTAATATTTTAGTTAGTTAGATATTAATTAATAAATAGTTTATTAATTAATTACTTTAGTTCATAATTAATAATTAAATTAGAATTAATTATGAGTTAATTAGAATTCTAATTCAAGATTAATTTTTTAATTTAAATTCTGATTTTTAGCCCAACAACAGAATTTCCAGAATTGTGCCAGTTTTGACTCATCAACTTTGGAGGCTCATTGATTGAGTTATACTTGGCCAAATGAGGCCCAGGACGGCTCATTGGAAAGATAAAATCAAGGAGAACAATTCTGAGGAGGTTCCACTAATAGATTTGGTCATTAATTGGGTCAAAAATCATGCAGAAGATCAAGCTCTGAATTTCTAAAACAAAATAAATTCTCTGAGTTATTTTCTGCATTTTCATTTGTCCTAAGCCTCTTCTAATTGCAGATTCGCTCATCAATAATATCCTTAGCCAATTAAACCATCCCAGGCATCATTAGAGAGTTTATATTTTATTTTCAATTATTTATTTAAATATAATTTGATTGGATGAGAATGCTCCAACAATTAAAAGATTGGGATTTTTGAGCAAATAAAATGGGATTGGACAGATTTCTCCTCAACAAACTTTCCTCTCAAGAATTCCTGTGCAAATATTATAAATAACAGATTGCAAAATGTAATAAAGGGCGGCTCTCCTCTACAATTCTGGAATTCTAAAAGCACTTTTGTAATAAGGATTTAGAGTTGTAGGTGGGAGGAGTGGAATCTCAGATCTGGGGATTATTGAGGTTTTTCTTTTACATCCTGAGTTATGTATAATGAACAGAGTTTGCACTATTGTAGCTTTGGTTTTGAAAGCAGAAGCTTAGGCATTGTAAAGGACTATTAGAGACCGGAGCTGGAGAAATGGATTCAATAAATTGGTATTTTGAATACTATTATTTTAAATGCTGGTTTTATTTTATGATAACAGGAATAGTGTCAATTTACTTACATATTTGTGCACTTTTGTCAGTATGGGTAATTTTCTTCTATTTTATGTTGTTATTTATCTCTGCTCTTATGGGCTGAATTCTGATTTCTGAGTAATTATTTACTCATAAATCTGTCTTTTAATATTGGATGAATAAATAGTGATATGTTGTGAACTTCTTCCGCATATTATTGTTTAAAAATTCAAGTTACTGATTAAATGATCAATACCATTTTGTGAACTATTTCCTGAGTGTTGTTGATTGATTATTTCAGTTAAAAGGTCTCAATAGGATATGTTTTGCTATCCATAATGTCAGTTAATTGAACTATTTCATTAACATGATATTCATTATAAACAAGACATATTTCAATCTCAATATTTTAAATACCTGCTCTTGGTTGGGTTAGATTTATATCTGCCTAATTGAGATAGGATTAAGATAGTTCATTTTGCTTGCATCTTAGAATAAGTTTGCATTTAGATTAATTTCTACATTCTTTTAAGTCCTCTTTCCAAAGAGGCAAACTTTAGTAGTGGATTGGCTGAGCCCTAAATCAGCTTAAGGATCACTTTCTTGCCTGATCAGCAAGAAGGTTGATCTAATGTCTCTTTTCCATTGGTGAATGAAAGTCATATTTTAAAGCCATTGGAGATTGAGAGAAGGTAACTGGACCTAGTTGAACCAGTCAGAACCACCATTCCAAATGGAAAAGGAGCTGCTTTAAGGTCCGGACCAGGTGGTCATCCCCCATGTTGTTGCAGCGATTTTCGAGGCTTCAACATTTTTGCGCTAGAAGGAGGGCCTGAAACTTGTTGTATGTTGGAGTCTTTTCAACTTTAACACTTTATTTAATCATGATGGCTCCTCTTAAACTTCCAATTTGGAGTTGTATCCATGGATGTGCATCTTCCAATACTCCACCCGAAGTGGTAAGACTCTTGTCTCAGGTAAATTTTAATGGTCAGAGAAATTATTCTTCTTTTAATCATGTCCTTCAATTTATTCAAAATGTTTCAAATTATGATTTTCAAGGAATTGATGAAGGCATTTTATGCAGAATTTTTACTCTCACATTTGCGGCAAAAGCCAAAAACTAGTGTAGAACTCTTCCGGTTGCCTGAATTCACAGCTGGGATCAATTTGTTACAAGTTTCATTTGTAAATTTAACCACTATGATTATGATTAGGTATGTGATGAAATTGAATATCTACGAAATGAAAATGAGTCTGTTAGAGATTTTAATATTCGATTTCATTTGAATTGTTTAAAATTTAATGTCGAAGATGAACCTATGAAAGAAGAATCACTAGATTGGTTTGAACATAATTATTCTCTTCCCCCTACTCCTGATCCATATGAAATCAGTTCAAGCTCTGTTCCATCCCCTTCTAACAAAAATGAGAATTCCAAATTGAGTGTGCAAATAAATTATGATGAAGAGGTTTCAAAAAGCTTGGAAAATATTTCTAATCCAATGCAAGAAGACAAAAACAACAATTTTGGAGAAAGACCTTCATTGGAATCTGAAAGTTTCTCTGCATTAAATTCAGAAAATCAGATTGCAAATTAGCAAGTGCAAGCAACAATCAAAGTAAATAATAGCATGCAAACTACTGTACAAATTTCTGAATCTTTTCATGATGAGCAAATGCTGAAATCAGAGCAGCAAAGCAATATTCTTCAAAAAAGCGTGAGTATGCAAAGGAATGATTTAGAATCTGAAATTTACAATGAGCATAATGTACAAGAATTCTCACACAGAAACATTTTTAAATGCATTATTTCAGATTCACATTTTTCCATTTATCCTGATATTTTTAATGATGATAATTTTTCTCCTCTTGGTGTTAATGATATTTCAAAAAATATAGAGGTTGATCTAAATGAATTACCATTAAGTTTTTATCAAGATAGAGAAGCAATTAATGATCATTCTTTTGCCATTAATGAACATGAAATTCTTGTTCTTCCGTGTTTGAATATATTGGATAAGATTGAAGGGAATTCTAAAGAATCTTGTGAAGTCATTTATGATAATTACTCTGACATTGAGGATGTTGATTTCTATTCTTCTAAAGAGAGTCCTCATGAGAAAATTCAAATAACATCTAAGAATGAGGAACATTTCAATTTAGAAATTATTCCAACTAATCCTCACTCTAAAGTAGATAATCATCTTGATGATTTCACTATTCGAGAAAATATTCCAATTTATGATTCATATCATGATCAAAATTTCATTCCTGTTCATAATCATAAATCTCTTTCCAATTCACAAGTTGGAATTTGAAATTACTCAAATTCTATAATTTTGGCCAATCCTTGTGAAAAAGAAATTATTTCAAAACGATCCCAATTGTGTTGTAACATTAGTTGTACAAATAGTGATTTCATTTCATTTTTGTTTCCTCACTTACTTTGTATTAAATCAGATTTATTTTCAGAATTTATTTTTCAGATTTTTGATACATTACGCTGGCATATTGAGCACTTTATTATCAAACATTCAATTGATACATTGCCTTGTTTGAAAATTGAAGTTTTATATTATAATCAAAAGCATCAAAAGTTATTTCAATTTCAATTTCAATCAATTCTAATCTTTTATAAAAAGCTTTTATCTTCTCAAAGGCAATATCAACAAGAGAATGTATTTTTAGAAGTCTGCCACCAATCCAATTTAATTAATAATTTTCCATTTCATTTAAAAGATTTCCATCCATTTTTCATTAACTCATTTGAAAAATATTTGGAAATTTTTCCTTCATGGAAGATTGTCAATAGCTTAACATTTACACATAACACTAACAGTTTCTTCCAGGCCTTTGAATCTAAAAACTCATATCCACAATCTAACCTTTCATCTCCTCTTTTGAACATTTCCCAATTATTAATAGAAATCCATCCAGATTTCTATGATCCAATTGGTATTCAATTAGAAAGAAAATTTCATGAGAAGGAGATTTTAGATAAGCTTCTAACAATAGTTGTACATTCTGATTTCAGGTTTAATTTTCTTAGTTCAATTAGATTTGTATTTTTATTACTAACATTTGAATTGTACATACATGCAGGGATTAAAATGAGAAAATGGTTACACTGGAAATATGACTATACCTAGTCATTTTTCAAGTATATGGTTAGAATAGGAGTAGAGTTAATGTAGTTAATTTATTTTCAACAATTCTATAGATTAAAAATAAAACAAAGAAATCAGCCATTTTCATACATGTTCAGTGAAAACATTTTCTCCCAATCAGAAAATTTTAATTCTTACTTTCCTTTTTAAATTTCTTACAACAATGCCTCTACTCTGTCTCTTTTGAATAATGTCTTGATTAAATTCAATTAAGGTTGCACTTGGCATCAATCACCTCAAAGCCACTTTTATTAATTTTGGGATTTCCTTCTAAAATTTTCTTTTGAAATTTATATGATAAAGGTTTTGAGGATATAAAAGCTTCATGATCTCATTATCCCATGAAATGTATGACTATCTATGATAAGCTTAATTCTGACTCAATCATTATTATTCAGTCTAACCTTTCATGGTAATCATATGAAGTTCATATTATCTTTCTCGAAATTTGCTAAGCTGACCTTAAGGATTCCCATTTTGCTATGTGCACACATTTAAATCTGTTTTGACATTTTTCCACAATTAATGGCCTTATCACATTCGGACCTTTAGTTTATTATCTGATGTTGTAATACGCATCATATTTATTTACTAAAGGCATTATTGAACAGTCACTATAACAACACAGATTTTTCTCAAGTTAATTCAGAATGAGCAGAGGTAATAAATTGTTGTTTGAATTCAAAAGGGAAGACTATATTTATTTCTGATAAATTTTATATTTTCTGAACATGAACAAGAAAATTTTAGTTAGGCTGATTGCTCACTCCGATTTAGAATAAATGATGAGATGATTTTGAACAGAGGAAATTTTTTGATAAATCAAACGAAAAATTTGAAGATTCATGAGGTAAAAAAAAAAATACTGAGAATTTCCTTCCAGGTACACATCCACAAGTTCATTCTCATCTATTATTAGTTTCTCTTTTTCTTAGTTCATTTTTTATTTTTGTTTTGTTTTATTTGCAGGTTTTCATTTATTTTCAAAATTTGAAGTAAGCAGCAAACCCAGTTCAAATTGGCAACAGGTTCAGGGAAATTTTATTTGAGATTCATTAGAATTTGAACATTTTTAACTTTTCTTTCAACCATCAAAAAACCCAATTGAAATTTCAATAAATATCATACGATTCAACTTGATTTTCATATTGTTGATACTTCAGTGAAAATGTTTGCAAAACTACCATCCCACTTGTCTTTGTCAATAATTTCATTCCGATATCACATCATCCACTTCACAATCATTTGTAGCGAAATATTTCATTGGAAGTAGCTTTTAGCATTTTTTATAACAAATTGTTCATAAAATATCTCCGACGTATCACCTCGCTCATATGTCATATCACATTTCGCATATCAGAGGTTTGCAGTTGAATATACTTCCATTATCATGAATTGTCGATCTTCGATAAATGACTTTACCGATATTGTGATGACCACATAATTCCGGACCCGATATGAAATTCAAATCAAGTTTATAAAATATCGCGTCCAACCAATTGCAATGAAAGTAGGAGCATAATTTTAAAGGGTCGATGTCTCGGATCCAATATGTTACTAAATTTTTATCATAAAATTATCGGTTCCATTCTTCATCGCGTATCGGCATCGCAAGAATCAAATTGTGTTACATCGGATACCAAAAAGTTCGCCAATTGCTGATTAGCTACGTCATCCATCGCATCGCCGATATTGGAATTTACAACATGATTATTCTCCGATATTCCGGTACACCGATATCGCAATCGCTTCATCGCATTTTTATTCATGGCCATACCACTATTCCAAATTTATGATGTGCAATGTGCATTGTACAACGTACAAATCGCGAGATGCGGTGTATGATCTGCAAATTGTAGCATGACTATCCCCGATTCGCAATATAAAGTTCTTCAATAGTGTGATCACTACATCTCATCTCACATATTATTTTTCGCATGATCTCATATCGACAATTTGCTATTTCAATCGCCGATGCGATAAATTCCAACGCATGCCTCTACATGCAATGCGAATCATTTGATAAGGTGATGTGTTATTTTAAAAGCAAGCGTGGGAAACCACTATGGTAAGAAAGAAAATAATGACCAATTTGCAGTATATTTAAATCATTTCGATTTCTCATATATTTCAGTTTTAAATATATAATTCCATAATTAAAAAATAAATTCAAGACCTCTCTATCTTCACATTTAATTTTTATTATCATGGATGAGGTCTTGATTCTGGACAATTTATAAAATCATGGAGTTTATATGAAACTTATAATATTTTGAGAAACATTCGTTACTGCAAATTCGCATTCTCATTTCTGATGCATTTCTTTTAATTTCAATTCCCTTGAGCACTAAGCATTCCATTTTTACATTTTACTGCTTGCTTTAGTTTAGATAAAATAAATAATGATTTTGGGTTATAGGATTTTGGTTAGTTTGACTTCTTCAAGTTTTTAATGTTAATTAAAATAAGAAATCAGCTAGTTTGGAGAAACTGATACCTTTCAGGTAAGATCAAAAGCAATCATCCAATGGTAAGATTCATGTACCGACTTTCATTTATTTCCATTTCGTTACTTTAGTTTCAGTTTTGTTTTTTTTTTGATATATAAATCTGTTTTGCAGCTCTTCATAAAAGCTTCCAATCCTTCGCCAGATCATATTTTCGAAGTCCTATATGCTTCTCCTGGCTTTATTTCAATAAGCAGCAATAATATTTATGGAAACAGCTACACCAGGAAGTTTCTAAAATTTTAATTTGTTTCTTTAAGCATTTTTTTATTATTATTAGAAAATGATTAAGATGATGCTTTGAAACAAGAAGATTGATATCAGACAGAAAATTTTCGTTGTGGCTGAAATGATCATCACTGCTATCCAAAAAGCCTAAAAACACTTACAACCCTACAAGGTATGATTTTTCTAAATCTCGACATAAGAAGGACTGATTACACGATTATTTTCTTTTTCTTCATATTGTTGAGACAATGGTATAACCATTCTTGTTAGAGTTTGTATTTCAAAAAATTGGATTTTCCTTTCACTTTTCAATTTCTTCATTTTTGTTTACTGATTTCTTTTATCACTTTAGCATAAGAATTTTTTTCCTTTGGTTTTTAGTTTTGATTTTGGGTGACCTTGCCATGGTTGATATGGAAAGCCTACTTGTTACCTAACAATGGTCACATACATGGAGAAAAATTGTTAATAGTCACCTATTAATTTTTTCTGTAAAATCTCTTAACAAAAGTTTGATTTTCTTATTATAAAGGTAGACATACTTAAGGAAGAGATTACCAATCAAGAGAAGTTGACAAAGTATCATAAAATCTGAGAATTTATTTTTCATCAAAATTGTAATCATTTTGAGATTTCAATATTTTATTAAGATCTTTCAAAAGTTCTATTATCAGTAAAAAAAAATAAATTATTTTTAACCCAGTAAAGACACTTTACAGCAAAGCACCTTTTAACTCTGAAATTTTCATTCTTAACTCTTAAGGAGCCAATGATTCTCCTTGTCCCAAAGAGTCTTATTTTTCTAGAATATAATCCAGAGATATATTTAAAATTAAAATATAAGAGGTCTCATTATGAGCCTGCTTACCATGATCATAGGGAAAAAATAGGCTGACATTACCAACACTGCTAAACAAACCAGGGTAATGGCTTATGATTGCAAACAATTATAAGACAATGGGTCTCATCATGAGCTAGCTTGTTCAGTCCAATTATAACCAGTGAATGGCATTGTCAACTATCTGGCTACCAAACCAGGACAATGGCTTTTAAGATTTATAATAAAAATAAAATAAAAAATAAAAAATAAAATAATATAAATGGATTTATCTCTGGGTCAATAATTCTTAAAGAGATGGGATTCTAAATCATTGGTGATTAAAAGGTAACCCTGTCGAGACTATATATGTTTGTTGGCAACAGTGGCTCTACCTGTGACAAATGAGTATATTTTAAAAGCTAAGCTGTAAAGTGACCCCTACTTTATCTCTACAACTAATTAAGGACTGATATAGAGTTTTGAAATATTTTAATTTATGAGGAATTTTAAGAAAAATTACAGTTAGATGATTCTTGCTTTTATTCAGACTAATGAACCTAGTCAAGCATTTCAAGCATAATTCTCTCTTCTTTAATTAGTTTTACTTTGATTTTAGGAAAATCTTATTCATATCAAACAGAGACAATTGGTTCTTCTCCTGTCTGTCGCCATTGTTATGGTAAAACACAACCCCCCCATTTTTGACTAGTTCACTTCAAATAATGGGGATCATTTCTATAAATTTTTGGCTAAACGCCTTTTAGGATTTTTATTTATTTGATTATCCTACGCGATTGTTAATTTTTCATTTTCTTTGGATTCTTGTTTCGATTGCTTTGTTAAAATTGATTTTTTATAAGCTTCCCATTGACGCTTGTTTCGCCTTATTTGGTCAACTGGTTTGAAAATGGTACTCCTTTGAAGTCCCATTATTTATCTAGTCTGGGTTTAAAAAGCTATTTTTATTCTTTTTATTTATTTTCAAAGTGGCTATAGTTTAGATAATTTCATAACTAATTTCATTAAAATAAAACCAAAAATAAAAATTGATATTTAATATTAAATTTTGAATTAATTTAACTAATATGATTAATTTAATTAAAATAAAATTTAATATATAAAATATATATATACAAATAAAAAACAAAACATTACATCGCATATCGCAACCATCGCAATTCTAATAATAGGCACATCTTAAAAAACCCGATGACCTTCATTCCCCGATATGCGATGGCTCTTCAAGCATTAACCAAAGTTTAATAAAATACCATGTGTTTAAGTCTCAATACGATCGCTCCATCACATCGAAGTCCTCAATTGATACAACCCGACTCAAACTATTTGTGAGATGCGATATAGAGTCAAATCATTTATGCAATGCGATATAGATTCAAATCATTTATGCGATGCGATATGGACTCAATCCTTTATGCGATGTGATATGGACTCAAACTATTTGTGTGATGCGGGAAGAAGTCAAACCATGACTTTTAATTTAAAGCCATTCTCACGTTGGTTATTTTGAATTGATTTAAATTCATGGTTAAGTACATTAACGTATGAGTGAAGAGGTAGGATAGTGGTAGGTTAGTATATTTTTTTTCAAATAGTTTAAAATATTTAATATTTAATATTTAAATATTATATTAATTAAATTAATTAATATATAATATTTAATTAAATTAAAATTTAAATATTATTTATATTAATATTAATTAGTTTATAAATAGTTAATATTTTAGTTAGTTAGATATTAATTAATAAATAGTTTATTAACTAATTACTTTAGTTCATAATTAATAATTAAATTAGAATTAATTATCAGTTAATTAGAATTCTAATTTAGGATTAATTTTTTAATTTAAATTCTGATTTTTAGCCCAGCAACAGAATTTCCAGAATTGTGCCAGTTTTGACTCATCAACTTTGGAGGCTCATAGATTGAGTTATACTTGGCCAAATGAGGCCTAGGACGGCTCATTGGAAAGATAAAATCAAGGAGAACATTTCTGAGGAGGTTCCACTAATAGATTTGGTCATTAATTGGGTCAAAAATCATGCAGAAGATCAAGCTCCGAATTTCTAAAACAAAATAAATTCTCTGAGTTACTTTCTGCATTTTCATTTGTCCTAAGCCTCTTCTAATTGCAGATTCACTCATCAATAATATCCTTAGCCAATTAAACCATCCCAGGCATCATTAGAGAGTTTATATTTTATTTTAAATTATTTATTTAAATATAATTTGATTGCATTTGTTTTAATGCCATAAATGGTATTTTGATTTTATTTTTGCAAGAAAACAGTAGAAGAGATATGAAGAAAAGATCTTAATAAATGAGAATGCTCCAACAATTAAAAGATTGGGATTTTTGAGAAAATAAAATGGGATTGGACAAATTTCTCCTGAACAAACTTTCCTCTCAAGAATTCCTGTGAAAATATTATAAATAACAGATTGCAGAATGTAATAAGGGGCGGCTCTCCTCTGCAATTCTGGAATTCTAAAAGCACTTTTATAATAAGGATTTAGAGTTGTAGGTGGGAGGAGTGGAATCTCAGATCTGGGGATTATTGAGGGTTTTCTCTTACATCCTGAGTTATGTATAATGAATAGATTTTGCGCTATTGTAGATTTGGTTTTGAAAGCAGAAGCTTAGGCATTGTAAAGGACTATTAGAGACCGGAGCTAGAGAAATGGATTCAATAAATTGGTATTTCGAATACTATTATTTTAAATGTTGGTTTTATTTTATGATAACAAGAATGGTGTCAATTTACTTACATATTTGTGCACTTTTGTCGGTATGAGTAATTTGGTTTTATTTTATGTTGTTGTTTATCTCTGCTCTTATGGGCTGAATTCTGATTTTTGGGTAACTATTTACTCATAAATCTGTCTATTAATATTGGATGAATAAATAGTGATATGTTGTGAACTTCTTCCGCATATTATTGTTTAATAATTCAAGTTACTGATTAAATGATCAAGATCATTCTGATAACTTCTTCCTAAGTGTTGTTGATTAATTATTTCTGTTAAAAGGTCTCAATAGGATATGTTTTTCTATCCATAATGTCAGTTAATTGAACTATTTCATTAACTTGATATTCATTATAAACAACACATATTTCAATCTCAATATTATAAATACCTGCTCTTGGTTGGGTTAGATCTATATCTGCCTAATTAAGATAGGATTGAGATAGTTTATTTTGCTTGCATCTTAGAATAAGTTTTCATTTAGATTAATTTCTACATTCTTTTAAGTCCTCTTCCCAAAGAGGCAAACTTTAGTAGTGGATCGGCTGAGCCCTAAATCAGCTTAAGGATCAATTTCTTGCTTGATCATCAAGAAGGTTGATCTGATGTCTCTTTTCCATTGGTGAATGAAAATCATATTTTAAATACATTGGAGATTGAGAGAAGGTAACTGGACCTAGTTGAACTAGTCGGAACCACCATTCCAAACGGAAAAGGAGCTTATTTAAGGTCCGGACCGGGTGGTCATCCCCCATGTTGTTGCAGGATTTTCGAGGCTTAAACAGAAGGCTCAGAGCCCATAGCGTCTCAGTGAGGAGGAGTTCCATCTGTTAAGGATGATTCTGGTCTTTATTATTTCACAATCTGTAACTTTATCTTATGAGTTATTTTAATATATCATTTCATTTCATCCATGTTTCCTGTATCATGTTTTGGAATGCGAGTGGCTCACTGATTTTTGGTATGGATTCATCTTAGTTGATGCCCATGCTCGGATCAGTCAAGCACTTTAAGTATGGCTCATGCATGATATTCTATTCCACTATTCATCTAAACCATGTTTCTGCTATATTAGTTTCTTTGGGAGGGTGTTTTTAAAACGCTACTGTCATGTATGGATTCTTAGATTGGTAAGTCCATGCATGGTGGTATTGTGTATCTGGATATCAGCTCAATGTTAACTAATATTTCCTCTACATTTCATTCACTACATACACCTTCTGATAACTTATTTCTGTGAAGTATTTTTGAATCGGCCCGCTTTGCAGTAAGTTGTCTCTGAATTGTCTATTGCTTTTATATTGGAGTTTTGCATGTTTCCTCTGCAAATATCCCTGTCTCTGTGTTAGTTTCCAAAGGTCTTGGTCCCATTCAGATGAATTTTACCTGTTTACAAGAGATAGCGTGTGAGCTGAAGTTGACAACTTCACACATTATGTTATACACTCCTTGATATGCTAAGATGTCCTAGGCACTGGTCTATCACAACTCTAGGTTGTCTCTAGGAATGACAACATCTTTCTCGCGCCGTTGCCGGGGATCGAAGTTGAGAAATTTTAAAATCCCTGGGCCTCGACAAAATCTAATTCACTCTTCAAGTAGGTGAGTATGGAGAGTTGAGAGTTGTATATCCCTCACCTTGGCGACTCCACATTTGTTCATTTGATAAATCTATTTGCAGTCGTGGCTCCTCGTAAGCCACACCTGAGGTAAAATACGTCTAAGCCAAAGACACCTTCAGTGTCTGACCCTGAAAATATCATACATAGAAGAAATTGGAGGGAAAGAAAATCAATCCATTACGAGATTCCTGAATTCTCTTAAGAAGACTTTCCATCCTCCTCCTCTCAAGATTCTCAATTGCAAATTCCTGACTCCACGGTTGGAGATACCAACTACTATTCAGATAGTCCACCCAGAGGAGGTGTCCAATTTAAAGACAGTCTTCTTCCTACTCTTGAGGTCGAAGAGGTCAAGGATGTCACCGAAGTATCTACTGTTAACAGACCTTTGTTCCCCTCAACCCCTCAAGCTGCAGTTGAGTATATTCCTATTGTTATTCATACTCCACTTCCACCTCCTCCTCCTCCTCTTACTCATCAAAATATTGCACTACCTCCACCTCATCCAATGGCCAATGTTCCAGCCTTCTTTTTGAACAAATATGCTCCCCTGGAATTACCTCAAGTGCTAAATGATATGCCATAGGATTATTTGAAGATATTACCCTGATTCAATAGGGAAAATGAGATTGATGCTCAAAAACATCTGGAGGTCTTCTGTTCTTTTGCTGAGAATTTTAATGTGGAACATTTAGATGTGGTCTTAAGGCCTTTTGTCCAATCTCTTGATGGTGAAGCTCGAAAATGGTTTAAGACATTGGTTGGCCGTTCTATTACCACTTGGGATAACATGGAAGACACTTTTCTTAGGAAATGGGGAGAGAAGAAAGATCATGGAAATTGTCTCATTGATTTCAATACACTAAAGAAAAGACATAATCAAGGGGTATCAGAATTTATCAAGAGATTTAATAAATTGTATCTGAGTCTCCCTGCTGATATGGAACCTCATCAAACTGCTGCTAAAGTTGTTTTTGTAGTAGCCTTCGATTCAGAATTTGGTTTCTCTCTCAGAGAAAGAAAGCCTGCTACTCTGGATGATGCTCAGGCAGATGAATTAGAGTTGGAATAAAACTTTTCCTCCACTAGTAAATCAAAAGGAAGAACTGAACAAGATACTAGAAGATGAGGTAAAGAGGAGGTGTCAACCTCCTACCAAGATAGAGACTCAGCCAATGACAGGATTGAAGAAATGAGAAAAATGATTAAGAGCCTTTCTGGTAAATTGGTCAAGCTTGAATTAGAGACCAAGAATCCAATCCCCAAGAATTTCCGCAATGCTCAAAACAGAGGTTACAATCCTCAGTATAGGAAACCACCCCTGCAAATATTTCCAAGGGAAGAAAAGGAGCAATAGGAGCAGGTACCACACCCATTGTACCTAGAAGGTCCGGTAGATGATTCTACTGAAGACACTGCCTATGGACTAGAGGATGCAAATCTTGCCTTTTCAAATAGTGATGGAGAAAAAGGTCCTTTTAAAGGAAATAAAGAAGCTGAGTGCCCATTACAAGAAGAAGAAAAGACCAAAGGCACAAAAGAAGCAGAAATTGATCATTATTGTAAACAACTTACTGATTTCATGCAAGAACATTTCAATAGAAGATATGATCTCAGATCTTCTAGGAAGAGGACTCGTACTCAAGATCAAGAAGAAGAGCCACATCAGAAGGAAACACCTACTTAGGAGGAGTCAACAATGCAGAAAGTCACAGACATAGGTAAGGGACCTATAAACAAACCTTTACAGTCTAGTGATCAAATTCCTTCCTCTTAAAAAGCAGTCATTCCCCCTAATGTCAAGTATGTGTCTAAAGAAGTCAAGCCCCCAGCTGAAAATAAAGAGTCAAAAGAGGTTGTGATAGAAAATTCCCCTCCTGCTTTCAGTCTGCAAAAGGAACTTGAAAAGGTCAAAATCCCAGTCCCCTTGACTGAACTGTTGAAACAGCCAACATATCAATCTCAAGTCACCTCTTTCATGCTCCCTCCAGAAGCACCAATCATCCTAGATAGTCTCAACCTTCAAGAAGAAAGACCCATGGTATTTTTTGGCCCACATGTTGAGGAGTTAGATCCCTCTACTCCTCCCTTCTATGTGTCTCTAGTGATTCATGACCTACTACTACATAACTGTATGCTATATTCTGGAGCTTCCCACAATCTTATGCCTCTGTCAGTCATGGAACAATTAGGATTACAAATCACACATTCATATAAGGACCTCTATTCATTTGACTCCAAAAGAGTTAAATGCTTGGGGATGATCAAGGATTTGGTGGTCAATTTGGCCCAAATCCCAGCAAAAAGTGTGGTAATGGACATCGTGGTGGCTGACATCCTAGCTCGTTTTGGTATGTTGCTGTCAAGGTCCTGGGGAAAAAAAATCGGTGGATCACTCAAGATGGATTTAACATATGCCACAATCCCGGTTTTTGGTGGCCAAAAGAGGAGGTTGGACAAAGAGACTAGATTTTTCAAGATGGTGACTAAGGCTGACAATTCTGTAAATTCACCAGTCTATAGTAAGGAAGGAAATTTTTCATGCTTGATGCTAGAAGAAGATCAAGATTATGCTCATGAACCATCCTTCTGTCAGATCAAGACGGAACAAATCGCAGAGAGCCATGAAGCAGGAATCTGGACACTCCATTTTGATGGGGCAAATTCAAAGGAAGGTAATGGGGCTGGAATATTATTGATTTATCCTACAGGAAGGTGGGTTCCATTGTCCTTCAAGCTAGTATATGAAGCTACTAATAATGTGGCTGAATATGAATCACTTCTATTAGGATTGCAGACAACCAAGAATATGAACATACAAAGCTTAAAAGTTCTGGGATATTCAGAACTGGTGGTCAGGCAAGTCAAGAATCAATGTCAGACCAAACATCCTAGGCTAAGGGCTTATAGGAATGAAGTTTGAGACATGGTAGAAAATTTCTTCTTGGCATTCAATATCCATTTCATGCCCCGAGAACAGAATAGGATGGCTGATTCCCTTGTGGTAGCTGCTAGTACATTTAGACCACCTCAGAACCCTCTAAGATATGAAGTTGAAGTGCATTATCGACCATCGATCCCAGATAACATCAAACACTAGCAGGTGTTTGAAGATGAAGAACAGATGAAGACATTCCTCGAAACAGTGGGATAATTATCCAATATGGAGATTGATGCTGATGAAGAAGAGGTTGAGTCTGAAGATACTTCAGAAAGAAATTGGGAAAAGAAAGTGGCAGGTAATAAAGTGTTGTAGTTAAAGGGAAACATAATACCTAGAGGATTGGTGCCTCTAGAAATATTATTTGATAAGAATGATGTCCCACTGCAGCCGAGAAAAGTGGTAGAAGAAAATCAGGTAGAAGACCTGAATCTTGGTACTGAGGTTGACCCCAAAATTGTAAAATTGTCTAAGAAAATCCCTGGAGAATATAAAAATCTATATTAGAAATTATTTTAGTCTTACAAGGATGTGTTTGCATGGTCCTATCAGGACTTGAAAACTTTTGATATCAGTATTATGCAGCACAAAATTCCACTGAAGGGAGATGCAAAGCCCCATAAGCAGACGCTCAGACAAATCAATCCCCTACTACTGCCTTCTATTGAGAAATAAATTAAGAAGTTGTTGAAGGCCAAAATAATTGTACCATTGAGGTACTTTGAATGGGTGGCAAACCTTGTCCCTGTACGAAAGAAGAATGGAGAAATAAGGCTGTGTGCGGATTTTAGAAATTCAAACAGAGCATCCTTAAAGGATAATTATCCACTGCCTAAGATGGATCACATCTTGCAGAGGGTGGTTGGATCTTCTAGGATGTCAATGATGGATGGATTCTCTGGTTATAACCAGGTGGCTGTACTTCCAGACGATCAAAATAAGACTTCTTTCACCACACCATGGGGTACATTTATGTATGCCACGATGCCTTTTGGATTGATTAACGCGGGGGCCACTTTTCAGAGGGCGATGGACATTGCTTTCATTGGGGAGAAAGATAAATTCCTAGTAGTCTACCTTGACGACATCACTGTATTTTCAAAAAATGATACTGAGCATATTGAGCATCTGTGTAGAACCTTTGAGAAATACAGAAGGTACGGTCTTTCCCTCAATCCTCAAAAGTCTTTATTTGCATTAGAAGAGGGAAATCTTTTGGGCCATATTGTGACTAAGGATGGGGTGAAGATAGATCCTAAGAGGGTAGAGGTTATAAATGGTATTGCTTTTCCCAGAAATAAGAAAGAGGTACAAGTATTCCTAGGGTGCATTAATTTCTTGAGAAGGTTTATTCCTAACTATGCTGAGATAGTTAGGCATATAACAGACATGCTGAAGAAGAATAATGAGGTAAAGTGGTCACAAGAATCATGAGAGGCATTTTCTAGGATAAAAAATGCTTTTGCAGAAGCCCCTGTGCTGGCTGGACCAGATTATGATAAACCTTTCATGATATTTTCTTTTGCATTAGCTCATAAAATAGCAGGAGTTTTATTACAGAAAAATTAGGAAGGGTATGAGCAGCCTATTGCCTTTTTCAGTCAGGTGCTCCCTGATGCAAAATTAAAGTAAAACATATTGGAAAAGCAAGCATATGCCCTAGCGAAATCCCTCAAAGCATTCCATGTATATATCTTACAGTCCCATATCACTACATTTGTTCCTGCAGCTGCTGTAAAAGATGTTCTTATTCAGGGGGATAGTGAAGGAAAAAGGGGGAAGTGGATCACTAAAATATAGGAATATGACTTAGAAATCCGCCCTACTAAGCTGATCAAAGGATAGGGGCTTGCCAAAATGTTATCTGAATCAAACTATCAAGCTCTGGGCATAAATTTGTCCATTATAGCAGATGAGGAATCTGAAGAGAAAGAAGAGCGACAGGGAATTGGAGTAGCTACTCCAGAAACACATCTAAATTACCTCACCAGTCCGTGGTATAAAGAGATAGTAGAATATCTCCTCACACTCAGCTGCCCACCAAGCTGTGATAAAGCTAAATACAGAACACTAAGATTGAAATCACAGAAATATATAGCCACCAATGGCCGGCTATACTGGTGAGATCCCTCAGGTATCCTACTACTATGTCTCACAGAGGATGAGGTAGGAAGTATCATAGCCAAATTTCATGAAGGGATCTGTGGGGGTCACTACAACTGGAGGGCCACAGCTCATAAAATCCTGAAGGCCGGTTTCTATTGGCCCAAGATTTTTGGAGATGTTTTTGCCCAGGTTATAGCATGTGAGAAATGTCAGAAATTTGCTGAAAGACAGAAGATGGCACCTCTTCCCATGATTCCCATTCACGTGGATGAACCTTTCAGATAATGGGGAATTGATTTCATAGGTGAAATACATCCTCCATCAAGTGGTTAACGTAAATGGATATTAACTGCCACAGATGATTTCACTAAATGGGTGGAAGCCATACCTGCAAGGAATGCTACGGACACCGTGATAATAAAATTCATGGAAGAAAACATCATATCCAGGTTTGGTTGTCCTGCCAGAATAGTAACTGATAATGCACAGGCTTTCAAGTCTGCAAAATTTGTGAGTTTCTGTCAGCAATATAATATTACACTAAGTCACTCTACAACCTATTATCCACAGGGAAATGACTTGGCAGAGTCTTCCAATAAAACCCTGGTGAGGGCATTTAAGAAGGCTATAAATGAGAATCAAAGGAATTGGGATTCCCAATTGAAATTTTCTCTATGGGCCAATAGAATTACTAGCAAGAGAGCAACTGGGAAATCCCCATATGAACTGGTATATGGGAGGGTATTAGTATTTCCTATTCAACTAGCCCTACCAGTAGCCCGGTTCATGCAGGAAAGTCAAGAAGAGCATGATGATATGATCAGGAGAATAAACTAGCCGGTGGAATTAGAAGAAACACGCAATCAAGTAAATCAAAGGCTGACGGAATATCAGGAGAAGATGAAATACCTTTTCGATCAGCATGCTAAAGACACGAATCTGCAAGTTGGTGATATAGTGCTTAGATGGGACATCCGGAGAGCTGAGAAGGGAAAACATGGTAAATTCGACCCCCTCTGGTTTGGCCCTTTCAAAATTGTGGAACAGGGGGGCAATAATACTTTCAGTTTGGAGAATTTACAGGGCGACTTTCTGGATGCCCCTCTAAATGGTCAATTACTTAAACCCTATTTCTAGTTTTGACTCAGGCCGAGAAAGCCTAGTGTATTATATTGTATATTAGTTTGTTGTTTCATTTTTTCTCAAATAATGTGGGTGTTATTATGAATCATAAATTGAAAAGTAAGGTTGCTGAAGAGCAGAGCCTGCACAGAAGAGTATCTGATGGTCTACGAAGTTCTTGACACGTTCAGGGATGAATGTGCCGTCCCCAGAGGGAGTCAATGTTAACTATGTCAAACACCTATTAAATTTCTGGCAGACCATCCCATTTGAACCCTTCAAAATTATTTTGATAGCCTAAGTAATCCTTTTGCTACCTATCATTGTCCTTTTCCCACCTCAAAAGTGCATAAAAGGGCCAAAAATCCACATTTGAAAATATTCAAGGCTTAGCCCTTTGGGCCCTAGCCCCTCAGTCGTTTCCTCCACGTAACCCAGTGCGAGAACCAGGTGCAAAAACATTAGGCGCTTATCACATATGAACATCAGGCGCGTCCTCAGTCGTTGATATGTACAGATCAAACGGCATTTGCAATCCTCCACTACACCCGTGGCCCACTCCATTCATTTCCCAAGCTGCACCTCAGCCGTCCTTTCACCCGTAAATCTGACGGTCCGTATCTCCCTTACCTCGGTGGTCCCCGTAATACGATACTCCAAAACCAGGTGGTATCTATCGCACGGCCCTTCGGCAGTGGGCGGTAATTCTTGTTTGGCCAGTCATTCCATACACTGTCTTCCACGTGTCCCTACGTATGGCTCCAAAACTGCCGCTCATCGCACGCTATTGTTTGGCAAACTATGTGCAGTGATATCACTGTCAGCCGTTGGATCTGGAGATCTTCATCTAACGGTCGTTGTGCATCGAAGCTGCACAGGTTTTAGTCCACGGCAAATACACCCCTGGCCCACTGTCCATCACCCCCAATGCTCTTTCAACCGCCGATCTCCTCCTGAGATCGGACGGTCAAGATTTCATCATCCCCACCGTTGACTGGTCCCACTTCCAACACTCCACGTCATCCATTTCCCATTGTCTTGATATCGGGCCACCTGTCCCCCAATTTTTCTCCACATGCTCTCCGCCACCCTAGATATATATTTAGTTCATTTCTTTGTATCTTACATATTTTCACAATCATTTTCGCATTCCACTAGCTTTCTCCATTGCCACCTCCCACCGTCACGCTGTATTTCCCATCATCGTTCTGCATTTCTCAGCCTCTCCACCATGCCGTGCCATCTCACTATTATCCCCACTATATTCACCTTCCCGTGCAAGGTTTTATTTAACGAGTTTGCAGATTTTGTAGGGTTATAGCAGCCGAAAGTTTTCATAATTCACGGCCTCCATTTCAGAAGTCAAGAACGCATCAAAGGACCATCTTTCAGAGGCAGAGTTTATGAGGAAAATCTGGGAAAAGGTTACGACAAGGCTTACATTAATGGAGTAGATAGATAATATCAGCGAAAGGTTGGAAACTGAAGACATATAATTGAATATTTTGGGGCCTTGATCTAACCTTTTGAAGGTGCAGTACCAGATTGAAGATCCTGCAAAATCACTCCAAATATTTGTGCACAAGAAACAATACTCTCCAAGTTTTATTTGAGTAGAGTTTTCTCTTCAGGAAAGGACAAAATGTCCATGTGATTTTAATTCTACGTCGTGTTCCCAAAGAGACTTTTATCGAGTGCAATTACTTCAGAAAGCCGGCAGCAGAGTACCTACAGCATTACAGAGCCGTCAAGTGGTATAGGCAGGCACTTTTCACCATTTTGTTTTAATGAGACAATTAAATGTTCATCACCTACTCCCTTATAGAGCATTCGTTCCCTCCTATAAAGCTCCCGAAGAAAGAATCATTTAGGGTTCCAGATTTTATCAGAAAATTATGTAGTGAAAGGCTTTTTGTATACATTTTGTAGAACCTTTATATGAAGGCTCAGAGCCCATAGGGTCTCAGTGAGGAGGAGTTCCATCTGTTAAAGAGGATTCTAGTCTTTGGTATTTCACAGTCTGTAACTTTATTTTATGTGTTATTTTAATATATCATTTCATTTCATCCATGTTTCATGTATCATGTTTTGGAATGCGAGTGGCTCACTAATTTTTGGTATGGATTCATCCTAGTTGATGCCCATGCCCGGATCAGTCAAGCGCTCTAAATATGGCTCATGCATGATATTCTGTTCCACTATTCATCTAAACCATGTTTCTTCTATATTAGTTTCTTTGGGAGGGTGTTTTTAAAAAGCTACTGTCATGTATGGATTCTTAGATTGGTAAGTCCATGCATGGTGGTATTGTGTATATGGATATCATCTCAATGTTAACTAATATTTCCTCTACATTTCATTCACTACATACACCTTCTGATAACTTATTTATGTGAAGTATTTCTGAATCGGCCCGCTTTGTAGTAAGCTGTCTCTGAATTGCCTGTTGCTTTTATATTGGAGTTTTGCATGTTGCCTCTGCAAATATCCCTGTCTCTGTGTCAGTTTCCGAAGGTCTTGGTCCCATTCAGATGAATTTTCCTTGTTTACAGGAGATAGCATGTGAGCTGAATTTGACAACTTCACAAATTATGTTATACGCTCCTTGCTATGCTAAGATGTCCTAGGCACTGGTCTATCACAACTCTAGGCTATCTCTAGTTACGACAACAGGCTGCACGAATGAGCACAAGGCACCAAGGAGATCACAACTTAGGAAATTTCCAAGAGCCACCCATAAAAAAAATGACCTGACCAGAACGTGTTTCATCGAGCCTGCCCGACCGAATGAATGAAGGTGCAAGGGAGAAAATGGAAAACGAGCTACATGAACAAGTACAAGGCACCCAAGCATTCATAACTTAGCAAATTTGATATGTTCGCCCTCAAAAGAAACGACCCTTCCCAAACATGTTTCATTGGGCGGCCTCACACAATGTGACACGATGCCCCCAACCAGACAACGGTACAAGGGATAAAACAAAAAATGAGCCCCAAGAACGTGGATAAGGCATCTGGGCAGTCACAACTTAGAAACTTTTATATGATCACCCTCAAACATAACGACCTGGCCTGAATGCATTTCATCGAGCGCCCTCGCACAACGTGACATGATGTGCCTGACCAAACAAAGGCACAAGGGAGAAAATGACAAACGTGCCTCTCGAATGTGTACAAGGCACCTGGGCAGTCATAACTTAGCAAATTTGATACGACCTCCCTCAAACGAAACAACCCAACCTGAATGTGTTTCATCAGGCGGATTTGCACAACGCGAAACGACCCACCCGACCAAACGAAGGCACAAGGGAGAAAACAGAAAATGGTCTAGATGAATGTACAAAAGGAACTTAGGTTGTCACAACTTATCAAATTTTATACCTTCGCCCTAAAAAAAATGACCTGAGTCGAACGCATTTCATCGGGCACCCTGACACATCGCGACATAGTGTGCCTTACCTAACAAAGGCACAAGGGATAAAATATAAAATGTTCAACACGCACATGTAGGAGGAACCCGGGTAGTAATAAATTAGAAAATTTGATACAACTGCCCTGAAACGAAACGACCCGAACCGAATGCGTTTCATCAGGCGCCCTCACACAACGTGCCTGACTAAACGGAACCACAAGGGAGAAAATGGTAAACGGGCAGTCAAAAATTAGAAAATTTGATACGACCACCCTAAAACTAAATGACCCAACTCAAACATGTTTCATCGAGTTCCCTCACATAGCGCAACACGGCCCGACCGAACGAATGAAGGTATAAGGGAGTGAACGTCAAATGGGCCGCAGGAATGTTCACAAGACAAAAAGGTGATCACAACTTAGCAAATTTGATACGGCCACCCTCAAATGAAATGACCCAACCCGAACGTGTTTCATCCAATGCCTTCACATGGCGTGCCTGACTAAAAACAAAAAATGGGCCGCACGAACATGCACAATGCACCCATGCGGTCACAACTTAACAATTTTGACTTGAACGCGTTTCACCTGTCGCTTGCAGATGACGCAACATGACGCGCTCTTCTGAACAAAGGCACAAGGGAGAAAGTGGAAAATGGGCTGCACAAATGTGCATAATGCATCGAGGCAGTCACAACTTAGCAAATTTGATACGACCACCCTTATACGAAACAACCTGACCCAAACACATTTCATCGGACGCCCTTACACTACGTGACACTGCGCGCCCAATCAAACAAAGAAAAAAGGAAGCAAATGGAAAAATTGCTGCACGAATGTGCAAAAGGGACATAGGCTATCACAACATAGAAAATTTGATACGGCTTCCCTCAAACCAAATCACCTAAGTCGAACGCGTGTTATCGAGCTCACTCACATGGAACAATAGGGCGCCCCCAACCGAACGAAGGAACAAGGGGGAAAACGGAAAGTGGGCCACAAAAACATGCACAATACATGTACGTGGTCATAACTTAGCAAATTTTATATGGTTGCACTCAAATGAAATGACCCAACCCCAATGCATTTCATTGAGCACCCTTACACAACGCGACATAGCACACCCGACTGAACGAAGGCATAAGGGAGAAAACAAAAACCGGGGGCTGCACGAACATGCACAAGGCACCTAAGTGGTCACAACTTAGAAAATTTGATACAACCTTCATCAAATAAAATGACCCAACCTGAACATGTTTCATCGAGCTCCTTCACACAATGTGACACAGCACGCCTGACCGAATGAACCCACAAGGGAGAAAATGACAAACGGGCCACATAAATGTGCACAAGGCTCCCGAGCAGTCATAACTTAGAAAATTTGATATGGGTGCCCTCAAATTAAATGACTCTAGTGTGTTTCATTGGGCGTCCTCACATGGAATTCCCAATATAATGAGAGCACAAGGGAGAAAACAAAAAATGGGCCGCATGAACATGCAAAAGGTAACCGGGCATTCACAAATTAGAAAATTTGATACGACCACCCTCTAATGAAATGACTCGACCCAAATGCATTTCATCTGGTGCCCTCACATGGCACGCCCTACCAAACCAAGGAACAAGGGATCAAATGACAAATGGGCCGCACAAATGCGCACAATGCACCCAGGTGGACACAACCTAGCAAATTTGATGCAGGTGCCCTAAAATGAAATGACCCGACCTGATCGCATTTCATCGGGCACCCTCACATAGTGCGACACAACATTCCCAATAGAAGGCACAAGGGAGAAATTTGCAAACGGGCCGCACGAACGTGCACAAGGCACCTGGGCAGTCACACCTTAGCAAAGTTGATACGGTTGCCCTCAAACAAAATGACCTGACTTGAACGCATTTCATCAAGCGCACTGACACGACATGAGATGACACACCTGACTGAATGAAAGAACAAGGGAGAAAACGGAAAACGGGCCACACGAATGTGCACAAGGCACCTGGGCAGTCACAACTTAGAAAATTTGATACGACCACCCTCAAACGAAATGACCCGACCGAAACACATTTTATCGAGCGCCCTCACACCGTGCGACACGGTGTGCCCGACCCAATGAAGGCACAAGGGGTAAAATGACAAACGTGCCACACGAACGTGCACAAGGCAGCCAGGTGGTCACAACTTAGCAAATTTGATATGGCCTCCCTCAAACGAAACGACCTGACTTGAACGTGTTCCATCAGGAACCCTCAAACAAAATGACTTGACCTGAACATGTTTCATCAAGAAGCCTCACACGGTGTGACAAAGTGTGCACGACCGAATGAAGGCACAAGGGAGAAAACAGAAAACGGGATGCACGAACATGCACAAGGCACCTGAGTGGTGACAACTTAGAAAATTTGATATGACCTCCCTCAAACGAAACGACCTGACCTAAACACGTTTCATTGGGTGCCCTCACATGGCGCAACACAGCCCACCCGACTGAATGAAGGCACAAGGGATAAAATGGAAAACAGGTTGGAAAAACGTGCACAAGGAACTCGGGTGGTCACAACTTATAAAATTTTATACCATCGCCCTAAAAAAAAAATGACCTAACCCGAAGGCATTTCATCGGGTGCCCTCACACACCGCGACGTGGTGCAGCTTACTGAACAAAGGCAGAAAGGAGAAAATAGAAAATGTGCCACATAAACGTGCACAAGGCACCCGGGTGGTCTTAACTTAACAAATTTTATATAGCCGCCCTCAAACAAAATGACCCGAACCGAATGCGTTTCATCGAGTGCCCTCACACAGCGTGCCCAACCAAATGGAAGAACAAGGGAGAAAATGGTAAACAAGCCACAAAAACATGCATAAGGAACCTGGGTGGTCACAACTTAGCAAATTTGATATGACCACCATCAAACGAAATGACCCGACTCGAACGCGTTTCATCGGGTGCCCTCACACGACGCGACATGGCCCGCCCAACTGAATGAAGATATAAGGGAGCGAACGTAAAATGGGTTGCACGAACATGCACAAGACAACCGAGCATTCGTAACTTAGCAAATTTGATATGGCCACCCTAAAATGAAATGACCTGACCCGAACGCATTTCATCAGGCACATTCACATGGCGCACCCGACTGAAAACGGAAAATGGGTTGCACGAGCATTCACAATGCACCTAGGTGGCAACAACTTAGCAAATTTGACTTGAACACATTTCATCTATCCCTTGTAGATGGCGCGACATGATGCGCTCGAGTAAATGAAGGCACACGGGAGAAAATGGCAAACAGGCTGCATGAATGTGCACAAGGCACCAGCGCAGTCACAAATTAACAAATTTGATACAGCCGCCCTCATACAAAATGACCCAACCCAAACACATTTCATTGGGTGTCGTCACACCGTGCAACAATGCACGCCCAACTAAATGAAGGCAAAAGGGATAAAATGGAAAATGACCTGCATGAACGTGCAAAAGACACCTGGGTGGTCACAATGTAGAAAATTTGATACGGCCGCCCTCAAACCAAATGACCTGAGTCGAACACGTTTCATTAGGCTCCCTCACATGACACGACAGGGCATGTCTGATCGAATGAAGGCACAAGGGAGAAAATGGAAAATGGGCAGCACAAACATGCACAATGGACTTGGGTGGTCATAAATTAGCAAATTTGATATGGTTGCACTCAAACGAAACGACCCAACCTGAACACGTTTCATCAGGAACCCTTACACAACGCGACATGTCACACCGGACCGAACGAAGGCACAAGGAATTAAATGAGAGCTGGGCCACATGAAGATGCACAAGGCACCCGGGTGGTTACAACTTAGAAAATTTGATACAGGCTTCCTCAAATAAAACGACTCGACCCGAATGCGTTTCATCGGGCACCCTCACATAGCATGACACAGCGCGCCCGACCGAATGAACCCACAAGGGAGAAAACGAAAGTTGGACTACATGAATGTGCATAAGGCACCCGAGTAGTCATAACTTAGCAAATTTGATACGGCCGCCCTCAAACGAAATGACCCAAACGCATTTCATCGGGAGCCCTCACATGGCATGCCCAACCAAACGAAAGCACAAGGGAGAAAATAGAAAATGGGCCACATGAACATGCACAAGGTAACCGAGTGTTCACAACTTAGAAAATTTGATACGACCACCCTCTAACGAAATGACCCAACCTAAACGTGTTTCATTCGGTGCCCTCACATGGCGTGCCCTACCGAACGAAGGAACAAAGTAGCAAACAAGAAATGGGCCACACAAACATGCACAATGCACCCAAGTAGTCCAAACCTAGCAAACTTGATATAGGTGCCCTCAAATGATGTGACCCGACCCGATCTCGTTTCATTGGGTGCTCTCACATGGCGTGACATGGTGCACCTGACCAAAGGCATGAGGGAGAAATTGGAAAATGGGCCGCACGAACGTGTGCAAGGCACCTGGGCAGTCACAACTTAGCAAATTTGATACTTTCGCCCTAAAAAAAAATGACCCGACCTAAACACATTTCATTAGGTGCCCTCGCATGACGCGATATGGCATGGATGACCGAATGAAGGCATAAGGGAGAAAACGGAAAACGGGCCACATGAAAGTGCACAAGGCACCTGGGTGGTCACAACTTAGAAAATTTGATTCAACCACCCTCAAATGAAATGACCCGAACCTAATGCGTTTTATCGGGCACCCACACACTGTGCAACACAGTGCGCCCAACCGAAGGAAGGCACATGTGCATAAGGCAGCTGAGTGGTCACAACTTAGCAAATTTGATATGGCCACCCTCAAACGAAATGACCTGAATCGAACGCATTTCATCAGGCACCCTCAAACAAAACAACTTGACCCGAACATGTTTCATTGGGAAACATCACACGACGTGACACAACACACCCAACCGAGTGAAGGCACAAGGGAGAAAATGGAAAACGGGATGCACGAACATCCACAAGGCACCCGAGCGGTGACAACTTAGCAAATTTGATATGACCTCCCTCAAAAGAAATGACCTGACCGAAACAAATTTCATTGAGTGCTCTCACATTATGCGACATGATGTGCCTAACTGGACGAAGGCACAAGGGAGTAAAGGGAAAATGGGTCACACGAACGTGAAAAATTTTGATACGGCTGCCCTCAAACAAAACAACCTGGCCCAAATGCATTGCATCGTGCTCTGTAGAAATTTGAATAATAGCTGAATTATTCACCGAGATTATCCTGATTACACACTATTTAAGCTTCATGCATAATACATAACCTCCTCTACAATTGATCATCAATTTGTGGAAATAGAAGCAGTCGCATGCGCACATTAAAACATAATCAAGCACACATATAACACAGTATGTAATGGGGAAAGCATACAGCTGAAAACCCCCAACTATCTGTATATTATAATTATAGAGATCATGTAACAATCATTGTACAAACTCCTCACAAGCTCTCAGTACAATCTCCAATTGTTACACACTACACAAGCTCAGATCTAGCAAAACACATGCTCCAATCTGCTCCACCTGTTAGCCTGCCTCTATTGCGCAATCCAAGATGAATAATGGCCCAATCTGAGTTCGAATCCACCTGGTATGCACTGCGCAATCCTCATTGGCATCTCCATCAATGTGTGGTGCAAACTCATGCACCAGTATGGTCACAACTGATAGTCACACTTGCTCTTTCACCTACCTCTTCACTGGTCTCCACTGAAACTGTCCATGCACTGAAGTTAACTAATGTATTATTTAGTTGATTTATGAGTTAATAATTAGTGAATTAAATAATATTTAATTCACACCACTCATCTCTAGTGTATTAGCCAGTTAAACTAAATACAACTAGTTCAACTAAGTTAAACCGAACACAACTCCATCAACTGTCTCATCAACTCCACCAAACTCTGCCACATGAGTTCTAACTGAATTCAACCATGCAATAGCTCAAATAACCCTTAGGAAAAGCATATTTCCTTCTGTCAGCTGCATGTGCCACATCCAAGCATCAAACTGAAGTGCTCCAAAAGGATAAGGTAATGTTTATAGTCTAAATATTATTAAGGGTTAATAATATTTGACTGTTCTATTTTTAGCCCGACAGTCTAAAAATTGAAACCGCCTAATGTCTAAAAATAGAGGTCCATCTATTTTTACCAACTCAACCAATCATCCATAAATATCATCCTGCAACTCATAGACCATGATCCATATGTCTAAAAATAGACTTTGCGCCAAAAATAGCACAACGGGCCCACTTAGTGAAGGCCTTCTGTTCACTAAGCTCCATCATCTTGTTGCTTTTTCAACACTCCCTCTCAATCAGATATGGATTATCTGCAACCCCTATCCTGCCTCTGTGGAACTCGAATTTGCTCCTGGTGAGCACCTTCGTCAAGATGTCAGCATCTTGATCCTCCGTGGGAATATATGAAAGTAACATGATCCTCCGCTGAACACAGTGTCTGATATGATGGTACCTGATGTCGATGTGTATGGATCTATCATGAAATACTGGATTGGCTGAGAGTTTGATGCAACTCTGGTTATCACAATAAATCATAGTAGGCTCCAAGTGTGACCCGAACAACCCGACCAGAATCTTCCTCATCCATATAGCCTCGCATGCAGCCAAGCTTGCTGCCATATACTCGGCCTCCGCGGAACTGAGTGCTACGGATCTCTGCTTCCTGCTGTACCAAGAAACTATTGTCGACCTGATACTGAAGATCCCTCTAGATGTGCTCTTTCGGTCCGTTGGGCTCCCTGCCCGATCTGCATCCGTGAAGCCACAAAGCTTCACCTCATCCTCCTGTCTGTACCACAAACCATATCCCGATGTGCCACTGAGATAACGCAATACATGCTTGCCTGCCTTCCAGAAGAGCTTGGTAGGCTTAACCATAGCTTGCAAAAGCTGGTTAATAGCATAGCATATATCGGGTCATGTATTGACGAGATACATAAGCGACCCCACCAACTGTCGGTAAACAGTGGCATCCACTACCTCCGCTGAAGTAGCATCCTCCTTCCTCCAACCTCCAGGAAGAGGAGTATCAACAGGCTTGCAGCCATGCATGTTGAACTTCTACAGTATCTCCTGGGCATACTTGCACGGGGAAAAAAACGATCCATCACTACGACGCCAAATTTCCCGATCCCAAGAAATAATGAAGGAGGCCCAAGTCCTTCATCTCAAACTCTCTAGCAAGATCCTCCTTCCATGAAAGTATCAACGGCTCATCACGTAAAAATCAAATCATATACATAAAGCACAATGATTAGCAACTTGCCCCCACCCAAAATCTAGTACGGGTTAGGATCTACCTCACTCTTGGAGAATCCAAGTCAAGGTGGCTCCTATCTATCTTTGTGTACGAAGCACGAGACAAGGTGCTTGTTTCATCCCATACAGCGCTCTCTTGAGCCTGAACACATGCGACTCGCTGCTGAAGATCTCGAAACCTTCGGGCTGCTCTATGTACACCTCCTCCTCAGTCACTCTATTGAGGAACATAGTCTTCACATCCATCTGATGAATTTTCCACCCCATCTGTGATGAGAGAGCAAGAATCATCCGTATGGAAGAATACCTTGCGACAGGTGCAAAGGTCTCCTTATAATCGATCCCCTCAATCTGTGAGAAGCCTCGGGCAACAAATCTTGCCTTGTACTTATCCACACTCCCGTCAGCTGCTTGCTTCACTTTGTAGATCCATATCGAACCTACCACTAATTTCCCTTCCAGCCTTGGGACAATTTCCCATGCACTGTTTCTGACAATCGAATCATACTCTTCTACCATGGCATCTACCCATGAGGGATCCTCCACAGCTTTTTCAAAAGAGGATGGCTTTGTCATGATACACTTGCTCATAAGAGCCATGTATCGATTATCTGCCGATGCATTGGCCCTGTCTCTATCTGCACTGTGATGTAGGTGCTACTACAATCTTCTCTGCATCAAGATTCAGTCACTCAGCTTCTATAGTGCACTTCCGCCCTCTGATGTTTAGCGCTGCATGAGTGGTTTCTTCCACTCCATGAACCTCCTCTTGTGGCTGATCCACATCCTGAAGCTCATCCTTAGGAACTAATAGCTCCTCATATGCATGCAAGTGTAGCTCCCTCTCGAGCGAACACTTCATGGCTTTCTCCTCATGAAATTTGATATCCCGTCGCACAACAGTCTTCCCACTATCTGGAAAATACACACGATAGTTGTGGGGCATATCAGTGTACCCCACAAATATCCCAACCTCTGCGGTCGGCTCCAACTTCTTCCTGGCATCCTTTGTCACATGCATGTAGACAGGTGAGCCAAAAATCCTCAAATGGGAAATGTCAGGCCTATTGCCAGAAAACACCTCCTCCGGTGTACTCATGCCAAGTATCTTGTGAGGACAACGGTTCTGCACATATACTGCAGTATTGCATGCCTCCGCCCACAAGTGAATGGGTAGGCCCTGATCATGCAACATCGCCCGTGCAGCACCCACGATCGTTTTGTTCTTCCGCTCAGCAACCCCATTCTGCTGTGGGGTATGAGGTGCTATGAGCTCTCTCTGAATTCCTTTTTTGCTGCAAAATTCCTTGAATTCAGAAGAGATGAATTCACCACCATTGCCACTCCGAAGAGCCTTCACATGCTTCCTCGATTCCTTCTCAACCAACACCTTGAACTCACAGAACTTTGAGTATGTCTCGCTCTTCTTCTGCATGAAGAAGATCCATCACTTCCAAGAAAAATCATCAACAAAGATCACATAGTACTTGTGCTTTGCTATCGAAGCTACTGAGAAAGGTCCACACACATCTGTGTGAATTCTCTCAAGGATCGTCGTGGCATGACTATCCTTCTCGTGAAAGGTGGATTTCACAAATTTTCCCAAGGTACACCCCTTGCACTAATCTGATTGTGCAAGAGTGCCCTTAGGAAGCCCAGTAGAAATCTGCTGCAGTATCTTCAAAGCTCCATGGTGAAGGTGGCCCAATCTCTGGTGCCACAACTCGCCCTCATCCCAGCTCACCACTACTTCTACCTTGCATGCCATTTTTGCGCAGCCATATAATTGCAATTGATAAAGGTTCTTGAATCGAACCCCTATCTTCCGGGTTTCTCCAGTTGTCTTACTGCGCAGGAAAGCCTTTCCCTCGCTAAAGATAACATCATATCCCTTGTCTTCTAACATCGCCACAGAGATAAGATTCTTCTTCAATCCTGGAACATGCATCACTTCCTTCAATATGAAGAGTTTACCAGACTCCCTCTCAAAGGAAATGGTACCGATACTGATCGCACTGTATCTACCATCATCGCCCATCTTGATGTGCACTCCAAGATCTTTCTCATCCAGATTGGAAAACAAATCTCGATCTCCTAGTCATGTGAAAAGACGCACCACTGTCCAAGAAAAAAACTGATCCCATCACACTTGAGACCAAGCATGCGATCAGAAAAAAATCTAGCTCAAACTCTGAGGCTAAGGCCTCTCCCGCTGCAGATCCAGCAGCATGCTTATTTTTCTTCTTCTGCGGACAATTTGTGGCATAATGTCCGTGCTGGTGACAGTGAAAGCACTTCACCTTGGACATGTATTGCTTCTTACCTTTCGCACCAGACTGAGAAGCTTTCTTACTCTTCCCCTTCTTTGTTTTGGCAGCCAAAGCACAATTTTCTTCATCAGATGCCTTTGATGAAGGTTTGTCCCTAGTACTCCGCCTTATCTCCTCTTGCATGAGATCCAACCAAAGTCGCTCCCATCCTGGAAATTTATCCCGACCATTGACAAAGTCCTGATAGGAATACCAACTCTTCGGAAGACCAAGGAGAGCCAATTCCACCAAGTCCTCCTCAGCTACAGTCACCCCCTCACTTCCCAGCTCATCCCTGTATTGGGTGAACTTCGTGAGGTACTTGGATATACTGTCGTCTTTCTCCGTCTTTATGTTTCTGAGTTTATCCTTGAGTGCCAACTTCCTCTGGTCGCTCTTGCTTTGGAATAAATCTTTCAACACTTTCCGCATCAAGTATGGAGAAGCTTTTCCATGCAGGCTGGATACAATGTGATCCTTCACGCCCGCCAACAGAATCCTTCGACATTTTTCTGTCTTCTTTTGCCAAGCCTCAACTTGAGCAGCATCAGTAGGCTTTGGGACTTTAGCATTTATGAACTCCTTCAGCCCATTGTCCTCTAACACTGCCTCTATCCTGTCCTTCCATGCAACATAATTCCAGCTGCCCTCAAGGGCATACTCCAATCGCAATCCGTTGAAAGACATCTCGACTTTCGACACCAAGAAAACATTGCTGCAAATTTGAATTCCACCAGCTCAAAACTCAACCGCTTCTGATCTGTGAGAAAAAATTATTTCTAGCACAGAGATCGACTGTAGGGGCATTTACTGGATATATCACCTTTCAAAGAAAGGATGGATCCAGAGGCTACCTAGCTCGCTTACAGACTCTGTCTACTGAAATAAATTGTAATCACTGTAATAGATCCGATGATCAATTTCGCTCTGATACCATGTATAAATTTGAATAATAGTTGAATTATTCACCGAGATTATCCTGATTACACACTACTTAAGCTTCATGCATAATACATAACCTCTTCTACAATTGATCATCAATTTTCGGAAATAGAAGCAGTCGCATGCGCACATTAAAACATAATCAAGCACACATATAACACAGTATGTAATGGGGAAAGCATACAGCTGAAAACCCCCAACTATATATATATTATAATGATAGAGAACATGTAACAATCATAGTACAATACTCCTCACAAGTACTCAGTACTATCTCCAATAGTTACACACAAACTAGCTCAGATATAGAACAAGTCACAAGTTGAGATATCCTCCACAAGTCTACCTGCCTCTACTACGCAATCCAAGATGAATAATGATGAGATCGAAGTTTGAATACCTCTGGCTTGTACTGCGAAATCCTCATTTGCAATCTCAATCAATGTGTGTGCAAATCTCATGCACAACCATAGTCACAACTGATAATAGACTCAACCCTTTCACCCACCTCTAACACTGGTATTCACTGAACTGTCCATGCATTGCAGTTAACTGATGTATTATTTAGTTGATTTATGAGTTAATAATTAGTGAATTAATTAATAATTAATTCGCACCACTCATCATTAGTGTATTTGTCAGTTAGACTAAATACAACTAGTTCAACTAAGTTAAACCGAACACAACTCCACCAACTATCTCATCAACTCCACCAAACTCTGCCACATGAGTTCTAACTGAAGTCAACCATGAAATAGCTCAACTAACCCTTAGGAAAAGCATATTTCCTTCTGTCAGTTGCATGTGCCACATCCAAGCATCAAACTGAAGTGCTCCAAGAGGATAAGATAATGTTTATAGTCCAAATATTATTAAGGGTTAATAATATTCGACTGTTCTATTTTTAGCCTGGCAGTCTAAAAATAGATTCCACCCAATGTCTAAAAATAGAGGTCCATCTATTTTTACCAACTCGACCAATCATCCATAAATAGCATCATGCAACTCATAGACCATGATCCATATGTCTAAAAATAGACATAGTCTAAAAATAGACTTTGCGCCAAAAATAGCCTGCGGGCCCACTTAGTGAAGGCGACTTCTTTTCACTAAGCTCCATCATCTTGTTGCATTTTCAACATGCTATGTCACATAACGTGACATGACGCACTCGACCAAACAAAGGCACAATTGATAAAATGAAAAATGAGGTTCTGAATGTGCACAAGGCACCTGGGTGGTCACAACTTAACAAATTTTATATGACCTCCCTCAATCAAAACGACCAGACTCAAATGCGTTTTATCGGGCGCCCTCACACCGCGTGACACATTGCGCTTGAACGAACGAAGCCGCAAGGGAGAAAACAACAAATGGGGCACACGAACGTGCATAAGGCACCCAAGCATTCAGAACTTAGTAAATTTGATAGGGTCGCCCTCAAACGAAATGACAAGAGCTGAACGTGTTTCATCAGGCACCCTCACATAGCACGACAAGGTGCACCCGACCAAATGAAGTCACAAGGGAGAAAATGGCAAACGGATCACACGAACATGCATAAGGCACCCGGGCGATCACACAAATTAGCAAATTTGATATGACTGCCCTCAAACAAAACGACCTGACCTAAACTTGTTTCATTAATCACCCTCACATGGCACCACCTTGCATGCTCGACCGAATGAAGGCACAAGGGAGAAAATGAAGAACGGGTTGCATGAACGTGCACAAGGCACCACCTTGCACACTCAAACAAAAAAAGGCACAAGGGAGAAAATGAAAAACAGGTTGCACGAACGTGCACAAGGCACCCAAGTGGTCACAACTTAGCAAATTTTATCCCTCAAATGAAACGAATTGACTCGAAATCATTTCATTGGGTGCCCACAGGATGTGCCCGAATGAACGAAGGCATAAGGTATCAAATGAAAAATAGGTTGCATTAACGTGCACAAGGCACCTGGGCGATCACAAATTAGCAAATTTGATACGACCGCCCTCAAACAAAATGACCCGACCCAAACATGTTTCATTGGGCACCCGAAAATGAAATGACATCACTCGAATGCATTTCATCAGGTTCCCTCACACGGCGTGATAGGACATGCCTAACCGTACGAAGGCATAAGGGAGAAAACATGTTTCATCGATCTCCCTCACACAGCTCGACAACGCGTGCTCGACCGAATGCAAGTACAAGGGAGCAACCGAAAAACAGGCCGCACGAACATGCACAAGGCACCCGGGCAGGCACAACTTAGCAAATTTGATACGACTGCCCTCAAACGAAATGACCTGACCCGAATGCGTTTCATTAGGCGCCCTCACACAGCCTGACACAATATGCCTGACTAAATGAAGGCACAAGGGAGCATACATAAAACGGGCCACATGAACATGCACAAGGCACCCGGGCGGTCATAACTTAGCAAATTTGAAATGGCCGCCCTTAAATGAAATGACCCAACCCGAATGCATTTCATCAGCAGCCATCACACAGCGTGCTGGAACGAATGAAAATAAAAGGGAGAAAATGGAAAATGGGCCGCACGAACGTGCACAAGGCACCCAGGTGGTCACAACCTAGCAATTTTGATATGGTTTCCCTCAAATGAAATGACCTGACTCAAATGCATTTCATCGGGTGCCCTCACATGGCGCGACACAGCCAGCTTGACCAAAGGAAGGCATCAGGGAGGAAACATCAAATGGGTCGCACGAACATGCACAAGGTAACTGGGCGTTTAAAACTTATCAAATTTGATACGGCCACCCTCAAATGAAACGATTCGACCCAAACACATTTCATCTGGTGCCCTCATGACGACACACCTGACGGAACTAAGGCACAAGGGAGCAAGCAACAAATGGGCTGCACAAACCTATACAAGGCACCCATGCGGTCACAACTTAGTGAATTTGATACGACCACCCTCAAATGAAATGACCCAACGTGAACACATTTCATTGGGTGCCCTCACACAACGCAACACAGTGTGCCTGACTGAACGAAGGCAGAAGGGAGAAAATGGAAAACATGTCGCAAGAATGTGCACAAGGCACCCCGACGATAAAAAATTAGAATATTTGAAATGGCCACCCTTAAATGAAATGACCCAACCTGAACGTGTTTCATCGGGTGTCCTCGCACGGCGTGACAGGGCTTGCTCGACTGAACGAAGGCACAATGGAGCGGATGGAAAACGAGCCACACGAACGTGCACAAGGCACCCCAATGGTCACAACTTAGCAAATTTGATACACGACCACATGAATGCCCTCCAACCAAATGACCCGAGGCGAATGTGTTTCATCCGGCTCCCTCACACAGCGCGATAGGGCACGCTAGACCGAACAATGACACAAGGGAGAAAATAGAAAACAGGTCGCACGAACATGCACAAGGCACCCAGGCAGTCACAACTTACAGAATTTGATACGAACATGCTCAAATGAAATGACCCGACCTAAACGCGTTTCATTCTGGTGCCCTTGCACAACACAACACGATGCACACGACTGAAAGACCAAAGGCACAAGGGAAAAAATGGAAAATGGGCCGCATGAACGTGCACGAGGCACCTAGGCAATTACAACTTAGAAAATTTGATACAGTCGCCCTTCATCCAAATGACCCAAACCTAATGCGTTTCATTAGGCTCCCTCACACAGTGTGACAAGATGCACCCATCTGAACAAAGACACAAGGGAGTAAAGGGAAAACGGGTTGCATGAATGAGCACAAGGCACCTGGGCAGTCATAACTTAGAAAAGTTGATATGGTCGCGCTCAAAAAAAACGACCCGACCAGAATGCTTTTCATTAGGGGCCCTCACATGACTTGACAGAGTGCGCCCAACCAAATGAAGACACAAGATAGAAAATAGAAAATGGACTGCATGAACATGCATAAGACACCCAGGTGGTTACAATTTAGAAAATTTGATACGGTCACCCTCTAATGAAATAGCCCAACCCGAATGCATTTCATTGGGCACCCACGCATGGTGTGACACGACGTGCTTGACAGAATGAAGGCACAATGGAGCAGACAACAAACGGTCTGCTCAAACATCTACAAGGCACCTGAGCAGTCACAACTTAGTGAATTTCATACGCCCTCCCTCAAACGAAACGACCTGACCTGAACGCGTTTCATTGGGCGACCTAGCACAACGTGACATGACCAACTCAACCGAACGAAGGCACAAGGGAGAAAATGGGAAAAAAACTGTACAAACGTGCACAAGGAACTCGATAGGTCACAACTTAGCAAATTTAATACGGCCACCCTTAAACGAAATGACCTGACTCGAACAAGTTTCATCGGGTGCCCTCACACGATGCGACATGGTGTGCCCAAGCGAACGAAGTCATAAGGGAGAAAATAGAAAATGTACCACAAGTACGTGCACAAGGCACCCGGGTGGTCACATCTTAACGAATTTGATATGGACTCCCTCAAACGAAAAGACCTGAACCCAATGCATTTCATTGGGCACCCTCACACAACGCGCCCGACCGAATGAAGGCACAAGGGAGAAAATGACAAACAAGCTGCACAAATGTGCACAAGGCACCTAGGTGGCCAAAACTTAACAAGTTTTATATGGCCACCCTCAAATGAAACGAAGCACTCGAATAATTTCATCGAGCACCCTCACAACAACACGATACGGCACGCTCGAGAGAACGAAGGCACAAGGGAGAAAATAGAAAACGGGCCGCACGAACATGCACAAGGCACTCGAGTGGTCACAACGTAGTAAATTTGATACGGGCACCCTAAAACAGTGCAACAGGATGCACCCATCTAAACAAAGGCACAAGGGAGTAAATGGAAAACAGGCCACATGAATGAGTACAAGGCACCAAGGTGGTCACAACTTAGAAAATTTGGTATGACTGCCCTTAAACGAAATGACCTGACCTGAACGCCTTTCATCGAGAGTCCTCACATGGCACAACATAGCCCGTCAAACCGAAAGAAGGCATAAGGTAGCAAATGGAAAATGGGCCGCATGAATAAGCACAAGACACCTAGGTAGTCATAACTTAAAAAATTTGATACAACCACCCTCAAATGAAATGACACGACCCAAATGTGTTTCATTAGGGACCCTCACACGACTCGAGATGGCACGCCCACCCAAACGAAGGTGCAAGGGAACAAATAACAAATGGGCTACACGAACATGCACAAGGCACCTCGGCGGTCACAACTTAGAAAATTTGATACGGTCGCCCTAAAACAAAATGACCCGACCTGAACGCATTTCATTAGGCGCCCTCGCAGGGCGCCACATGACGCACCCGATCGAATGAAGGCACAAGGGAGCAAATGAAAAATGGGATGCTTGAACATGTACAAGGCACCCAGGTGGTCACAACTTAGCAAATTTCATATGGTCTCCATCAAACGAAATGACCCGACCCAAACGCGTTTCATCGGGTACCCTAGCACGACGCGCCATGGCCAGCCCGACCAAACTAAGGCATAAGGAAGCAAACAAAAAATGGACTGCACAAACGTGCACAGGGAAATCGGGTGGTCACAACTTATAAAATTTGATATGGCCACCCTCAAACGAAATGACCTGACCCGAACGAGTTTAATTGGGCACCCTCACATGACGCGACACGGTGCGCCCAAGAAAACGAAGACACAAGGGAGCAAACATCAAATGTGCCACAAGAACATGCACAAAGCACCTGGGCAGTCACAACTTAGAAAATTTGATACGACCTCCCTCAAATGAAAGGACCCGACCCCAATGCATCTCATTGGGTGCCTTCACATGGCGCAACACGACATGCCCGATCGAACGAATGCACAAGGGAGAAAATGGAAAAAAATACCCATGAATGTGCACAAGGAACCCAGGTAGTAAGAACTTAACAAACTTGATACGACCGCCCTAAAAAAAAATGACACAACCTGATGCATTTCATTGGGCGCCCTCACAACAGCGTGACATGGTGCGCCCAAGATAACAAAGGCACAAGGTATAAAATAGCAAATAGGCCACACGAACATGCACAAGGCACTTGGGTAGTCACAACTTAAAAAAATTGATACAGTCAACCTCAAACGAAATTCCCTGACTCGAATTCATTTCATCGGGTGCCCTCACATGATGCGACACGATGCACCTGACCGAATGAAGGCACAAGGAAGAAAATGGAAAATGGGTCACAAGACCATGCACAAGGCACTTGGGCGGTAACATCTTAGCTAAATTGATATGACGCCCTCAAACCAAACGACTTGAACCGAACGTGTTTCATCAAGCTCCCTCACATGGTGCGACAGGGTGCACCCAACCGAACGAAGACACAAGGTAGCAAACAGAAAATGGGCCGCATGAATGTGGACAAGGCACCTGAGAGGTCACAACTTAGCAAATTTGATACAGCCACCCTCGAGTGAAATGACTTGACCTAAACGTGTTTCATCGGGCACCCTCACACAGTGCGATATGACATGCCCGACCGAATGAAGGCACAAGGGAGGAAATAGAAAATGAGCTGCACAAACATGCATAAGGAACCCGAGCGGTCACAACTTAGAAAATTTGATACAGACACCCTCAAATGAAATGACCTGACCTGAACACGTTTCATCGGGTGCCCTCACACAGCACCACATGGCGCGCCCGACCGAACGAAGGCATAAGGGAGAAAATGGCAAATGGGCTGCACAAACGTGCACAAGGAACTCCAACGGTCCCATCTTACCAAATTTGATACAGTCACCCTCAAACGAAAGGACTCGAACTGAACATGTTTCATCGGGTGCCCTCACACATCATGCCTAACTGAACAAAAGCACAATTGAGGAAACGGTAAACGAGACACATGAACGTGCAAAAGGCACCCGGGAGGTCACAAGTTAGCAAGTTTGATACGACCACACTCAAACAAAAGGACCTGAGTCGAACATGTTTCATCGGGTGCCCTCACACGATGTGAAATGGCCCACCTAACTGAACCACCTAACCGAATGAAGGCATAAGGGAGGAAACATAAAACAGGCTGCACGAATGTGCATAAGACAACCAGGGATTTATAATTTAGCAAATTTGATATGACAACCCTCAAACGATATGACCTGACATGAATGTGTTTCATTCGGCGCCTTCTCATGGTGTGCCCGACCGAACGAAGGCACAAGGGAGCAAATGGAAAATTGGCCACATGAACAAAGCCACAAGGGAGAAAACAGGAAATTGGTTGCACGAAAGTGAAAAATTCACTTGGGCAGTCATAACTTAGCAAATTTGATATGACTTACCTCAAACAAAATGACCCAACCCAAACGAATTTCATCAAGCGCCTGCAAACGGCGCGACACAACACGCTCGACCGAATGAAGGCACAAGGGAGGAAATGGAAAATAGGCCACAAAAATGCGAAGAAGCTACCCGGGCTCTCACGACTTAGAAAATTTGATACAGACTCCCTCAAACAAAATGACCCGACTCGAACGTGTTTCATTGAGTGCCCTCACACCGTGCGACACTGCGCGCCTGACTGAACGAAGGAAAAAGGGAGAAAACGACAAACAGGCCGCATGAATGTGCACAAGGCACTTGGGTAGTCACAATCTAGCAAATTTGATATGGCTGCCCTCAAACCAAATGACTTGAGTCGAACATGTGTCATCAGGCTCCCTCGCATGATGCGATAGGGCACGTCTGACCAAACGAAGGCACAAGAGAGCAAACAAAAAATGGGTCGCATGAATGTGCACAACGTGCTCAGGTGGTCACAACTTAGCAAATTTGATACAGTTTCCCTGAAATGAAATGAACTAACCTGAACGCATTTCATTGGGCATCCCTACACTACGTGACATAGCGTGCCTGACCAAACGAAGGCATAAGGGATAAAACAGCAAACGGGCACAAGGCACCCGGCCGGTCACAACTGAGAAAATTTGATACAATCACCCTCAAGCAAACCAACATGAATGCATTTCATTGGGTACCCTCACATGGCATGCCCGACCCAACAAAAGCACAAGGGAGAAAATGGAAAACGGGCAGCACGAACATGCACAAGGCACCTGGGCAGTCACAACTTAGTAAATTTTATACATCCACCCTAAAACCAAACGATTCAAATTGAATGCATTTCGTTGGGCACCCTCGCACCGTGCAACACAAGCCACCTGACCAAATGAAGGCACAAGGGAGAAAATGGAAAACGATTCGCATGAACGTGCACAAGGTAGTCAGGCGTTCACAACTTAGAAAATTTTATACAACCACCCTCAAACAAAATGACCCAACTCGAACGCGTTTCATTTGGTACCCTCACATGGCGTGCCTGAAAAAATGAAGGCACAAGGGAGCAAATGGGAAATGAGCTGTGTGAACGTGCACAAGGCACCCAGGCGGTCACAACTTAGCAAATTTTATACGACCACCCTCAAACGAAACGACTCGACTTGAACGCGTTTCATCGGGCGCCCTCACACGGTGCAACACAACGTGCCTGACCAAATGAAGGCACAAGGGATAAAATTGAAAACAAGCTACACGAATGTGCATAAGGCACCCAGGTGGTCACAACCTAGAAAATTTGATACGGGTGCACTCAAATGAAATGACCCGACACAAACGCGTTTCATCAGGTGGCGTCACACGACGCGCTTGACCAAATGAAGGCACAAGGGATAAATTGGAAAATGTGTCATATGAATGTCCATAAGGCACCTGGGTGGTCACAAATTAGAAAATTTGATATGTTCGCTGTAAAAAAAAACAACCCAACCCGAACCGTTTCATCGAGTTCCCTCATAGAACGTGACACAGCACGCCCAATCAAACAATGGCATAACAGAGAAAATGACAAATGGACCGCACGAACATGCACAAGGCACCTGGGCAGTCACAACTTAGAAAATTTGATACGTTCACCCTCAAACAAAATGACTCGACTGGAACACATTTCATCGAGCACCCTCACACAGTGCGACATGATGTGCCTAATCAAAGGAAGGCACACAGGAGAAAATGACAAGCGAGCCACACTAACATGCACAGGGCACTCGGGTGGTCAAAAATTAGCAAATTTGATACGGCCACCCTCAAACCAAATGACCTGAGCTGATCATGTGTTATCGAGCTCCCTCACATGGTGCGATAGGGCATGCCTGACCGAACAAAGGCACAAGGGAGAAAATGGAAAACGGGTCACACGAACATGCACAAGGCACCCAGGCTGCCCTCAAACGAAACGAACTGACCCGAATGCATTTCATCGAGTGCCCTCAAACAAAATTACCCGACCTAAATGTGTTTCATCAGGCACCCTCACACGTTGTGACACGTCGCATCGGACCGAATGAAGGCACAAGGGAGAAAATGGAAAATGAGCTGCACAAACATGCATAAGGCACCCAAGTGGTCACAACTTAGCAAATTTGATACGGCCTCCCTCAAACAAAATGACTTGACTGGAACACATTTCATTGAGCACCCTCACACAGCGCAACACAACACGCCTAACTGAATGAAGGGACAAGGGAGAAAATGAAAAATGGGTCGCATGAACATGGACAAGGCACCCAAGTGGTCATAACTTAACAAATTTGATACAGCCACCTTCAAACAAAATGACTCGAACTAAACAAGTTTCATCGGGCGCCCTCATACAGCACGACACGACGCACCTGACCAAACGAAGGCACAAGGGTGAAAACGAAAAGCCAGTTGCAAGAACGTGCACAGGGCAAATGAGCGGTCATAACTTAACAAAATTGATACGGTCGCCCTCAAATGAAACGACCCAACCTGAATGCATTTTATCGGGTGCCCTCACACTGTGTGACACGACTCGCCTAACCGAACAAAGGCACAAGAGAGAAAATGGAGAAAGGGCCACATGAACATGAACAAGGCACCCAGGCAGTCAAAACTTAGCAAATTTCTAACTAGAGTCAAATGTGTTTCATCGGGCGCCCTCACACGAAATGAAACCCTCAAACAAAATGACTAGACGCAGGTGTTTCATCGGGTGCCCTCAGACGGCACGATAGGGCACGCCCGACCGAATGAAGTTGCAAGGGAGAAAATGGAAAATGGGTCACATGAATGTGCACAAGGAACCCAGGTGGTCTCAACTTAGCAAATTTGATATGACCACCATCAAATGAAATGACCCGACCCAAACGTGTTTCATTGGGCACCCTCACATGACACCACATGGCACGCCTGACCGAAGGAAGGCACAAGGGAGAAAATGAGAAACGCACTGCACGAACGTGAACAAGGCATCAGGGTGGTCATAATTTAGCAAAATTTATATGACCGCCCTCAAATGAAAGGAACCGACTCGAACACATTTCATTGGACACCCTCACATGGTGTGACATGGCTAGCCTAACGAAAAGAAGGCACAAGAGATAAAATGAAAAATGGATCGCACAAAGGAGCATAAGGAAACCTGGCAGTAAAAATTACCAAATTCGATATGACCACCCTCAAAAGAAATGACCTGACCCAAATACATTTCATCGGGCGCCCTCACATGACATGCCTAACTGAAAAAATGCACAAGGGAGAAAATGACAAATGGGTTGCATGAAAATGCACAAGGATCCTGGGCAGTCACAACTTAGAAAATTTGATACAACCACCCTCAAACGAAATAACCTAACCCGAATGTGTTTCATCAAGTGCCCTGAAATGAAAATACTTGACCCAAATTCATTTCATAAATCACCCTAACACGGAATGACATGACGTGCCTAACCGAACGAAGGCACAAGAGAGCAAACAAAAAATGGGCTGCACGAACTTGTAGAAGGCACCCGAGCAGTCAAAACTTAGCAAATTTGATACGGTCACCCTCAAACAAAAATACCTCACCCGAACATGTTTTATAAGGTGCCCTCACATGGCGCAACATGGCACACCCAAAAAAATGATGGCACAAGGGAGAAAACTACAAACACACCACACGAACTTAAACAAGGCACCCGGGTGGTGAAAACTTAGCAAATTGATATGGTTTCCCTCAAGCCAAATGAGCAAAGCCAAATGCGTTTCATTGGGCTCCCTCACTCGGCATGACAAGGCATGCCCGATTGAAGTAGGCACAAGGTAGAAAATAACAAACGAGCCGCATGAACGTGCACAAGGCACCTGGGTGGTCGCAACTTATGAAATTTGATATGGCCACCCTCAAAAGAAATGACCCGACCTGAACACGTTTCATCGAGCGTCCTCACACAGAATGACATGGCTCACCTAACCGAATGAAGGAAGAAGCTTGGGGAAAATGGAAAATGGACCAAACGAATGAGCACAAGGCACCTAGGTAGTCATAACTCAGAAAATTTGAGACACTTGCCCTAAAATGAAATGACCCGACACCAATGCATTGCATCAGGCGCCCTCACACTGTGAGACACGACGAGCCTGACAGAACGAAGGCACAAGGGATAAAATGGAAAACGGGCTGCACGAATTTGGCCAAGTAGCCCAGGCATTCACAACTTACCAAATTTGATATTGCTTCCCTCAAACAAAATGAACCGACCCGAACACGTTTCATCAGGAGCCCTCACACGATGCGACACATCGTGCCTGACCGAATGAAGGAACAAGGGAGAAAAAGAAAAACAGGCTGCACAAATGAGTACAAGGAAATTAGGTGGTCAAAAATTAACAAATTTTATAGGACCAGCCTCAAAGGAAATGACCCGACCTGAACGCATTTCATTGGGTGCCTTCACATGGCGTGACACAACACGCCTGACCGAGCGAAGGCATAAGGGAGGAAATAGAAAATGTGCCACATGATAGTGCACAAGGCAGCTAGGAGGTCACAACTTAGCAAATTTGATGTCATTAGGCACCCTCGCATAATGCGACAGAGCTCGCTCGAATGAATGAAGGAAGAAGGGAGCAAAGAATAAACGGGCTACACCAACATGCACTAGGAAACTGGGTGATCACAAGTTAGTAAATTTGATACACCCAACCTCAAACAAAATGACCTGACCCAAACATGTTTCAATGGGCACCCTCACATGAAGCATCATGGCCCACCTAACCAAACGAAGGAAGAAGGGAGAAAATGGGAAATGGGCCACACGAACGTGCACAAGGTACCTGGGCAGTCACAAGAAAGAAAATTTGATACGAATGTTGTTAAGTAGGTAAACCCTCTCCATGGACAGAGATGATCCCTCTAGCCCTAGAGTGTGTCTAGAAACAAAGAGACATGCTAGAGTGTTGATTCCTAATTACTGAATGAAAAGAGGACATGGTAGATCAACCTACCTAGAATCCAATGTTGTCGTCTCAACTATAGTGGTGGTGGCCTCTTGCTCCTACCTCAGCAAGTCACAATCCTTCTGTAGTCATGCTCAGATACCTGCACATAGATTAGCAAACAAGAACAACATACCACATAGTAACTTCATTCATAACTACTAGCCAGTCAAAGAAGGCTAAGCATATAACGTAACACAAAATGGGAACCAAACAATAGTCACGTATATGTATTGATAGAAGGAAGAGTTATAACCAAAACTTTGACATCACAGTCTCCTCCAGCGGGGTACAGCGGAAGCATGTCTCATATTCTCATCAGGGGATTCAAACGGGATGAGGGCATGGACTCAAGCTCTCTCAACGAAGTTCCTTCTTGTTCTATCTCTTCAATAGTTTAGCTGTAGTATTCTCAATTCTCCATGTTTAGCTAGCTTATGAAAAGATAGATAACTTCATTTTATATAGGAAAAGGAGGAGGTTAGGATTCCTACAAAGGTGGAAGGGAGGCCTATCCTTTATTGGGTCCCAAAAAGAGGTGGAAACCATAAACTAAAGGAGGGAGTCCATGTTTATTTAGTCCAACCACTCCCAATGACTCATCCTCAGAGTTGTTAGAGTGGAATCTCCGCCTCTATTTTGAAAAAACATTCCATAAACAGCTTGGTGTGGGAGGCTAACTGGGACAGAGTGCTAACTGGCGCAGGTCCCAGTGTTAATCTTCCTCATTGGCGCGAGGGCAGAATTGGCTACTCACGGCAAGGAAAAAATAGGGGTTTCTGAAGCTCTACTCAAGGAATTGTCAACAAAAGGAATATTACTCTCATGTAAAGGGATACAATGATGGTCTTTTCAAGGAATAAAACTTCTTATTAGTCATGGAAATTACCCTCCAATGTGCGAGATGTGGATTGCATTGACAGTGACAAAATGTTGTGCAACAGATGTCCCCTAAAGCATGAGGTCCGAGAGAGAGGAAGGGGCAAAATGCTTTACAAGAACACGTTCTAACTAAACACCATTGTCGGAAAACATGCAATTACAAATACAATTGATATATCTTATACATGAACATGTGTTATGGTCTCATACATCCATAATAGAGTACATAAAAAACTGAGATCTGAGGTATGGATGAAGCCATCCAACAATAAGGATCAACAAATAGACTCAAGTATGGTCACAACCATCCAATCAAAAAGAGTCATGTAATAAGTCATGATAATCCACAAGAACCCATAGCCTAGATTTTATCAGAAAAAACCCAGGGTCTTGCGTTCCATCTCAACCCAAACAAGTACAAATTCAAGCATGCGAATATATGAGTTGAAGTCGAACATGTAAGAAAATCATCTGATTACCATCCAATGATGAAATTTGTTAACAGGGATGAGAGAAACCACCAATTATGAAAATGGCTCTCAAGGTAAAATCCAAGGAATGTGAACAGTGATCTAGGTCGAACACCTACAGAATCACCCGATCGAAGGCCAATGATGTGGACCTTGCGTCGAATGTGAAGAACCTGCCGTTGAGGCATGCAAGCTCTAAGGTACTAGAAGGCAGTCTCTAGATCACATTCCTAGATAATGAGCTGAAGTTGACAGGAAGTGACCTGGTCGAAGGAGGGCCATAATTTTTCCCAAATCATCGACATGAGACAGAGGAACATGATGATAGTGAATCAAGACCAACAAAGAATCAGAGGGAGGCTAAAAAATGCAGAGGCAAACTTATCTTGAACATATCAGCAACATGACACTGGATTTGGTAGTATTTGATATCAAGGGAGCTGAGGTCATGATGACGTGGTAAAGAGAAGATGAGAGGTCAAAAGAGATTACCCAAACCCATGGAGGGAAAAATGATGAAGTGAGATGTCCCCAACCAGACACGAATGCAGACAAGTGCCATGTTCAAGAGTGACATACTGCCAACATAACTAAAAACTGGTTTCCTTTTCCCCCACCATTTCTGGCAAGTACCCCAATAATTTTTTAAAACAAGCTTGAAGGGGGTAGCATATGCTTGTGATGTAAGTTTGTCCTTCATACAAATCTAACCTAGTACATTTTACGATCCATAGGAAGGAGGAACCTCATGAATGTCATGGTGATGATGTCCGATGTCATCAGAGTTTAACAAGTCTGACAAAGGAAGAAATCTGCATATTTTCATGTTTAGAGAGTTTGAAAAGAAGCAAAAAAAAAAACTCCAGCAGGTCCCTTTTCATAAATAGTCCCTCAGATTCGAAAAGGTAGAAAACGATACCTGAGAGAACCTCTTAGTCATGATAGGCTAAGGTATTCCTTTTTCATAAATAATCTATCCTAGCCTGAAAAAGGGGTAAACGTATAATAGGTAGATATCGTTTTGTAGCCATTTAGCGAGTTCAAAACAATAAGAGTCTCAACAATGTTTTTAGGTTTTTAAGAGTCAGAAAAGAGCTGAAAGTTGACTCCTCCTAGAGAACAAGTGGTATTAAGGGTAGAAACTAGTTCCACTGATGGTGGAACTTCTCAGAACAAGCAAAGTTTAAGAGGTTTGTTAACAAGACCACTCATCGCAACAGTTCCTGAGCAATGGGTAAAACAATCAAGTGAAGGTGTATGATCGTCCAAGAATACGGTGACAACAGAATGAGAAAAAAAAGGCTCATATGGCAAAATAGGCTGATAAAATGGAAATCATGAGAGGTAAAATAAAAATGGTTTCATTTTTACGCAAGCTCGAAAACATGGGAAACTCTACTTGGAGGTGGTTTCATTTTTACACAAGCTTGAAATCAGGAAACTTTGCTTGAAGTTGGTTTCATTTTTACACAAACTTGAAACAAAGATAAACTATGCGTGAAAAGGTGGGCATGCCCCCATCATGGTGATTCAATTAGAGGTACATGCCCCCAAAGCTTTAGTCCATATGAAAGGAAGATGGAGTGAAGGTTCAAATTACGATATCAAGAGAAAGACTTGATTGGGATTTGAGATCGTATCAAGGACTCAAATTTAACAAGAACATGTTTCATTGTTTTAGCGAGGTTGACACATTAAAAGAACTATCCTTATGACCTAATTCATTTTTTAACGAGGTTGACATAGTAAAATAAGTATCCTCATGACCATCTTGTTTCATTTTTTAGGGAGCTTGACACAAGGAAAGTAACTATTCTCTAGAGAGCTTGTTTCATTTTTTAAGGATCTTGACACAAGAAAACGAACTCTAGTTTGATGACCTTGTTTCATTTTTTAAGGAGCTTGAAAAAAGAAAACGAAATATGCTCCACAAGACCTTGCTTCATTTTTTAAGGAGCTTGACACAAGAAAATGAGCTCTGCTCCAAAGAACTCAGCATGTTGAATAAGAAGTCATGGCTTCCAAGAGGTTCTCATCTGATGGGAGAACATCATCTCAAAAATCAGGACCCAATGCCCCCAGCACACGATGCACAATGGCACTATCACTGAATGTGGGCACAGGGCAGGTAGCCACATAATTAACCTATAGCGGGGAAGATACAACTGGTTGATAAAGACCCAGAAGGGACGATGGTGGACTAGATGTCACGTCAAGACCAAAGAATGAAAACTGATCAATGGTCACGATCCGACCTTTGTGTGGAAAACAGATCACACCAAAGAGGGAGGAGACAATTGCACCCATGGCATAATCATAGTCATGCCCCAAGAGTAAATTTAAATCCAAGGGACCTGGAACAACCATCACATATATATAGATGGTTTTCCCTCCCAAATTAATAGGAAACTTCGGAATGATTCCTAACGGTTGATTGGTTCCTCTGTTAAAAGCCAATAGATTCTACGTAATAGGCACAAATATTGTGGAACCAAAAGCTTTACATGTAGTGAATGATAGAATACTGACTAGAGTGCCTTCATCTATAATCATGTTGGGTAAGACCACATCAAAGGTATGTACCGTGACCTCAAAAGGCACATAAGAAGGAAGGAAGTATCCTGAAAATCAACTCCAATCAAAGGAAGCGATCAAACTACTTGGAGGGGGTACCATTGAACTAAGATGGTCATCCCCTGGTGTTACTGGAGCAAGAGGAGCATCCTCTGGGACCTCTATCATGGGAGCAGGAGGAGCATATTCTTGAAGTATAGAGATGGTAGAATATTTCTCCAAGTCTGAGAAA